>CM069144.1:2348208-2702946 GCA_035221665.1 Okamejei kenojei
AGATAGTAGTTAAACAAAGTCACCCACTTCACCAGATGAAAGCTGTCCAGGGTCTGAGCTCCCCAGAGGAGCATGTGTGGAAGCTCAACAGACTTGGTACTGGAGTTGGGCGTTTCAATGCCAGCGTGTGGAGATGGGGGCTCCGCCAGAGCCCAGCCTGTGAATGTGGAGCAGAACAACAGACAGCCAACCATGTCATCTCTGGGTGCCCGCTCTACCATCCACCAAAGGGAGCTGTGTCAGGGCCTGGCAGACATTGACACCAACAGAGACAACAACCTGGCTGCTCAACACCCGGCTTGAGATCTAACTATTTATGTTTCATTCGCAAGAAGAAGAGAAGACACACAGGCATCCTCCATGAGAGGATAGTCATACTTGTTTCGAGTGACCGCTGATGCTGATGATGAGGTATTAGTTCAGTAGGGAGAGGGTGGGGGGGAACTTCTGCTGTAATTCACAAATGTTTATTTCAGAAATGCAGAACCGTTTTTAAGTAGCGAGACAATATGAAGTTCTGCTGTTCTTAGTTTCCAGTGTCTTTTCCATGTATCACTGTAGACCACCACACACTGACAGGCCGTCACAAGGGCAATGCTACACTGGCCTTCATTGCAAGAAGATTCATGCCAAGAGTAGAGCTGTCTTTCTGCAGTCACATAGAAACATAGAAAATAGGTGCGGGAGGAGGAAATTCGGCCCTTCGAGCCAGCACCGCCATTCATTGTGATCATGGCTGATCGTCCCCAATCAATAACCCGTGACTCCATTAGCCCCTAGAGCTCTATCTAACTCTCTTAAATCCATCCAATGATTTGGCCTCCACTGCCCTCTGTGGCAGGGAATTCCACAAATTCACAACTCTCTGGGTGAAACAATTTTTTCTCACCTCAGTCCTAAATGGCCTCCCCTGTATTCTAAGACTGTGACCCATGGTTCTGGACTCGCCCAACATTGGGAACATTTTTCCTGCATCTAACCTGTCCAGTCCTTTTATAATTTTATATGTTTCTATAAGGACCCTCCTCATCCTTCTAAACTCCATTGTATACAAGCAGGGTTATGGTGAGATCACAACTGGGTCTTCTCAATAGAGCTTAATTGTCCTGTGTACCGGCAACAGAACTCCGATATTCTTACTTGCTGCAGCTGAACGGGCCTGTAAACGCAATAACACACAGATAAATGTTCAATAATAATGCATACAATAAATCAATAATCAGTGATACTAGGTAACCATAATAGTGCAAAAGGCCAGTTGGTCTTGCAACCACAGACACGGTCGGTGGAAGATCCCAGTTGCTGAGGTCAGTGTTGTGCGGTGATCAAGAGCCTGATGGTTGTTGGGAAGAAGCTGTTCTTGAACCTGGAGGTCACGGTTTTCAGGCTCCTGTACCTTCTTCCCCATGGTAGCAGCGAGATGAGAGCGTGGCCAGGGTGGTGTGGGTCTCTGATGATGCTGGCTGCCTTTTTGAGGCAGCGCCTCCTGTAGATCCCTGTGTTGGTGGGGAGGTGAGTACCCGTGATGGAGCGGGGATCAGGGTTAGGCTTCTAAAGCACTTTAGGAAGGCTAAGATGTTGCAAAGTGATACTTTCGAGCTGTGTCTCAATCAGTGACCCTGTCTGTGTTGAACCATGGAATATTTTTCACGCATCTGAACGTGTGAGAAAGGGTTGATGAGCCAATTGATGTGGAACGCCCACTTGCAAAGTTCAGGCTGCTGGAGCAATGCTTTTAGACCACTTCTGGGAGCATAGAAAATGGGGAAGAAAAACGGTGAAGCATGTACAATTGATAAAGCATCGCATGAAAGAAGTGGGCCGGCCAGTGAATAAACATTCCCTTTACCAGTGGCGGTGTTTATATTGTAGTGAATAACTTTCAAGGGTACATGTATAGAGTTCAGATACAAACCCCCCCCTGCTTTGTCTGAGGGGAGTGATTCGTTATTTAAAGTTAAGGTGAGGACACATGAGGACAGATGGAACCTGCTTCCACACTGAAAGAGGTTTTTATGCTATTTATGATAATCAGTGGGAATGTTGCTCATGCATCTGAGATGGTTCAGTAATGAGCTTGCTGAGAATGTGTCTGCATTGTTCACGAGAGACCATTAACACACCCACTTGCAACCTTAGCAGCCCCTCTCTTTACACACAGCCCTTGCAAAGTGTAAAGCAACAATAAAATGAGAGGATCTTCAAACACAGAGGAACGCCTTTGTTTGCTGCCTTTTGAACCTTTTCAAAACCCCATTTTGAAGGGTGTTTTGGTTCTGTTTCTCAGCATTACTGAACTCAAATCTCCTTGTCGTTTGGTAACACACAGAATGTCTGAGTTACTGCGCTCCATATGGTGTGTGTGTGTGTGTGTGTGTGTGTGTAGCTATATGTTTTTCCGCAAACCCCCAGCTTAGTCCACATAAATAAGATGCTTGTGTAGGAAAGAACTGCAGATGCTGGTTTGCACTGAAGGTAGACACAAAATGCTGGAGTAACTCAGCGGGACAGGCAGCATCTCTGGTGAGAACGAATGGGTGACGTTTCGGGTCGAGACCCTTCTTCAGTCTGAAGAAACGCCGCCCATTCCTTCTCTCCAGAGATGCTGCCTGTCCCGCTGAGTTACTCCAGCATTTTGCGTCTATCTTCTAAATAAGATGCTTTCTACATGTTATTCATCCACTAACCATAGCCGAGTAATACTGTAACACACTTACACCAGTGGCAGTTCAATGTGACTGTGTGTAGACCTGGCCATCCCTAATGGAACAGCAAATGTAAATTAATGAACTACTTTAGACTTGCAACGCAGAAACAGTTCCTCCAGCCACTGAGTCGGGGCTGACCAGCGATCACCCATATACACTATCTTCCACACTGGGGGCACTTTTGCTGAATTTAATCGACCTACAAACCTGCACGTCTTTGGAGTGTGGGAGAAAACCGGAGCACCCGGAGAAAACCCACACGGGTCACGGGGAGAATGTACAAACTCTGTACAGACAGCACCCGTAGTTGAGATGGAACCCGGGTCTCTGGCGCTGTGAGGCAGCAACTACCGCTGTGCTACTGCGCTGCATCTCATAGATTTACTTATTTACTTCATTTGTTGATTTAATTTGTTATTCTTCTTGGTTATTTGATTAATTTGCAATAATAATTGCCCTCTAGTGTTAGAATCCTCTACCCGGGGATAAAGACTGTGAGCGTTCACTTTATCCGTGCCCCTCATGATCTTGTACACCTCAATGAGGTCACCCCTCGGCCTCCTACACTCCAAAGAACAAAGTCCCAGCTTGTCCAATGTTAGCCAATGCTATTGACAAGGAACACATTTGATATTGGAAGTTTTGCATGTAAAGTACGTGAATCATTGTTACAACAGCAGTCAAAAGGATAATAATTCAGGCAACTCTGGTGTTACAGCTGTTCAGGAATGTAAATTAATCCTAACAGAATTCCACAAATTGTGTGCAGTTTTGATCCCCTAATTTGTGGAAGGACATTCTTGCTATTGAGGGAGTGCAGCGTAGGTTTACAACGTTAATTCCCGGGATGGCAGGACAGTGATATGCTGAGAGAATGGAGTGGCTGGGCTTGTACACTCTGGAGTTAAGAACGATGAGAGGGGATCTTATTGAAACAAATAAGATTATTAAGGGTTTGGACTCGCTAGAGGCAGGAAACATGTTCCCGATGTTGGGGGATTCCAGAACCAGGGGCCACAAGTTAATAATAAGGGGTAAGCCATTTGGAACGGACATGTGGAAACACTTTTTCTCACAGAGAGTTGTGAGTCTGTGGAATTCTCTGCCTCAGAGGGCAGTGGAGGCAGGTTTTCTGGATACTTTCAAGAGAGAGCTAGATAGGGCCCTTAAAGATAGCGGAGTCAAGGGAAATGGGGAGAAGGCAGGAACGGGGTACTGATTGGGGATGATCAGCCATGATCACATTGAATGACGGTGCTGGCTCGAAGGGCCGAATGGCCTACTCCTGCACCCATTGTCTATTATCTATTGTCTAAATCACTTCCTTAAAATTTGAGATAGGGAACAAAATTTGCTGCCACAACAGTTGTGTGAAAACAGGTAAACACGAAGGTGCCATTTATGGAGAGGGTGTGTATAGGCCATGCTTTTAGTGCGCATGCTTACAGTGTCATGCTTACAGTGTCAGGGAACCCCAATAAAGTCAAATGTCATGATTGAGTTTTCCAGCCATGCCACACGATGTTTATTAATCGTGAGCGAGTACAGTATTCACTAATATGCTAGTGCAGAGACACGAGCAACAAATAACAGAGGTAGTGGGGAGTAGGCAGGGGAATGGGGAGAGATAGATCAGCCATGATTGAATGGCGGCATAGACTTGATGGGCCGAATGGCCTAATTTTTCTATCACTTATGACCTTATGAACTGCAGATGCTGGAAACTTGAGTAAAACACGACATGCTGGAGTAACTCAGGCGGCCAGGCGTCACCTGCAGAGTGAATGGACAGCTGATGGTTTGGAGTGGGACCTTTCTTCAGACATGATATTTAGTTTAGGAAAGATGCTGGTTTAAATCAAAGATAGACACAAAATGCTGGAGTAACTCAGCGGGACAGGCAGCATCTGTGGAGAGAAGGAATGGGTGATGTTTCGGGTTGAGACCCTTCCTCAGACTAGAGAATTATTATTTTTTTCAGCTGGTATTCCTTGATACAGTTTCTGCGGGTGAGAGGGCAGAGGTTTAGGACGGACCTCAGGGGCAATCTTTTTACTCAGAGGGCAGTCCGTATCTGGAACGAGTTGCCAGAGGAAGCTATGGAAGCAGATAGAAATATGACTTTTAAAAGTCATCTATACATATACAGGGGTGGGAAGGGTTGAAGCAAACTGCAAAAGAGATTCTTACTTGTTGCAGTGTTTTTCAGGCCACAATCTATACTTTCAGCTGTAAACTGTGAGAGTGAAAAGCGTCGAAGGTTTATTGTTCAACAGAAATGTAGACTACTGGCGCTGTGAGGCAGCAACTCTACCGCTGGGCCACTCTCCTGCCCTCTCCCAATAACCTTTGACACTCTTCCTAATCAAGAAAAATGTAACGTTTTAAAAATATAAATTAAAACGATAAATTTTCATGCCCAAGTGCGGTTCTAAATAAGATTATAAATTGGTTACTTTCGTTTAACTCTTGATGTTGGGATTAGTTTAAAACAAGGTCAAAGTGAGCAAGAATTCACTACTTGTGAAGAATGTATCCGGTTTATTACTAAATATACATATTTGTAACGTTGACATTTTCTTGTGATGTTATATTTGTTACTGAATATTATAAAACTGAGAAGAGTTAATATACTTCCTGCTTCCCAAAAAAGCAGTTCTGCCATTGCGATAAGGAGTCTGTGATTGGTGCAGACTTTAACAGAAAAGTTATTTGTTTGATTACAGGGGGTTGATATATTTACCAGATATAATTTGTCGGCTCCTGAGGAGAGGTTAAGGACCAAGAGCACAGATTCCTTTGAGTTGCTCTCTGCCACTGTGTCAGTTGTCCAGGACTAATCAAGTTATCATATCAACAGCTCTGGGCAGTCACAGCGGTTTGTGTCTGCCCCTTTGAGGGGAATGTGCTGGTAACAGCGCGGACAAATTTCCAGCAGCAGGGTGTTGCTGCTCTCTGCCCGGCTGTGAGAGAGGGACCTGTAACGTCCGCACAACCTCACGCTCACTCACACTCACACATCCCTCCTCCCCGCTGCTCTCTGCAATCAGTCAGCGGCTCTGTTTACACCAGGCGTTATTCACTTCCAAATAGAATTTCCTCTTCACTTCAATAGCTCCTTCAGATTCAAGCTTCACTTCTGAAACATCGTATCAATCTCAAAATAAATGTCAGCTTGCAAATTGCTCACAGCATCGCTGCACTTTGTAAGCGCGATTAAGCAAACAATTCTATTTTGGGATGGAGCTGAACTATTCACTTGCAAGGATTTTACAAGTTGGACAAAGTTGCACCAGGAAATTGGGAAGGAATGTCTCCAGTTGTCAGCATCAAGTGTATGTACACTCGTGGGTCAAATCAATGGGAATGAGAGTGAGAGAGGTGTGTATATCTTACATGGTCTGGGTCTGAGATGACCAAGGGCATTGAGATAACTTTCTCCCTTGCAGTTTAACAAAGCACAAGCTCACACAACACTTTCAGCTGATCCCATTGTGGAACGCGGGGAGCAAAACATTTATTAAATACTTGAATCTACAGCATTTTTATGACAAATATTGAAGGAAGTAATCAGATTACGCTGATAAATGGTTATGTTTAAAATGCTTAAGTTTAAAATGCTTGACGGTCGCTCCATAGATACTGCCTCACCCGCTGAGTGTCTCCAGCATTTTTGTCTACCTTCGATTTTTCCAGCCCATTTAAATGCTCTGTAAGATTTTATTTCTAAGTGGAAAGAATGAATAAAATTGTATTAGTCAAGTATTTGTACATACAAGGAATTTGTCTTGGTGCTTTGCTCGCAAGGATAAAAAATACATTATGCAGTAGACAATTAAAAATAAACGAATTAATGAATAACATTTTATTAGCCAAGTATGTGTATATATACAAGGAATTTGTCTTGTTGCTTTGCTCGCAAGGATAAAAATACAGTAGACAATTAAAAATGAAACATTCTATAATTGAAACATGTGGAAATAAAGTAGCGGAGTAAAAAGAGCCTGCAGACTTTTGTCTGGTGAACAGTTGAAGCTGTTGAGAAGGAGCTGCAGTCAGCAGGCGTGCGAGGAGAAAGCAGGTTTCAGCTTGGGCTGTCGGTGCAACAAAGGGGCCAGGTATGGAGTGGTGACCTTTCACATGTACGGCAGCCTGCTGCGTGATCCCACACAATGCACATGAAGCTTGGTCACTGTGCTGACCCTGCCTGCCAAAGCTACCTGCTGCTCTGCTCAAAGCAACTCCAGCTCAGGGCTGCCTTCCCCATGACGGCAACGCCTGAGATAATAACAAGGCAGCTAATGGTCTGACAGAGCGCGGGGACTATTTTATCTGCCATCAATAAGATTTATGCTCCTGAAGCTATTATTTCCTAAACATTTTGGAATTGCTTTGACTTATTTTTTTCTTCCTTTGTGCAACTAGTTAGTAATGCCCTCTAAGCATCACTAACTGATTCTGTGCACTCCATAAAGAAGGATTCCCATTAACTAGAGGTAATACCAGCATGCAATTAGAAAGCACTCCAGCCTTGCCGGCAGCCCACTCTCACACTCAGCTATAGTTCTCCAAATAATGCTGACGTTTCACAATGTGATCAATCTGTTTCATTCAAAGGGCTTTGTGCTGCTGGCTCCTACTTTCCCTACAACACTCTGCCAAAATGCATCAAAACTGAAACTTCTGTTAGTTTGTGCTGGTGTTATTATTGGGGGAAAGTGTTGGTTGCTATTCACGTACTAAATGCATTGTTGATAGAAATGTTCTCAGGTTTTGAAGTTTTATTTTAAGTTTAGTTTAATTTATTGTCACGTGTACGGAGATACAGTGAAAAGCTTTTTGTTGCGTGCTAAGCAGTCAGTGGAAAGACAATACATGATTACAATCGAGCCATTCACAGTGTACAGATACAGGATAAAGGGAATAACGTTTAGTGCAAGATTAGTCCGCAAAGTCTGATTTAAAAGTAGTCCGATAGTAATTCAGGACCGTTCTCTAGTTGGTGATAAGATGGTTCAGTTGCCTGATAACAGCCGGGAAGAAACTGTCCCTGAATCTGGAGGTGTGCGTTTTCACACCTCTGTACCTTTTGCCCGATGGTAGAGGGGAGAAGAGGTCGTGACTGGGGTGAGACTGGCCCTTGGTTATGCCGCTGGCCTTGCCGAGGCAATGTGTAATTAGGGCATCATTTTTAAACGGCAGCTAAAAACGTATCTTCTTCATCAAGCTTTTAACTGTATTTGACCTCAGTGTTTTTGTTTTTTGTCCTTCTACATTCTCAATTTTATATTTAAAATATTTATATAAATCTGTGCTTTTTATGTTATTAACTGCACTTAGGGATAGCAGAGTTAAGGGATATGGGGAGAAGACAGGAACGGGATACTGATTATGGATGATCAGCTATGATCACATTGAATGGCGGTGCTGGCTCGAAGGGCCGAATGGCCTACTCCTGCACCTATTGTCTATTGTATTTTTGTTTAGACGTGTTTTTGTGGAAAGCTCTTTGGGTTGCATTCAATTGTATGAAAAGTGCTAAACAAATAGTTATTAAAGTTATTATTATCATTAACCTTAGAGGTTAGAGTTTTAGAGGTGTGGACAACGACTATGTTAAGTGGTGGGGGCTGAATCACCTGCAGCTCAACACCGACAAGACTAAGGAGTTAGTGGTGGACTTTAGGAGGAGAGGAACATCCCCTGTCCCCTGTCTCCATCAATGGTGTGTATGTGCAGTTTACCAGGGAGTATAGCTTGGAGTGTACCTGGACAGTAAACTGGATTGGTTCAGGAACGCTGAGGCCCTGCACAAGAAGGGACAGAGCCGGCTGTATTTTGTGAGAAGGCTCCGCTCCTGCAACATCTGCAATAAGATGCTGCAGATGTTCTACCAATCGGTGGTGGCCAGTGCCATCTTCTTCTGGGGCAGCAGGGCGAAGGCTGCAGACGCTAACAGGATTAACAAACTCATCAGGAAGGCTGGCAGCATTCTGGGGGCGGAGTTGGATTCATGGGAGATTGGTCTTGGAGGGGAGGATGCTCCTCAAACTGTGGAGCATCCTGGACAACACAGCTCATCCCCTCCATGATACACTGGCCAACCTGAGGAGCACCTTCAGCAACAGACTGGTTCCACCAAGATGCAGCACAGAACGCCACAGGAGATCCTTCTTCCCTGTGGCTATCAAACTGTACAACTCCTCCCCCTTCTGTGTGGGGACAGAGACTGACTCCCTCCGCCCCCCCAATCTTTGCACACCCCCAATCCTTTCCACTCGTCACTTTAATTTCATGTATCTTTTTAATTTATTATCTGTATGGTGTCAGATTAGGAGAAGGGGAGGTACAACGAGACCTGGGTGTGCTTGTACATCAGTCACTGAAAGTAAGCATGCAGGCACAGCAGGCAGTGAAAAAAGCTAATGGCATGTTAGCCTTCATTGCGAGAGGAGTTGAGTTTAGGAGCAAGGAGGTCCTAAAGTTGTACAGGGCCCTGGTGAGACTTATATTCACTGGAATTTAGAAGGATGAGAGGGGATCTTATAGAAACATATCAAATTCTAGACAGGCTAGATGCAGGAAAAATGTTCCTTATGTTGGGGGAGTCTAGAACTAGGGGTCACAGTTTAAGAATAAAGGGTAGGACATTTATGACTGAGAAGAGGCAAAACTTTTTCACCCAGAAATTTGTGAATCGGTGGAATTCTCTGCCACAGAAGGCAGTGGAGGCCAATTTATAGAATGTTTTCAAGAGAGAGTTAGATTTAGCTCTTAGGGCTGAAGGAATCAAGGGATATGGGGAGAAAGCAGGAACCGGGTACTGATTGTGGATGATCAGCCATGATCATATTGAAGCGTAGCTGAGACATGTTGGCCGGTGTGGACAAGTTGGGCTGTAGGGCTTGGCTTGGAGGAGGCAGCCTGTGTTATATTGGATCATTGGATCTACTGGGCCTGTACTCGCTGGAGTTTAGAAGAGTGAGGGGGGACCTCATTGAAACGTACAGAATGGTGAAAGGCCTGGATAGAGTGGATGTGGAGAGGATGTTTCCACTAGTGGGAGAGTCTAGGACTAGAGGTCATAGCTTCAGAATTAAAGGACGTTCTTTTAGGAAGAAGATGAGGAGACATTTCTTTATTCAGAGGGTGGTGAATCTGTGGAATTCATTCCCACACAAGGCTGTAGAGGCCGTCAGTGGATATTTTTCAGACAGAGATTGGTAGATTCTTGATTAGTTCGGGGGGTGTCAGAGGTTATGGGCAGGAGAATGGGGTCGTGAGGGAGAGATAGATCAGCCATGATTGAATGGTGGAGTAGACTTGATGGGTCAAATGGCCTAATTCTACTCCTATTCCTTATGACCTTATGACCTTATGGCTTGTGTTCCTCTCTTCATGCAGAATTCTGCAAGAAATTGCAACAAATTGTGGACGCAGCCCAGACCATCACACAAATCAACCTCCCTTCCATCGCCTCCATCTGCACCTCACGCTGCCTCGGCAAGGCCAGCATCATCATCCAGGACTAGTCTCCCCCCGGCCGCTCCCTCATCTCCCCTCTCCCATCAGGCAAAAGGTACAGAAGTGTGAACACACACACCTCCAGATTCAGCGACAGTTTCTTCCCGGCTGTTATCAGACAACTGAACCATCCCACCACAACCAGAGAGCAGTCCTGAACTACTATCTACCTCTTTGGTGGCCCTCGGACTATCCTTGATCAGACTTTGCTGTGGTAACCTTGCACTGGACGTTATTCCCTTATCATGTTTCTGTACATGAATCAGTCTGAAGAAGGGTCTCGACCCAAAACGTCACCTATTCCTTCGCTCCATAGGTGCTCCAGCATTTTTGTCTACCTTTGATTTTTCCAGCATCTGCAGTTCTTTCTTAAACATGTATCTACACACTGTAAATGGCTTGGTTGTAATCATGTATTGTCTTTCTGGTGCCTGGATAGCAGGCTCCACAAGCTTTTCACTGTACCTCGGTACACGGGACAGGATCCACAGTTTAAGAATAAGGGGAAAGCCATTTAGAACAGAGACGAGGAAACACTTTTTCACACAGAGAGTTGTGAGTCTGTGGAATTCTCTGCCTCAGAGGGCTATGGAGGCCTCTGAGGCAGAGTTATCTGGATACTTTCAAGAGAGAGCTAGATAGGGCTCTTGAAGATAGCGGAGTCAGGGGATATGAAGAGAAGGCAGGAACGGGGTACTGATTGGGGATGATATTGAATGGCGGTGCTGGCTTGAAGAGCCGAAAGGCCTACTCCTGCACCTATTGTCTATTGTCTATTGTCTGTAAACAAAAACTAGAGAGTGTCACAGACAAGCTGAAACCGATTCATCTAGTGGAATTGGGAACCAGCGAGTGAAATGATACGCAATATAATCTTGAAAAGAAAGCAGGAATGTTTTATACGTGGGGAGATAGCTTCTTGTCCCGGCACAGAGTGGCTGGAAGGTGGGAAATGTTCCATGTAAGTGGGACGATGGGACGCGCACTCAGTGTGTGGGAAGAGGGGGAGGGGTCGCGGGATAAGACCTTCAGCAGCTGCAGTTGTCATTAACGCATTTCATTATCCAGAAGCTGGAGAATCAAAACCGGGTGACCTAACGAGAGAGAGGGAGAGCAGAGTTTGATGAAGACCCCCCTCCAAAGGTCACCGGCTTCCTTACACATCATTCACTGTGCAGCAACGTTCCCCTTCAGTCTCGGCAAGGAAACTGTTGTCTGTCTCCAGAAAATATCACATACATTTACAACGTACCGACTGCTGAACCAGCACCTAACTAATCAATCGAATGGAAGATAGACACAGAGTGCTGGAGTAACTCAGCGGGTCAGGCAGCATATGTGGAAACATAGAAATTAGGTGCAGGAGTAGGCCATTCAGCCCTTCGAGCCTGCACCGCCATTCAATATGATCATGGCTGATCATCCAACTCAGTATCCCGTACCTGCCTTCTCTCCATACACTCTGATCCCCCTAGCCACAAGGGCCACATCCAACTCACTCTTAAATATAGCCAATGAACTGGCCTCAACTACCCTCTGTGGCAGAGAGTTAATCAGCGGGTCAGGCAGCATCTGTGGAGAACATGGATCGGTGACGTTTCACAGAGTGCTGGAGTAACTCAGCGGGTCAGGCAGCATCTGTGGAGAACATGGATAGGTGATGTTTCAGGTCGAGACTCTTCTTCAGACAATAAAACACAAGTTGGAATCACTACATTGTCTACCAAGTCATATTGAATTTTTATAATTGAACCGGTGGATTGATAGGGAATCAGAAGATGCCTGAGTGAATGTCATCCACCACCCTCTGCATGTTACCCCTCAAATTCCTATTCAATTTTCTCCCCTTCACCTTAAACCTATTTCGTCTGGTCCTCGATTCCCCTACTCTGGACATTGCCGGGTCCACCCATCACTCGTTACATGTTCATTGAATTATGTTCATTAATGTGCCTTGCTCATTAGTGTTGGTGCCAACACAACCTCACTCACCAGCTACAGTCATACCTGTCATAATGAGGGCCATTCACCCATCGGGCATTCTTTGGGCAAGGCACACAATGGGCCCATGACCCCGCGAGGCAATCACTGAGAAGGTTCATCAACGTCTCTACTTCCTTGGGAGATTGAGGAGATTCTCCATGTCGTCAAATACTAATATCAAAGTCCTGCAGCTCGGGACTACACTGACTGGTGGGTGTATGGAACGAGCTGCCAGAGGAGGTAGTTGAGGCCGGGACTATCCCAACATTTAAGAAACAGTTAGACAGGTACATGGATAGGACAGGTTTGGAGACAGGTGGGACCGTTTCCGTGCCACATGACTCTTTGATAATATCTACAATTCTCTGACAGTATGGAGAGCAAACAGTGTGCGGCAGTACAGAGCGATGAAGATGTGTAGTTCCTTACTACACAGTTTAAAGTGCTCGAGTACTCACACCTCCACAAGAACAGACACCAGCCTGGAATGAAACTTGAGTCATCATGTTGTTAGGTACATGGCCAGCTGGAGATAATGTCCCAGGTATCTCACGTTGCATACCTGAGCATACCTGAGCTTACCTGAGCATACCTGAGCTTACCTGAGCACAATAAAACAGCACAGCGCTCCGTCCCCAGGCACACTGTCCTGCACAGTCTCTGTAAACTCTGCTTAAACAAAGGGAACAGACTTCCCTGCATTCACTTTGTAGATTATTTCCTGCAGCACCAATTGATAGTTCCGACATTTACTCAGGTACCTCTGTCATCATACTAGGAGGGTGGTGGTCACCATCTCTGTCATTGCCGTGTGTGGTCCATGCAAAGGACCATCTGTATCTTCTTTATTTGATGCAGTATGCTACTCAGTCAGCACTGGCCAAGGGTGTTGAGGTATTTGTCGTTAATTAAGGGCGGCACGGTGGCGCAGCGGTAGAGTTGCTGCCGCACAATGCCAGAGACCCGGGTTCCATCCCAACCACGGGTGCTGCCTGTGCAGAGTGTGCACCTTCTCCCCGGGTTCCATCCCAACCACAGGTGCTGCCTGTGCAGAGTGTGCACCTTCTCCCCGTGACCTGCGTCCCACACACCAAAGACCTATAAAGATGTAAAGATTGCCCCTAGTGTAGGATAGTGTTCATTGCTTGTCAGTGCGGACTCGGTGGGCCAAAGGGCCTGTTTCCACACAGTATCTCTAAATTAAACTACTCCTAACAATTGGCCATTTCTTACAATGTTCTTGAGAATGAAGAATGATTTTTCCACAGACTGACGTTGTTTTCCACACTCTTCCCAATTTCACAATGGAAGGCTGACAGGCTGCTCCTGATGTTACCCCAGCCTCTGGGACATTTCACCTCCTCCACTTCAACAACCAGACCTTATGTTGCTCATTCATCTCAAATTAATCAGGAGATGATGTATTAGATTAGGAGATGATGTATTAGACTGCGATTAATAGCATTCCAAAATGTCAACAATCGAGAATTCTTAAAGAGAAAATTGTCCTAAATGCCCCCACCTCTCTCTCTGCAAGTACTAATCTCCATATATAGTATGAATCCATCAGGTATAAAGTCCTCAATTCTTCCACATTGCTGTCCTGAACTTCATATTTACATTACAATGAAAAACTATTTGGCTGATAAATCGACAACAGGTTTACGTGAATCCTTGCTGTTCCTCGTGTTACTTTTGCCCAGTTCTGTTTGTTTCCCCACACAGTATGGTACATTTGTCCGGTCATTCTTTTTGAAAGAAAGCTTTGATTATCTCCTGTTGTCTGCAGTTTCTACACCGCATTGAACCATTGAGGATGGACAGTAGAGTAGAACTTTCCATTCTACTTTCAGCATGAACTTGCCACTAAATGATGTCTGCAGTATTCGCTAATATTGTTCAAGTGTTCCTAAGTTCAGAGTGCCCAGTTCATTACCTGCTGTGGGGCCTGTATTACCTTATCCTGCCTGCACTGCGGGCCACAGGTCAAGCACACATTTGTACATTATGCCACTTTACAATGGATAACCCCACACGTCTGAAATCTTTCCATGGCTGACATTCAAACTTAATGAACGCAAGGAATATGAAGCAGAAATTCAACGTTTTTAAGTGAAACTAATTTGTGGAATAGTTTAAAATATTTCATTTTAAACAAATATTGAATTTATTATTTAATTTCATTTCTATAAATTCGAAAAGCTGGCTGCTTGATTTCAATTAGAACAGGGTGTTTCTTCATTTATACTTCTCTGTCCTGAAGTAGACGGCACAATGTGGTCCTTAGGTCAGGTTTATTATAGTCCATGGAGCGAGGTACAGTGCGAAGCTTTGTTATGCATGCTTTGCAAACAGATCAGGTATACCACACGTAGATACAATCAGTTCTTCTTCTTGCATATGGCGTGCACAGCCTAAAGTTGTAGGACAACTTGTTCTATTTGATCTTATTTGATTGTGCGCGCCAGGTTGATTACATTCATCGAAGCAGGGTGGACCGCGTGAAGGATGCAATCTCCCGCCCCGTACAATCAGTTCAAACTCAAGTACTATAAATAGAGCAAAGGGGAAGATGCAGAATATAGTTTAGTTTAGTTTAGTTTAGAGGTACAGCGCAGAAACAGGCCCTTTGACCCACTGAGTCCAGCGATTCCCGCACATTAGCACTATCCTACACACTCAAGGATCAATTTACAATTTTCCCAAGCCAATTAGCCTACAAGCCTGCACGTCCTTGGAGTGTGGGAGGAAACCGGAGCACCAGGAGAAAACCCACGCAGGTCACGGGGAGAACGTACAAACTCCGTACAGACAGCGCCCGTAGTTGGAATCGAACCGGGTCTCTGGCGCTGTGAGGCAGCAGCCGTAAGGCAGCACCGTTCTCAGTAATGCAGTGCAATATTATATTGCGTTTTGATATGGAATGTAAAATATGCCGGGTTATAATCAAGTGTGTGGTGCGGTGTGATCTGAATGCAATCTCTGAATGTAACAGGATTGTGATTACATCTGTGGGGGAAAGCCTTGATGTTGCTTTAACGATATTTCCGTCTGCTTTTCTGAAGAGTCAGTCGCAGACACAAGTATCGACTTGGGGCTTTAAACATGTAATTCATGATGTGAAAAGGCTGTTAAACATCTTCCAAACATTTCCCTTCTCCTTCCGTGCACCTTTGATATTTCCATTAAGAGCTTCAGTCCTGAAACTCAATCTGAGAGAGGAATTCCCCAGCCTTTAATCTGGATAAACATGCAGAATGGTTACAGGCACAAGACATTGTTAGTCGTATTCTTCTTTACATGTTAACCGCTTCAAATAAAACTGACGTGTAACGTCAGACAAAGTCATAAAATTAATCAAACTCATGCATACACTTTTGTGTCTTTAGAACGGTATCTTTCCTGTGGAATTGGGTTCCTAAATGAAGGATATGAAGCAAGTGTGTGTTGGTGCTGGTCTGATTGTCAGTAGCACCAGGTTATCATTACTGCCTGCCCTCTGTATAACTAAGACAGCTACTTATCACTCAGAAACAATGTGGGCTGAACTTTGAGACAACGTGAAACACAGGCCCTGAAGTTGTGTTTGGTGAGATATTAACTACAGATTTGGGGGGTGGCAGTGTATTCATTAAAGTTTCCTCGGTATTTATTCTGTCAGGATAAAATGAGCCCTGTGTTTTAACCCTGTGACAGCAAATGAACTAGTGGGGGGATATGTTGTTTAATGTGGGATAACAATAATGATCTCTGCTGTATTAGTGGAGTGGTGAGGATAGAGAGACTGTGTTAGTGAGGTAGAGGGTACAGTGACCGGTAGTGAGGTAGAGGGTGCAGAGACTGTTAGTGGGGTAGAGTATACAGAGACTGTGTTAGTGAGGTAGAGGATACAGAAACTGTTAGTAGGGTAGAGGATACAGAGACTGTTAGTGAAGTAGAGGATACAGAGACTGTTAGTGAAGTAGAGGATACAGAGGATGTTAATGGGGTAGAGGATACAGAGACTGTTAGTGGGGTAGAGGATACAGAGACTGTTAGTGGGGTAGAGGATACAGAGACTGTTAGTGGGGTAGAGGATACAGAGACTGTTAGTGGGGTAGAGGGTACAGAGACTGTTAGTGGGGTAGAGGGTACAGAGACTTAGTGGGGTAGAGAGGATAGAGGCTGTTAGTAACGTGGAGGATACAGAGACTGTGTTAGTGCAGTGGAGAGTACAGAGAGACACAGTAAAATGGAGAGTTCAGGGATCTTTTTCCCAGGGTGGAAATGTCCAGAACTAGAGGGCATACTGTAGCTATGAAGTAAGAGGGGGAACGTTGATTGGAGATGTGTGGGGCAAGATTTTGTTTACACAGAGGATGGTGTGTTCCTGAACGCGTTGCCAGGGGTGTGGTGGAGGCAAGCACGATAGTGGTGGTTAAGGGGCTTTTGGATAGGCACATGGATATGGAGAGGCACATGGAGGGGGAACTTCTTTACTCAGAGGGTGGTGGCTGTGTGGAATCAGCTTCCAGCAGAAGTGGTGGAGGCAGGATCGATTTTAACATTTAAGAGTAAAGTGGATAGGTATATGGACGTGAAGGGAATGGAGGGGTATGGTCTGAGTGCAGGTAGATGGGACTAGGGGAAAACAAATGGTCGGCACGGACTGGAAGGGCCGAGAGGGCCTGTTTCCGTGCTGTAATTGTTATATGGTTATATGGTTATATATGCAGGGAATGGAGGCATATGGATCCCGTGCAGGCGGAGAATATTAGTTTAACTAAGCATCAGGTTGGGCATAAACATATGGCCAAATGGCCTGTGCTGTACTGTTCTATGTTCTATATGTTTCAGGTCAGGACCCTTCCTGAGATTGTAAATGTAATGGGAGCTCTTGTCTCTTCTTAATACGCTGGGGTTGGGGCTGAGTTTCATGGTATTCACCCAGTGTTGCAGGGTGATGGTGGCTTTAATGTGGCAATGTTGCCTTACATCCCCCTATTTTAAATGGAAGGCATCCTCGTCTTTCATTAAAGTGCTGGAATAACTCAGCGGGTCAGGCAGCATCTGTGGAGAACATGGATAGGTGACGTTTCACAGAGTGCTGGAGTAACTCAGCGGGTCAGGCAGCATCTGTGGGGAGCATGGATAGGTGACGTTTCACAGAGTGCTGGAGTAACTCAGCGGGTCAGGCAGCATCTGTGGAGAACATGGATAGGTGACGTTTCACAGAGTGCTGGAATAACTCAGCGGGTCAGGCAGCATCTGTGGAGAACATGGATAGGTGACGTTTCACAGAGTGCTGGAGTAACTCAGCGGGTCAGGCAGCATCTGTGGAGAACATGGATAGGTGACGTTTCACAGAGTGCTGGAGTAACTCAGCAGGTGAGGCAGCATCTCTGGAGAGAAAGAATGGGTGTTATTTCGGGTTGAGACTCTTCTTCTGCCTGAGAGTCCGGGGAGAGGGAGACACAGAAATACTGAAGGTGAGGTGCGAAAATGACAAATCAAAGCAGAAGATAAACACAAAATGTTGGAGTGACAGGCAGCATCTCTAGAGAGAATGAATGAGTGACGTTTTGGGTCGAGACACTTCTTCAGACGAGATTAGTTTGTTTTATTTCGTTTTCTAGGTCTGCACAAAATTTGAGAGTCTTTAATTTACAACAGAAGTCTTTAATGCTTTACTCAATGCTGGCAACAAGACAACTCAAAATGGCTGCACACACACTGTCTACAGACAGGATAAACTATATACAAAACATCTCCCTTTGTCCTGTGCAGCACCACCTTCTGCACGGAAGGGGCAACGGGTCCTCCCAACCCACACAGTCCACCAAACATCACATTCCTCCTTTCCAGTTTGAACGTCTCCATTTGGCTGGACCTCGCTTCACTCTTTTCTTCCCGCCTTTTTTGTCTTTTACAATTCTTGCTAAAGGCTCAGAATCAACAGAGTTTTTTTCAGTGTTCACTTTTGAAGAGATATCAGTATTTGCGTTATCTGTGCGCTGTTCTTTCTCCACTTGGCTGTAGGTTTTCTCGGCAGTCGTCAGCGTTTTGGATGCGAGCGCGACTGGTCTTCCTTGCCGTTCAGCGCCATTTGTGTGATTACAGCTCCAAAACCATATGGCGATGCATCGGCGGCCAGCGAGATTGGCTTCGATGGGTCATAGTGGACCAAACGCGTCTTCTGGGCAAGCATCTCCTTCAACCTGGTGAATGCATGGTCACACTCTTTGGACCAGTACCATCTGACGTGCTGTTTTTGCAGGTTATTCTCGCACTTGCTGACCATGTTATAATCTGTGGTCGATGAGAATGCCATAGTTGATCCATCATAGATCAAGGCGTTTGTGTCAAGCTTGAAAGCATGGACCCAGTCGATGGCGCACAGGGATGTACGTTCTTTACCAACGACGATCAGCGGCAACATCTGTGGCATACCATTACAGGAAACGGCGACAGTGCATTTACCTGTCGTAGGAATGGGCTGTTGTCCGTATCCGAAAAGGTGGATGTTGGCCGGTTTCAGTTTCGGCGATCCGATCCTCTTCCAGATGTCCTGACCCACTAGTGACACACCCACACCAGTGCCCACCTGGAACCGTAGATCGATGTTCGAGACCCGCAGCGAAATCCTCAGCTTGTCGGTGATCGTGACACACCGAGCACTTTAATAGAAATGGTCTCCACGATTTGGTCGACTGTTTTGCGCTTTCTTTCCCTTTCTCATCTTTCCTACAGATTGACACACTGCCTGGAGATTACCTTTTCGGTAACGGGCATAACAAACGGACTTTATATACGGTCACTCACGGTGATGATGAGCAGTTGAGTCGCACCGGTAGCAGGGTTTCGATCCCCCCCCCCCCCCCCCCGCAGGGGAACGGCTCTTCTGAAAGTGTCCCACCTTCTTCGGATTTGCTCTGGGTCAATCAAGTGGTTTCTAGCGTTGCGGACGAGTCCGACGAACTGTATGCGCCTCCTGAGGGAGCTTCGACGCTGTTTTGCCGGCCATTATGTGCAGTTCTTTACTCAGCAGCTCGGCCATCTTAGCACACTGCAGCACATTCTTCAATGAGGCGTCCAATTCCTTGAGAATCGCCTGCTGGATGAATGCATGCCTGCAGCCCATGACCAGTCTATCCCGCAACGCATTGTCTTGGCACTTTTCGCAGCATTGAGTTTTAAAATCCCATGCCTTTGCCTTGGTACGAAGTTCGGCTAGAAATTTGGTAATCGATTGCCCTTCCTGTTGCACCGTCCGGTAGAAATCAAGGCGAGCTTCGAGGAAATTTCGACTTTCAGTTACTTCTTCTGTAAGTCAATTGTGACGCAGTGCAACAGTTTCTGGAGACAGTGATGAACACAAGAGATCCTTCTTCCTCTGGTCAGTCGTAATTGCCATACTTTCAAAATAAAACTCAGCCCGCATTAAATACGACGACCACCTTTCTCGCTCGGGATCGAAACGATCGAATTGCCGAGGCATGTTAGTTTGTTTAATTTTTTTTTTTTAATAGGCTCTTATCTGGGTCTTTGGACACAATCCTGGGATGTCAGGACTGTCTTATGAAGAAAGACTGGATAGACTCGGTTTATACTCTCTGGAATTTAGGAGATTGAGAGGGGATCTTATAGAAACTTACAAAATTCTTAAGGGGTTGGACAGGCTAGATGCAGGAAGATTGTTCCCGATGTTGGGGAAGTCCAGGACAAGGGGTCACAGCTTAAGGATAAGGGGGAAATCCTTTAAGACCGAGATGAGAAAGACTTTTTTCACACAGAGAGTGGTGAGTCTCTGGAACTCTCTGCCACAGAGGGTAGTTGAGGCCAGTTCATTGGCTATATTTAAGAGTGAGTTGGATGTGGCCCTTGTGGCTAAGGGGATCAGAGGGTATGGAGAGAAGGCAGGTACGGGATACTGAGTTGGATGATCAGCCATGATCATATTGAATGGCGGTGCAGGCTCGAAGGGCTGAATGGCCTACTCCTGCACCTAATTTCTATGTTAATCCGAAGTTTCCCACGTCTGATACCACTTTTGTGTTCTTTCTCTAGGTCTGCACAAAATTTGAGAGTCTTCAATTTACAACAGAAGTCTTTAATGCTTTACTCAATGCGGGCAGCAAGACAACTCAAAATGGCTGCACACACTGTCTACAGACAGGATAAACTGTATACAAAACAGCTCCCTTTGTCCTGTGCAGCGCACCTGCTGCACGGGAGGAGCAACGGGTCCGCCCACCCCACACAGTCCACCAAAAATCACAATTTGCTTAATCATAGTTTCTTTATTCCTTGGTTTTGATAATTACTTCATTTGTTTTAATGTACATTTTCTGTATGTACTTCAACTCAGACCAGTGCATTGTTTGCTGTCAAAAAGGTGTGGTACACACAACAGTTAAAGTCAAGCTACCTAGATCAACAATTGTTTTTCCAATAATATACAAACGTTGGGGACACTTTAACTTGTAAAATAATAACTCTAATGTTCTAAGTGCTCTAAGTCTAATGCTCTAAATCCGTCATGTATGTATGTGATCCATTGGCTGAGTATATGGTAAGTGTGTACACTGTTAAGGGCCTGTCCCACTTTCCCGAGTCCTCTGCCGAGTTGAAAGGACCTTAAAAAAAATCAAGATTTTTGTGATCTACGAACTCCTCCTCTCGACTATCTTTTTACTCGTGGACATTTTTTGTCATGCCGGAAAAAACGTCCCAACTTACCTGATGCCCCAAATACCTACGGCTGGCATAACGAGCCGCTACGGTATATCTACGGACTCCTACAGACTCGCTACGGACATTCTCCGAGTTTGAATCAAGGGGAAAACTCGGGAGAATTTGCGAGTAACTCGGGAAAGTGGGACAGGGCCTTTACACTGTCGGAGTCGGAGTGTGAATTATTCTCAAGTGTCCCGAAACAGAACAATGAAATTCTTACTTGCAGCAGCACAACAGATTAGTTTCGTTTAGTTTAGAGATACAGCGCGGAAACCGGCCCTTCGGCCCACCGCGTCTGCACCGGCCAGCGATCCCCACACACTAACACTATCCTACATACAAATTAAGTGTTTTTATACACCAATCCAATAAACCTACAAACCTGTACGTCTTTGTAGTGTGGGAGGAAACCGGAGCACCCGGAGAAAACCCACGCAGGTCACGGGGAGAACGTACAAACTCCGTACAGACAGCACCTGTTGTCGGGATGGAACTCTGTGAAATGTCACCTATCCATGTTCTCCACAGCACCTGTAGTCGGGATGGAACCCGGGTCTCTGGCGCTGTGAGGCAGCAACTCTACCGCTGCGCCACCGTGACATCCTAAAACGTAAACGTCATTCTCTGTAAAACTCACAATAAACACAAAAATGTTCATGATATATATTAAAATAGAGATTAAATAGACAACGGTCCATTGTATCTCACAGATATAGATAATAATCTTTTGCGTTCTCCGTATGAATATTTTTTTCCATTGCTTAATAAATATAATTTAAAACTTTCAACAGAGCAATCCCTTGCAAAACAATGATCAGCATCTGATTGTAAAGGTTCATAGAGAGACGCGCACTGAATGAACTGTGCTCACTCAGAACCGCTCTACAAATGACCAACAGAGTGGAATAGCTCATGTAAATACAATCTACCGAACCATCGCAAACCTACCTCATCAGTGACCCTCCGACTATCCTTGTTCAGACTTTGCTGACTTTAGACAATAGACAATAGGAGCAGGAGTAGGCCATTCGGCCCTTCGAGCCAGCACCGCCATTCAACGTGATCATAGTTGATCATCCCCAATCAGTACCGCGTTCCTGCCTTCTCCCCATATCCCCTCACTCCGCTATTTTTAAGAGCCCTATCTAGCTCTTTCTTGAAAGCATCCAGAGAACCGGCCTCCACCACCCCCTGAGGCAGCGAATTCCACAGACTCACCACTCTCCGTGAGAAAAAGAGTTTCCTCGTCTTCTAAATGGCTTACTCCTTATTCTTAAACAGTGGCCCCTGGTTCTGGACTCCCCCAACATCAGGAACATGTTTCCTGCCTCTAACGTGTCCAAACCTTTAATAATCTTATATGTTTATACATATGATAAATCCCCAGGGCCAGATAGTCTGCATCCCAGAGTACTCAAGGAAGTAGCCCCAGAAATAGTGGATGCTTTAGTGATAATTTTTCAAAACTCTTTAGATTCTGGAGTAGTTCCTGAGGATTGGAGGGTAGCTAATGTAACCCCACTTTTTAAAAAAGGAGGGAGATAGAAAACGGGGAATTACAGACCAGTTAGTCTAACATCGGTAGTGGGGAAACTGCTAGAGTCAGTTATTAAAGATGGGATAGCAGCACATTTGGAAAGTGGTGAAATCATTGGACAAAGTCAGCATGGATTTACGAAAGGTAAATCATGTCTAACGAATCTTATAGAATTTTTTGAGGATGTAACTAGCAGAGTGGATAAGGGAGAACCAGTGGATGTGTTATATCTGGACAATCAGAAGGCTTTCGACAAGGTCCCACATAAGAGATTAGTATACAAATTTAAAGCACATGGTATTGGGAGTTCAGTATTGATGTGGATAGAGAATTGGCTGGCAGACAGGAAGCAAAGGGTAGGAGTAAACGGGTCCTTTTCAGAATGGCAGGCAGTGACTAGTGGGGTACCGCAAGGCTCAGTGCTGGGACCCCAGCTATTTACAATATATATTAATGATTTGGACGAGGGAATTGAATGCAACATCTCCAAGTTTGTGGATGACACTAAGCTGGGGGATAGTGTTAGGTGTGAGGAGGATGCTAGGAGGCTGCAAGGTGACTTGGATAGGCTGGGTGAGTGGGCAAATGCATGGCAGATGCAGTATAATGTGGAAAAATGTGAGGTTATCCACTTTGGTGGCAAAAACAGGAAGGTAGACTATTGTCTTAATGGTGGCAAATTAGGAAAAGGGGAGATGCAACGAGACCTGGGTGTCATGGTACACCAGTCATTGAAAGTAGGCATGCAGGTGCAGCAGGCAGTGAAGAAAGCAAATGGTATGTTAGCATTCATAGCAAAAGGATTTGAGTATAGGATCAGGGAGGTTCTACTGCAGTTGTACAGGGTTTTGGTGAGACCACACCTGGAGTATTGCATACAGTTTTGGTCTCCAAATCTGAGAAAAGACATTCTTGCCATAGAGGGGGTTCAGAGAAGGTTCACCAGACTGATTCCTGTGATGTCAGGACTTTCATATGAGGAAAGACTGGATAGACTTGGCTTGTACTCACTAGAATTTAGAAGACTGAGGGGGGATCTTATAGAAACTTACAACATTTTTAAGGGGTTGGATAGGCTAGATGCAGGAAAATTGTCCCGATGTTGGGGAGGTCCAGAACAAGGGGTCACAGTCTAAGGGTAAGGGGGAATTCCTTTAGGACCGAGATGAGGAAAACATTTTTCACACAGAGAGTGGTGAGTCTTCAGAATTATATGCCGCAGAAGGTAGTTGAGGCCAGTTCATTGGCTATATGTAAGAGGGATTTAGATGTGGCCCTTGTGGCTAAAGGGATATGGGGGTATAGAGAGAAGGCAGGTACAGGATACTGAGTTGGATGATCAGCCATGATCATATTGAATGGCGGTGCAGGCTCGAAGGGCCGAATGGCCTACTCCTGCACCTATTTTCTATGTTTCTATGTTTCTATGTTTCAATGAGATCCCCTCTCATCCTTCTCAACTCCAGAGTATACAAGCCCAGCTGCTCCATTCTCTTCAGTATCAGTTTAAAACAGATCTCAGTCAACACAAACTTAGCACGTTCCCCATACAAGGTCTTCCTAACTGGTATTGTATGGGGGAAGCACCAGGCTGGGAAATGCCCCTGTTCACCGTTTATTATTAGAAAGTAGGAAATAATTTGGAATTAAAAGCCAAAGCATTTGAAGAATTCAGTAATGTGTCTTTTCCTGAGCAAACAATTGGGGCAGAAATAACCCACCAAGATCAAAACCTCTAAAAATATAGAGCATATGAAGCAAATTACCCTCAGCGTATCGGGCCACATAGCCTAAAGGACACTGCCACTCCAGACAAATAGCCCAAAGACCCTGCAAAATTAGCTACTTCCACAGAACACCAACACAGGGAGAACAATTTAGACTAAAGTTCTTTGCAAAATCTGTCAATAACACTTTATTGCACAGTTTACAAATTGGATCAGTTGGATTTGCTGTTGAATTAACTCACTGTTCCGACACTGCGCAAAGTCATTGCATCCCGCAGAATGTTGCATATCCTTACCTTTTTTACATCTTTTCATCTTTAAAAGAATATTTATATATTGACGCAGCACAATGTGTATCTATTGTAGTCTAAATAATTGTTAGAAAGTGTGCACTTGATTTGACTGATTGTACCTAGAACTAATAGTTAATTGTCCATTGGTTATGGAATACTTTGATTACATCATATATGATCAGCAGCATTTGCCAAATTACATCTTTTGTTTTCAATGAAAACTTGAATCTCTAATTCTGCAAAGTGCTCTTTTCCTGCCTCTTTTACTTTGTGTGCAAGTTGCCCGCAGCAATCCAGATGTGCCCTGCAAACATTTCAAACATCTGCTCTGTTCGCAGCAAGACTGCACAAACGTTGAACTTAGTTCTGCACATGTTGAAAACTGTCGAGCAAATCTGAGCAAGTTTCAGAGTATTTTATTCCTCTAAATGTACAGCATGTTGGCACAATAGCCAAGATTGCAGAACAGGCGAAACTGTAGTAGGTGCTGCCTGTCCTGCTGAGTTACTCCAGCATTTTTGTGTCTATCTTCGGTGTAAACCAGCATCTGCAGTTCTGGTGTAATTTGCCTATATGCGAGTATTGTCAGAGCCACCACAATACAAGGGAGCAAGAGAGCTGAGATACAGTAATTAACCCTCGCTACTGAGTGTAGTGAGATCGAATGATAGTCTCACTGGATTTTCTGATAACGTTGAACTGAAATAGGCTCTATCCAACACATGACAATATGCCGTGGGACTAAAAGATTTGCATCTGTGGCCAGGACGGATAGATCAGTGGTTTACAACGTTCATATTTGTAGATTGTTATCAGTGACCTATTTCTGCTTGTCATTATCCCCAGCAGAGGTAACTTCATGTAGGCTGTAGATTGGTGCCGAGCCCTGATGAGACAAACACTTGCAAACGGTTAACTTGTGGTTTGATCTTCTGCTACCATTCTCTAAATGTACACATACACCAATCGCAGCAGCACTTCTCATCTTCACATCGATCAGTCATGGAGTTCCCTAAACTAACTGGTCCACGTCTGGGCAAAGCACAGAGTGCTGGAGGAAAGAACTGCTTTACACCGAAGATAGACACAAAGTGCTGGAGTAACTCAGCGGGACAGGCAGGCAGCATCTCCGGAGGGACGGAATGGGTGACGTTTCCTGTCGAGACCCTTCTTCAGACACAGAGCGCTGGGGGGGAGCCAGCGGGCCAGGTGGCGTCTGTGGAGGGAGTGGACAGATGATGTTTTGGGTGGAGACCCCACTCCATCAGTCTGAAGGGGGGTCCTGGCCCAAGACGTTGCCTGGCCATTCCCCTCCACAGATGCTGCCTGGCCTACTGAGTTTCTCTGGCATTGTGTTTCACTGTGAGGCGCTGTGAGGTTGCTGCCTCACAGCGCCTGAGACCCGGGTTCCATCCTGACTACCGGTGCTGTCTGTACGGAGTTTGTACGTTCTCCCTGTGATTAGCGTGGGTTTTCTCCGGGTGCTCCGGTTTCCTCCCACACTCCAAAGACATGCAGATTTGTAGGTTAATTAGCGTGGTATAAATGTAAATTGTCCCTAGTATGTGTCGGATAGTGTCAGTGAGCGGGGATCGCTGGTCGGCACGAACTCGGTGGGCCGAAGGGCCTGTTTCCGCGCTGTATCTCTATACTAAACTAAACTAAAAAGTTTGAGTTATTGGCAGAAGATTTACGAGGATGCTGGCAGGATTTGATAGGCTGAGTTATCAGGAGGTTGAGTAGACTAGGGCTTTATTCTTCAGAGGGCAGGAGGTTGAGGGATGAATATGTGGAGATGGATAAAGTCATGAGAGGACTAGATGGGGGGGATGCACAGAGTCAGGGTGAACTGAGGTGTATGGCCCCATGAGGTGAGAGGGGCAATGTTTAAATATGTTCCCACACAGAGGGTGGTGGGTGCCTGGAACACGCTGCCAGGGGTGGTGGTGGAGGCAGATGCGATAGTGGTGTTTAAAAGGTATTTGTATAGTCACATAGACACATGGATATGCTGGGAATGGACGGATGGATCATATGCAGGCAGAGGAGATTAGTTTAAATTGGCATCGTGTTGGACACGGACATTGTGGGCTGAAGGGCCTGTTTCTGTGCTGTACTGGACAACATCAAGAACAGTCTGAAGAAATTCCACATCACATCGAGCAACTGGGAGCACATTGCACTGGACAGGCGCTCCTGGAGGAAATCCATGCAGGAAGGAGTTGCACGTCATGAAACGGAGCTACGCCGTGTCGTAGAGACAAAGCGACAGCACCGTAAGGAGAGAGAGAAGGGAGCCCGACAACTACCGACCACCGCCAGTCTCCACTGCCCACGTTGTACCAAGGTGTGTGGATCGCGGATCAGCCTCTACAGACATCTGCAGACCCACCAGTAGACGGCCCTATGGAGAGGAGAGGACAGTCGTTTCCAGTGGAAATGTGTCAGAAATGTGTCGATAACAATCAGCACGGGAGCATCTCAAGGCTTACACAAAAAGCTGGAACAACTCAGCGGGTGCAGCAGCATCTAAGGAGCGAAGGAGATAGGCGACGTTTCGGGTCGAGACCCTTCTTCAGATGACTTCTGAAGGCAATTGGTTGCACTGGATTTTATTTAGGGGTATCAGAGTAAAGGGGGCTGAATATTTTTGCACGCCGCACTTTTCAGTTTTTTCAAGACTGCCTGCTCAGCCCCCTGCTGTACTCACTCTATACTCATGACTGCGTAGCCGGTCATGGTGCGAACTCCATCATCAAGTTCGTTGACGACACCACTGTTGTGAGTCATATCACTGATGGGGATGAGTCAGAGTATAGAAGAGAGACTGACCAAGTGGTGCCAGCACCATAACCTGGCCCTCAACACCAGCAAAACCAGGGAACTGATTGTGGACTTTGGAAGGAGTAGGATGGGGACCCACAGTCCCGTTTATATAAATGGGTCGATGGTTGAAAGGGTCAAGAGCTTCAAATTCCTGGGCGTGCACATCTCTGAAGATCTTTCCTGGTCCGAGAACACTGATGCAATTATTAAGAAAGCACATCAGCGCCTCTACTTCCTGAGAAGATTACGGAGCGTTGGTTTGTCAAGGAGGACTCTCTCTAACTTCTACAGGTGCACAGTAGAGATCTTGCTGACCAGTTGCATCGTGGCTTGGTTCAGCAACTTGAGCGCCTGGTGTGGAAAAGACTACAAAGAGTAGTAAACACTGCCCAGTCCATCATCGGCTCTGACCTTCCTCCCATCAAAGGGATCTATTGCAGTCGCTGCCTCAAAAAGGCTGGCTACATCATCAAGGACCCACACCATCCTGGCCACACACTCATCTCCCTGCTACCTTCGGGTAGAAGGTACAGGAGCCTGAAGACGGCAATGACTAGGTTTAGGAATAGCTACTTCCCCACAGCCATTAGGCTATTAAACGTGGCTCGGACAAAACTCTGAACATTAATAGCCCATTACACTGTATTTTTCCTGCATCTAGCCTGTCCAATCCCTTAAGAATTTTACATGTGTCTAAAAGATTCCCTCTCATCCTTCTAAATTCCAGTGAATACAAGGCCCAGTCGACCCATTCAAGACGTAGTTCTCCACTCCAATAAAGAGTGGATGTGGAGAGGAGAGTTCTACTAGTCTTGGACCAGAACTCAGAATTAAAAGACCTTCCTTTAGTAAAGAGATTAGGGGGAATTTTTTTAGTCAGAGGGTGGTGAATCTGTGGAATTCTTTGCCACAGAAGGCTGTGGAGGCCAAGTCAGTGGATAGTTTAAGGCGGAGATAGATAGATTCTTGATTAGTACGGGTGTCAGGGGTTATGGGGAGAAGGCAGGAGAATGGAGTTAGGAGGGAGAGATTGATCAGCCATGATTGAATGGCGGAGTAGACTTGATGGGCTGAATGGCCTAATTCTGCTCCTACTGATGAACCTATGACAATCATTTGATGGGACAGTTAGATGTTTGGACTACGTGACAGTCACCTTATTGAGGTGTATAAGATCATGAGGGGCACGGATAAAGTGAACGCTCACTGTCTTTATCCCAGGGTAGAGGATTCTAAAACTAGAGGACACAGGGATAAAGTGAGAGGGGAGAGATTGGTGAAGGACCTCAGGGGTAACATTTCCACTCAGAGGGTAGTCCGTATCTGGAACGAGCTGTCAGAGGAAGCTGTGGAAGTGGATACAGTTGTGACTTTTAAAAGACATTGGACAGATCCAGGGGTGGGAAAGGTTTAGAGGAATGTGGGGCAAATGCAGGCAATGGGTTGGCCAGTGTGCCAGTGTGTATTTGTGTGGGGAATACATGCAGGGTGTTAATAATCCAAATAAGCACAGAGCTCTGAGGAAGGGTCTCGACCTGAAACGTCACCCATTCCATCTCTCCAGAGAAGCTGCCTGTCCCGCTGAGTTACTCCAGCATTTTGTGCATATATTTGGTGTGAACGAGCATCTGCAGTTCCTTCCTAAGCATTTTGTCTGCTCCACTAAGCATTCTCCTCAAGGTATGCCTACTTTGAAGAAGTTCTCCTCGCTCCGTTGAGAGTTCTGCACTTTTCACACCTTTACTTCCTTACCTCTGTGTCTCCCTCTCCCCTGACTCTCAGTCTGAAGAAGGGTCTCGACCCGAAACGTCACCTATCCATGTTCTCCACAGATGCTGCCTGACCCGCTGAGTTACTCCAGCACTCTGTGAAACGTCACCTATCCATGTTCTCCACAGATGCTGCCTGACCCGCTGAGTTACTCCAGCATCTTGTGTCTTTCTGCAGAGCTCCTTAGGGACAGTGTGATGTGGTGTTAACTGCCCCCTGGTGGCTGTCTATGTTGGCACCGTGGCAATGCGCTCTGTGGACTGAGTATTGTCTGCAGATTCCACTTTCCACAAGTGTTCAGATCAAGTCTCTTCCACCTGCCGCTGCCGCCGCCTCTCTCCCTGCCCGCCTGCGTCGCCCAGATATGCCAGCACTTGCTGCTTTACTCCAAATTGCAAAGTCTATTTTCAAATTAAAATTAAAATTGTAGAGGGGGGACCTCGATGAAACTTACAGAATAATGAAAGGCCTGGATAGAGTAGATGTGGAGAGGATGTTTCCACTGGTGGGAGAGTCTAGCGCCAGGGGTCACAGCCTCAGAATTAAAGGGCGCTCTTTTAGAAAGGAAGTGAGGAGGAACTTCTTTAGTCAGAGGGTGGTGAATCTGTGGAACTCATTGCCACAGAGGGCTGCGGAGGCCAAGTCCATGAATATTTAGCGATTAAATGAGGAATTAAATGTGACATCTCTAAGTTTGCAGATGACACAAATCTGGGTGGCAGTGTGAGCTGCGATGAGGATGCTGTGAGGCTGCAGGGTGACTTGGACAGGTTGAGTGAGTGGGCGGATGCAAGACAGATGCAGTATAATGTGGATGAAGTTATCCACTTTGGTGGCAAGAACAGGAAGGCAGATTATTAATTGAATGGTTTCAGATTAGAAAAAGGGGAGGTGCAACAAGACCTGGGTGTCCTTGTACATCAGTCACTGAAAGTAAGCATGCAGATACAGCAGGCAGTGAAGAAAGCTAATGGCATGTTGGCCTTCATTGCAATAGGATTTGTGTTTAGGAGTAAGGAGGTCCTACTGCAGTTGTACAGGGCCCTGGTGAGACCACACCTGGAGTATTGTGTGCGGTTATGGTCTCCTAATTTGAGGAAGGATATTCTTGCTATTGAGAGAGTGCAGCGTAGGTTCACCAGGCTAATTCCCGGCATGGCGGGACTGACATATGATGAAAGAATGGGTCGACTGGGCTTGTATTCACTAGAATTTAGAAGGATGAGGGGAAATCTTATAGAAGCATATAAAATTCTTAGAGGATTGGACAGGCTGGATGCAGGATGAATGTTCCCAATGTTGGGGGTGTCCAGAACTTGGGGCCACAGTTTAAGAATAAGGGGTAGGCCATTTAGGACTGAGATGAGGAAAAACGTTTTCACCCAGAGAGTTGTGAATCTGTGGAATTCTCTGCCACAGAAGACAGTGGAAGCCAATTCACTGGATGTTTTCAAGACAGAGTTAGATTTAGCTCTTAGGGATAATGGAATCAAGCAAGGAGCATTCGTAATAAGGTGGATGAGTTGAAGGTGCAGATAGCTATTAATGAATATGCTATAGTTGGGATCACGGAGACATGGCTCCAGGGTGACCAAGGCTGGTAGCTGAACATCCAGGGATATACAATATTCAGGAGGGATAGACGGAAAGGAAAAGGAGGTGGGGTAGTGTTGCTGGTGAGAGAGGAGATTAATGCAATAGAAAGGAAGGCATGAGCATGGAGGATGTGGAATCGATATGGGTAGAGCTGCGAAACTCTAAGGGGCAGAAAACGCTAGTGGGAGTTGTGTACAGGCCACCTAACAGTAGTATTGGAGTTGGGGATGCCATCAAACAGGAAATTAGAAGAGCGTGCAACAAGGGTAACACAGTTATAATGGGTGACTTCAATCGGCATATAGATTGGGTGCCGAGGAAGACGATTTCTTGGAATGTATGCGGGATAGTTTTCTAAACCAACATGTGGAGGAACCAACGAGAGAGCAGGCTATTCTAGACTGGGTATTGAGTAATGAGGAAGGGTTAGTTAGCAGTCTTCTTGTGCATGGCCCCTTGGGCAAGAGTGACCATAATATGATTGAGTTCTTCATTAGGATGGAGAGTGACATAATTAAGTCAGAAACAAGGGTTCTGAACTTAAACAAAGGTAACTTTGAAGGTATGAGCCGTGAATTGGCCAAGATAGACTGGCAGGTGAGTCTTAAAGGGTTGACAGTGGATGTGCAATGGAAGGTATTTAAAGACTGCATGGATGAAGTACAAAAATTGTTCATCCCAGTTTGGCAAAAGAATAAATCAGGGAAGGTGGTGCATCCGTGGATAATGTGGGAAATCAGGGATAGTATGAAAACTAAAGATGAGGCATACAAATTGGCCAAAAAAAGCAGCCTACCAGAGGACTGGGATAAATTCAGAATCCTGCAGAGGAGGACAAAGGGCTTAATTGGGAAAGGGAAAATAGATTACGAAAGGAAACTGGCAAGGAACATAAAAACTGACTGCAAAAGGTTTTATAGATATGTGAAGAGAAAGAGACTAGTTAGAACAAATGTTGGTCCCTTGCAGTCAGAAGCAGGTGAATTGATCATGGGGAACAAGGACATGGCAGACCAATTGAATAACTACTTTGGTTCTGTCTTCACTAAGGAAGACATAAATAATCTGCCGAAAATAGCAGTGGACCGGAGGTCAAATAAGATGGCGGAACTGAGTGAAATCCAGGTTAGCCGGGAAGTGGTGTTGGGTAAATTGAACGGATTAAAGGCCAATAAATCCCCAGGGACAGATGGTCTGCATCCCAGAGTGCTCAAGGAGGTAGCCACGGAAATAGTGGAGGCATTAGTGATAATTTTTCAAAACTCCTTAGATTCTGGAGTAGTTCCTGAGGATTGGAGGATAGCTAATGTAACCCCACTTTTTAAAAAATGAGGGAGAGAGAAAGTGGGGAATTACAGACCAGTTAGTCTAACATTGGTAGTGGGGAAACTGCTAGAGTCAGCTATTAAAGATGAGATAGCAGCGCATTTGGAAAGTGGTGAAATCATTGGACAAAGTCAGCATGGATATACAAAAGGTAAATCATGTCTGACGAATCATATGGAATTTTTCGTGGATGCAACTAGTAGAGTGGATAAGGGAGAACCAGTGGATGTGTTATATCTGGACTTTCAGAAGGCTTTCGACAAGGTCCCACATAAGAGATTAGTATATAAACTTAAAGCACACGGTATTGGTGGTTCAATAATGATGTGGATAGAGAACTGGCTGGCAGACAGGAAGCAAAGGGTAGGGGTAAACGGGTCCTTTTCAGAATGGCAGGCAGTGACTAGTGGGGTACCGCAAGGCTCAGTGCTGGGACCCCAGCTATTTACAATATATATTAATGATTTGGACGACGGAATTGAATGCAACATCTCCAAGTTTGCGGATGACACCAAGCTGGGGGGTAGTGTTAGCTGTGAGGAGGATGCTAGGAGGCTGCAAGGTGACTTGGATAGGCTGGGTGAGTGGGCTAATGCATGGCAGATGCAGTATAATGTGGATAAATGTGAGGTTATCCACTTTGGTGGCAAAAGCAGGAGGGTAGACTATTATCTGAATGGTGGCAGATTAGGACCCGGAAAAGGGGAGATGCAACGAGACCTGGGTGTCATGGTACACCAGTCATTGAAAGTAGGCATGCAGGTGCAGCAGAAAGCAAATGGTATGTTAGCATTCATAGCGAAAGGATTTGAGTATAGGAGCAGGGAGGTTCTACTGCAGTTGTACAGGGTTTTGGTGAGACCACACCTGGAATATTGCGTACAGTTTTGGTCTCCAAATCTGAGGAAAGACATTCTTGCCATAGAGGGGGTTCAGAGAAGGTTCACCAGACTGATTCCTGGGATGTCAGGACTTTCATATGAAGAAAGACTGGATAGACTCGGCTTGTACTCACTGGAATTTAGGAGATTGAGTGGGGATCTTATAGAAACATACAAAATTCTTAAGGGGTTGCTAGATGCAGGAAGATTGTTCCCGATGTTGGGGGAGTCCAGAACAAGGGGTCACAGTCTAGGATAAGGGGGAATTCCTTTAGGACCAAGATGAGGAAAACATTATTTACACGGAGAGTGGTGAGTCTCTGGAATTCTCTGCCACAGAAGGTCGTTGAGGCCAGTTCATTGGCTATATTGAAGAGGGAGTTGGATGTGGTTCTTGTGGCTAAAGGGATCAGGGGGTATGGAGAGAAGGCAGGTACGGGATACTGAGTTGGATGATCAGCCACAGTCATATTGAATGGCGGTGCAGGCTCGAAGGGCAAAATGGCCTACTCCTGCACCTATTTTTCTATGTTTCTATGATATGGGGAGAAAGCAGGAACGGGGTACTGGTTTTGGATGATCAGTCATGATCATATTGAATGGTGGTGCTGGCTCGAAGGGCTGAATGGCCTACTCCTACACCTATTTTTCTATATTGCTATGCCCTGGGTAGACCTGTCCGGGACAGGGCTCTTACCCTGGGCACTCCGGGGTACACCTGTACTCCCCATTCAGTAGGTGACAGTGGTCTAACCTGGCAGTGCTTACCTGGGTACACCTGTCCTCTCCATGTTGTGTGTGACAGTGGACACTCACAGACCACAGGCAATTACAAGCGTGGTGTGTGTGCGTGTGTGGGGTGTGTGTGTCTGTGGGGGGGAGGGTGTCTGTGTGTGTGTGTACTGTTGTGTGTGGTTGTGTGTGTGTGTGTGTGCTGTTGTGTACGGCCAATGCGAACACTATAGTTGCCTACTCAACCCGTGTAAAGGACAGCGCGTGCCTGAGAAAGTGTGGATTGCCCAGGAAATAGAAACCAACATCAATACTCAGCCCTGAATGTGTTCATTATTGTAACGTCGAAAGCAAACTCCTTGGGGCATCTTTATACTTTACCATTCCTATTTTCAATCATCCATATGTTGTCCTTATTCGTGAGTGTTGTCCCTATTGATGATTAGTGGGGGTATCAGAGGATATAGGGAGAAGGCAGGCGAATGGGGTTAGGAGGGAGAGATAAATCAGCCATTTTGAATGGCAGTGTAGACTCGATGGGCCGAATGGCCTAGTTGTGCACCTGGACAGGAATTAATGAAGGATATCTTGACCGAATTCTTTCTGGTGTGAGTTACTAGAGCCCCGATTGAACGATTGAATATGTGGGCATATAACTCGCCCCTTCACTCCAAAATCAGGCAACATACTCGAGGAACTTTGCAGACTTTGGTACAACCTGTCTGTCGGCAGTGGCTGATATCTACAGGTCATCTCCACACCTTCTCTTCACTGTTATACTTGGGGATGGGACAGAACGCAGTCAGAACATCGTGTTACATCTGCACAAGGTGTTGGTGAGACCACACCTGGAGCACCGTGGGCAGATCAGGTCTCCCAGCTACAGGAAGGATGCCATTAAGTTGGAAAGGGTGCAGAGGAGATTGACCAGGATGTTACCTGGGCTTGCGGGCTCGAGTTATAGGGAGAGGGTGGATAGACTGGGACTTCTTTCTTGAGACGTTGGGCTGTGGGCAGGGGACTGTGACCCAAAACCTCACCTATTGATTTGATTAGGTGTCAGTTATGGGGAGAAGGCAGGAGAATGGGTTATATTCCTGAGGTGTGTAAAATGCATCTGTAAACATTAAGGTATCACTGGTGACACGCAGGTAGAGCCAGGTTACTGTATGACTAACCTGTGCCGCCAGGGGGCGAGATTGTTTTATTACCCCAGACTCAGTTCAGGTGAAGTTAATCGAAGTTCAGGTGAAGTTAAGTTCAGTCTGAAGAAGGGTCTCGACCCGAAACGTCGCCTATCTCCTTCGCTCCTTAGATGCTGCTGCACCCACTGAGTTTCTCCAGCTTTTTGTGTACCCCAGGTGAAGTTAATGTCCTGTACTTGGAGATATAACATTCCAATAAAATGATTCATAGTCCTAGAGCAGGGGAACAGGCCCTTTGGCCCATGCCGGACAAGGTGCCTAGTACAGATGTCAGAGGTTATGGGGAGAAGGCAGGAGAATGGGGTTAGGAAGGAGAGACAGATCAGCCATGATTGAATGGCGGAGTAGACTTGATGGGAAGAACAGCCTAATGTTCCTCCTATCACTTATAAAGCCATTTATCTTGTGTTGTCCTGAAGTGCTCCCTAACCGGTCAGTTATTCCAGCACTTTGTGCCTTTTCCCCCATAAACCAGCATTTGCAATTCCTTGTGTCTACTTGTACCAGTGCACACGTATACTTCACAGATAATTCATTTGTGAAAATATTCAGACTGTACTTTCCCTGATTGGTTGAGGGCAAGTTGGGTCCACGCTGTGGTGTGTTTACACACCGGTGCTTGAACGATGCAGAACCTGCGGGTTTGTGAACCATGCCAACACAAGACAATATCCTGTGCAGCCCGCTCCTGCCCTGCACATTCCTGCCGCATTCACCAGCTGCACGCCGCTGTCATGTAGATCAAATATTCCACAAATGAATCAGCAAGGATTTGTGTTCAAAGTTGTCTCATGTATCGGGCAGGGAACTAACTGCAGCGTCAGGTTACTGGGTCGCCATTGGTAACCCCTAGCCTGTATCTGAGAGTGTGTGTATCTGTGTGTGTGCGTGAGTGTGTGTGCGTCTGTGTGTGTGTGTGTGTGTGTGTGCGTGTCTATCATTCATCCTATGAATGTATTTGTTCTAGATCACTGCCTGTCCCACTGAGTTCCTCCTGCTTGTGGTGTCTATCCCCCCAACAAGAGAGATGGGACCTTATTGTGAGTCTGTGAGTGTGTGTGTGTATCTGTGAGTGTGTCTGTGTGTATCTGTGTGTGTACGTGTATGTGTGTGTATCTGTGTGTGTGTGTGTGTGTGTGTGTGTGTGCGTGTATGTGTGTATATATGTGTGAGTGTGTGCGTCTGTGTGTGTGCGTCTGTGTGTGTGTGTGTGTGTGTGTGTCTGTGTGTGTGTGTGTGTGTGTGTGTGTGTGTGTCTGTGTGTGTGTGTGTGTGTGTGTGTGTGTGTGTGTGTGTGTGTCTGTGTGTGTCTGTGTGTGTCTGTGTGTGTGTGTGTGTGTGTGTGTGTGTGTGTGTGTGTGTGTGTGTGTGTGTGTGTCTGTGTGTGTGTGTGTGTGTGTGTGTGTGTGTGTGTGTGTGTGTGTCTGTGTGTGTCTGTGTGTGTGTGTGTGTGTGTGTGTGTGTGTGTGTGTGTGTGTCTGTGTGTGTCTGTGTGTCTGTGTGTGTGTGTGTGTGTGCGTGCGTGTCTATCATTCATCCTATGAATGTATTTGTTCTAGATCTCTGCCTGTCCCACTGAGTTCCTCCTGCTTGTTGTGTCTATCCCCCCTACAATAAGGCCCCATCTAGAGACGGGCGGGTGGGGGTGAGGCGGGGTGCGGGCCCGGCGTGGCTTTAGGAGCAGGCAGCCGCGGCCCGGAGCACTGGCTCGTGTCGGAGAGACGCCGTGCATCATTCCCACAGCTCCTGGCAGCGGGCCGACTGCAAAGGGTTCGCGTCTTTCTCACGACCTCTTGGGTTTCTCATGTCACCTGGGAGTTATTGAGTGGCTGCCAGAGCTCTCCCAGAGGCCCGGCCGTGCGCTGGGGACCGGCTCCAGCTCACTCACAGGCCGCCAGCCCGCCAGCCCACCACAGCAAGCCCGGCCATACAATGCACCACAAGCTGCCACTTAGCGCCGGGCCAGGCTGCACCTCGTGGTGTAGGGAAAGTTAGTCCCTAATAGCAACTGCAACCAACGCGCGGTGCCCCAGCTAACCGTGTGAGCCTCCTTAACCCTGTCGGTGCATCCCTTGGGTAGAGTGGATGTGGAGAGGATGTTCCCACTAGTGGGAGAGTCTAGGACCAGAGGTCACAGCCTCAGAATTAAAGGACGTTCCTTTAGAAAAGAGATGAGGAGGAATTTCTTTAGTCAGAGGGCGGTGAATCTGTGGAATTCATTGCCAAAGACGGCTGTGGAGGCCACAAGTCAGTGGATGTATTTGAGGCAGAGATAGATAGATTCTTGATTAGTACGGGTGTCAGGGGTTATGGGGAGAAGGCAGGAGAATGGTGTTTGGAGAGAGATAGATCAACCGTGATTGAATGGCGGAGTAGACTTAATGGGCCGAATGGCCTAATTCTACTCCTATCACATGACATGAATGGAAATGTTCTCTTCTTGCCCGCATGTGATGGCCACATTCTCACAGCTTGGCATTAACTTTATTCCACCCCCACCCTAATAATTAGAACATAGACACAAGGAACTGCAGGTTTCCAAAGAAAGATAGAAAGTGCTGGAGTAACTCAGCGGGTCAGGCAGCATCTGTGGAGAACATGGATAGGTAATTCTAAAACGAACACGGAAACAGTAACACGCTGTCATGGTGATGTAAGGAATGTGTAGGTGAGGATTACAGGAGATTCGACATTGCAAATCTCGTCACCAGGAGATGCCGTGCATTTGGGCAGAACTTTGTAAAGGGGTTTCCCCCAAACATCTCCGATGTAATCATTTCACCAGTTTGTATACATTGACACCATCGTGCCTGAAGATCTAGAATTGTGTGATCTGAATTTGATCTCTGTGTAATCAGAGATTGTCTGATTTAAATCAAGTCTCTGTGTAATCAGAGGTAGACAAAAATGCTGGAGAAACTCAGCGGGTGAGGCAGCATCTATGGAGCGAACGAAAAAGGCGGCGTTTCAGGTCGAAACCCTTCAAGCATTTTAAACTCGTTTGTGTTTCTCTTGCAATTTAAACCCGACATTTTGTAACATAACCATTTATCAGAGTATTCTGATTACTTCCTTCAATGTGAATATTTGTCATACAAATGCTGTTGATGCAGGTATTTAATAAACAGTTTCTGTGAAGTCTGAAGAAGGGTCTCGACCCGAAACGTCGCCTATCTCCTTCGCTCCTTAGATGCTGCTGCACCCGCTGAGTTTCTCCAGCTTTTTGTGTAACCCTCGATTCTCCAGCATCTGCAGTTCCTTCTTCAAAACTGTGTGAATCCAGAGATTGTCTGATTTAGATCCAGTCTCTGTGAATCCCGAGATTGTCTGATTTAGATCAGGTCTCCTATAACCAGATTCCACAATGAGAAGCCGGCCCGCTCCCGTGGACCGGTACACAAGGGACCTACTTTACTGAGCACAGTCCACGTTCTGTGTAAGGCCAGACTGACCACAGCTAGACCCGGCTCCTCAATTACATGCATAGGAAAGGTTTAGATGGATATGGGTCAAACGCGGGCAGGTGGGACTGGTGTCATGAGGTCATCAGGTCATAAGGATTTGGAGTAGAATTAGGCAATTCGGCCCATCCAGCCTAACTCTGCCATTCAATCATGGCTGATCTATCTCTCCCTCCTAACCCCATTCTCCTGCCTTCTCCCGATAACCCCTGACACCCGTACTAATCAAGAATATATCTAACTCTGCCATAAAACTATCCACTGACTTGGCCTCGAAAGCCTCCTGTGGCAAAGAATTCCACAGATTCACCACCCTAATGTAGCTGGGACATGTTGGCGGTGTGGGCAAGTTGGGCCGAAGGGCCTGTTGCACGCTGTATCACTCTATGACTAGTGTAGCTGGGACATGTTGGCCAGTGTGGGCACGTTGGGCCGAAGGGCCTGTTGCACGCTGTATCACTGTGACTGCGGCACCGTAACCACAATGCTGACACGATGTCTTTCTGTAATAGTACCTAGAGCCAGGAAGGTTCCATAGTGTATTCTGTAAACCACATGAAGACTGTATTGAACACCGGGTTCTAGGGAGCGATGAGGCTGCTTTGTGTAACCTTTGCACAAATCAAACTGATATTTTTGATGTTCAGTCGACCACAAACAGGAGAATGTTTCGGGTCGTGTCTGCCTTTGTGTGTGCCGGCTCCCTCACGCCACCTGGCCTTGTTGGCTGCGATGCGCCGGCCACCTGTGCGGCCAGACTAACATGAACCACCGCTGCTTCAAGCTGCCTGCTCGGGCCCATACCTGTGGGAGGCGAAACTTGATCCGTCCCTCCCCGGAGGCAGGAGTCGGCCGACATGTGATCGCACACTTTACACACATAATCAGCGGCTCCTTTTCCCCATTCCTCCACGATAGCTCCAACCTCGCGCCAAATTTCAAACGCCAGACACGGCTTTGTGTCTCTCCTGTAAAGCCGGCATCTGCGGTTCCCCGAGACATTTACACGCGAAGGGGCACGTTCTGGTCTTTCAAGTGAAGGGGAAAAGATTTAATAGGAATCCGAGGGGTAACTTTTTCACACAAAGGGTGGCGGGTGTATGGAACGAGCTGCCAGAGGAGGTAGTTGAGGCTGGGACTATCCCGACAGTTAAGAAACAGTTGGACAGGCACATGGATTATGTGTAAGAAGGGAAGGTAGACAAAAATACTGGAGAAACTCGGTGGGTGAGGCAGCATCTATGGAGCGAAGGGATAGGTGACGTTTCGGGCCCAGATCCTTCTTCAAGAAGGAAAGAAGTGATTTAAACCGAAGACAGACACAAAATACTGGAGTAACTCAGTGGGTGAGGAGCATCTATGGAGAGAAGGGATAGGTGACGTTTCGGGCCCAGATCCTTTTTGCAGGATAGGACAGGTTTGGTGGGATATGGACCAAGCGCAGGCAAGTGGGACTAGTGTAGCTGGGACATGTTGGCCGGTGAGGGCAAGTTGGGCCGAAGGGCCTGTTTCCACCCTGTATCACTCTATGATTCCATGACTCTAAATGGGGGGGATATACATTTACGTTTTGTGAAATGTTGGAGGTGTTTCTGGAGCAGAGACTGGGATGGTCAGAGCCCCAACACATACTCGGGGCGGGAAGGTCTGAATGTTTAGCTCTGCCTCTCAATCTCTCTGCGTTTGAAGGCTCTCTCCGCCCGCCGGCCAACACCACAACCGCGCAAATGTCAATTTTCCTTTTATTTTTGAAATATAAATCTCCCCGAAAGTAAGGGAGCGTTCAGTTTATCTTTGGCATTTCATAAACTCGTAGAAAAATGAACATTCGGGCTGCTGGGACCCATGCGGGACCGACATTTAACATTCTGCGTACAATCAGAGTTCGTGGTTTGTACAATTGAAGATAGACACAAAATGCTGGAGTACCTAACTCGGCGGGGCAGGCAGCATCTGTGGAGAGAAGGAATGTCCAGACCCTTCTCCTTCAGACAGTTCTACATCGGTACACAGTTCAGTAGAGCGAGTCTGCCCGTCGCTGGTGGAGCGGGCCGGGCCGGGCCGGGCCGGGCCGGGTAGGTCAGGTCAGGTCAGGTCACCATGGCCTCCAGACAATATCTGCGCAATCTGTGGTCCCGCCGGCACTGAGCGGGCTGGCGGCTGCGAGGGGCAGTGAGAAGCCGGGCGCTGCGGGGGCTGGAGCTGGGGCTGGGGGGCGAGTGGCCGGAGAGGCGGCGGGCGGTAGCGCGGTGCCGTTGGCGAACAGGGGGATGATCGGTCCCGGTGTGAGCTGCCCGCTCGCCGCCAGCGCCGCGCTGGGGATGAGGAAGGCCAACTGCCCGTCGGACGCGGGCACTAACTGGAAGCCGCCGTACAGCTTGGTGGCGGCTGCCAGCGCCTCGGCCGCGCCCGTCTTACACGGGCCGAGAGAGGCACCTGATGCGGGCAGCTGCATGTGGCCCAGGGCCGGGCCCACGGCCGGAGGGGGGTAGCTGGGGCCGCTGATCTGAGACATGCAGCTGGCCAGGTGGCTGAGCAGACGGGTGCGCACCTCTGCGTTCACACCCTCGCAGGTAGATAGGAACCGGGTCACCTCGTTGATGCACTCGCTGAAACCCGCCCGGTACTTGCCCAGGACGCTCGGATCCGCACTCAGCGCCGCTGCCAAACAGAAGAGAGAGAGAGAGATATTAACGCTTGACACACAAAATGCTGGAGTAACTCAGCGGGACAGGCAGCGTAAGTTCACAAGTGATAGGGACAATAGACAACAGGTGCAGGAGTAGGCCATTCGGCCCTTCGAGCCAGCACCGCCGTTCAATGTGATCATGGCTGATCATCCCCAATCAGTACCCCGTTCCTGCCTTCTCCCCATATCCCCTGACTCCGCTATCTTTAAGAACCCTATCTAACTCTCTCTTGAAAGCATCCAGAGAACCGGCCTCCACCGCCCTCTGAGGCAGAGAATTCCACAGACTCACAACTCTCTGCGTGAAAAAGTGTTTCCTCGTCGCCGTTCTAAATGGTTTACCCCTTATTCTTAAACTGTGGCCCCTGGTTCTGGACTCCCCCAACATCGGGAGCAGAATGAGTCCATTCGGCCCATCAAGTCTACTCCGCCATTCAATCATGGCTGATCTGTCTCTCCCTCCTAACCCCATTCTCCTGCCTTCTCCCCATAACCCCTGACATCTGTACTAGGCACCTTGGGCGGGATGGGCCGAAGGGCCTGTTCCCCTGCTCTAGGACTATGAATCATTTTATTGGAATGTTATATCTCCAAGTACAGGACATTAACTTCACCTGAACTGAGTCTGGGGTAATAAAACAACATCACCCCCTGGCGGCACAGGTTAGTCACAGTAACCTGGCTCTACCTGCGTGTCACCAGTCATACCTTAATGTTTACAGATGCATTTTACACAGGCAAGGTGTTAATTTGCAATAAGCTGAGAGAATGGAGCGGCTGGGCTTGTATACTCTGGAGTTTAGAAGGATGAGAGGGGATCTTATTGAATATAAGATTATTAAGGGTTTGGACACGCTAGAGGCAGGAAACATGTTCCCGATGTTGGGGGAGTCCAGAACCAGGGTGTCACAATTTAAGAATAAGAGGAAAGCCACTTAGAACGGAGACGATGAAACAAATTTTCACACAGAGAGTTGTGAGTCTGTGGAATTCTCTGCCTCTGAGGAGGCCGGTTCTCTGGATACTTTCAAGAGAGAGCTAGATAGGGCTCTTAAAGATAGCGGAGTCAGGGGATATGGGGAGAAGGCAGGAACGGGGTACTGATCAGCCATGATCACAATGAATGGTGGTGCTGGCTGGAAGGGCCGAATGGCCTCCTCCTGCACCTGTTGTCTATTGTCTACAAGAGCCTGAGCGTTCGCGGTCGCCGGGTTTAGCAGTTTGGTTGAGTTGAGTTTATTGTCAGGGAAAAGCTTGTGTGTGGGAAAGGCGACTGCCCGCCGGCCGTGTGTAACACCCCCGCCTATTCGCCAGCCCCGGGCCACACAGCGGCATGTGGACTCAACACTCACCGGTCATCTGTGCGCGCTGGAGGTTGCGGAGGTGCCTGACTGTCATCTCAAGGATGTCCGCTTTTTCCAGCTTAGAATGCCGCGAACTCTGCGTGAGCGACGAGAGAGACAGGTGTAAAGGGGATATCACACAAACCGCGAATGGCCTCCTCTCCCCGCGCCACATACACTCATACAGTGTGCAAACAGGCCCTTCGGCCCACTTGTCCACACCGGCCAACATGTCCCGACGTCTTATACAACTGCGACAGGACCGCCCAACGTGCACTCACGTCTTTCTTCAGCGCGTCCAGAATCAGAGTCTTCAGTTGTCCCAAACTCTCATTAATCCTCGCCCGGCGCCTCTTCTCCATTATGGGTTTAGATGACTGCAGAGAGAGAGAGATAGAGGCGTCTTTCATTGAGTAGATGGTTCATATTGAGTATAGGTTCCATCTTTATATTCCATCGAGTATATATCTCAGTTATATTTCATTCAGTATATATATATATATGTATCATATTCATCTTTCATTATATATATATATTTCATCTTTCATTGAGGATATATTTCATCTTTGTATTTCATTCAGTATATATCACAGTTATATTTCATTGAGTGAGTGCAGCGTGAGTGCCCCGCGGCAGCAGCGACTGACTGACTGACTGATGGCTGACGCCTCCCCTGCACACGGCATTTACCTTGCGGCTTTCAGAAGCAGTCTTTGGTTTATCCGGCGTGGCGCTGACGTTGGCCGGGGTGGCGGGCACGGGTGAAGCGGTCGCCTTCTCCATTATATCCGCCGGCATGTTCCCGAGCGGGCGGGCGGGCGGCGAGCAGGTTGTGTGAATGTGATCTCCAATCCCCGCTGCGACGGGACGGGGCGAGGTGTGGGTGGGTGCGAGCCGGCAGGGCAGGGCAGGGTAGGGCAGGGCACGGACGGTGCTGGCTGTGGCCACAGACCAGATGTGCAGGAAACAAATACGGGTGCCGGCTTACACCGAGGATAGACACAACAAGCTGGAGTAACTCCGCGGGACAGGCAGCGTCTCTGGAGAGTTTCGGGTCGAGTCCCTTCTTCAGACTGATGTCAGAATTGCCGCTCAGGGCCCGCTATTCGTGGAGAGGAGAGGACAGGACAGGGCAGAAGAGGAGAGGAGAGGAGAGGAGAGGAGAGGGCTGGAGAGGAGAGGAGAGGGCTGGAGAGGAGAGGGCTGGAGAGGAGAGGAGAGGAGGGGAGAGGGCTGGAGAGGAGAGGAGGGGAGAGGGCTGGAGAGGAGAGGAGAGGAGGGGAGAGGGCTGGAGAGGAGAGGAGAGGGCTGGAGAGGAGGGGAGAGGGCTGGAGAGGAGAGGAGGGGAGAGGGCTGGAGAGGAGAGGGGAGGAGAGGAGAGGGCTGGAGAGGAGAGGAGAGGAAGGGAGAGGGCTGGAGAGGAGAGGAGAGGGCTGGAGAGGAGAGGAGAGGAAAGGAGAGGACTGGAGAGGAGAGGAGAGGGCTGGAGAGGAGGGGAGAGGGCTGGAGAGGAGAGCAGAGGGCTGGAGAGGAGAGGAGAGGAGAGGAGAGGGCTGGAGAGGAGAGGAGAGGAGAGGAGAGGCCTGGAGAGGAGAGGGCTGGAGAGGAGAGGGCTGGAGAGGAGAGGGCTGGAGAGGAGAGGAGAGGAGAGGGCTGGAGAGGAGAGGGCTGGAGAGGAGAGGGCTGGAGAGGAGAGGAGAGGAGAGGGCTGGAGAGGAGATGAGAGGTCTGGAGAGGAGAGGAGAGGGCTGGAGAGGAGAAGAGAGGGTTGGGGAGGAGAGGGCTGGAGTGAACGCACGGTGAGTGAGGGCTCCTGCCCGCGCTGTGCGGCCCGGCTGCGTGCTGTGGGCAGGCTGCAGTGAGTGGGCAGGCAGGCAGGCAGGGAGGGAGGGCTCTGGCCGCGGGTTGCGCTGCGGACCCGCTATTTATACGGGAACCCGCACGCGAGCGGCTCGTGTGAAACTCGCCCAAGTTTCTTTCCCACACTAACTTGTGGCCAATGGAGGCGCGGCTCCCACCGGCCCGCCGGCCCCCGCCCACCCGCGCCGCACCGAGCCCTGCCATTGGCACCCGGCCCGGACAGCCCCTGATCAAAGCCGGGCCGGGCCGGGCCGTGCAGAGCGGAGCGGAGCGGGCCTGCACCGAGCGAGCGGCGCATAGGCGGGCCGCCAGCTTCATTGCAGGCACGGAGCAGGGATGCAACCTGCCGGAGCCTGGGTACAACACCCCCCCCCCCCCACACACACACACACACACACACACACACACACACACACACACACACACACACACACACACACACACACACACACACACACACACACGCGCACGCGCACACGCACACGCACACGCACACACACACAAACACACACACACACACACAGAAACTTAGACAGATACACACATACACATTCACATACATAGATACACACAGATACACACACATACACAGATACACTCACCCACATACACAGAAACACACACACACACACACACACACATTCACACACACACACACATATACACTCACACAAACACAGATACACACATATACAGTCACACAAACACAGATACACACATATACACTGACACACACACACACAGATACATACACACAGAGATACTCTCTCACACTCGCGGAAATATTGAGTCTCCGCGCCTGTAATACCCAGCCCCGCAGCCGAGTGGCTCTGCCGCCCGCGGTCTGTGTAAAAGGAGGGGAGGAGACGGGGGAGGGGGGGGGGAGTGGGGAGGGAGGGAGTGGAGAGGGGAAGGGGGAGTGGGAGAGTGCGGAGGGGAGGGGAGGGGAGGGGAGGAAAGACGCGAGGGAGTGAGGCCAGGCTGCCTCCCGCGGCTCGTGTGTGTTGCGGGGCGGGTGCGAGGCGTGGGGCGGGCACACTGCCGGCCGGGCTCCCGGCCAGAGGCGTGCCCCTGGTATTAGTGTAACCGGGAGCCGCTGGTTGCGTTATTACGCATCTAGATAAATCTGCACTATGGTTCATTTTTGCATTTGCTAAACACCCAGAGAGGAGTAGGGAAGTAATGTTAAAATTGTACAAGGCATTGGTAAGACCAATTCTGGAGTATGGTGTACAATTTTGGTCGCCTAGTTATAGGAAGGATGTCAACAAAATAGAGAGAGTACAGAGGAGATTTACTAGAATGTTGCCAGGGTTCCAGCAACTCTGTTACAGAGAAAGGTTGAACAAGTTAGGTCTTTATTCTTTGGAGCGCAGAAGGTTAAGGGGGGACTTGATTGAGGTCTTTAAAATGATGAAAGGGATAGACAGAGTTGACGTGGATACGTTTTTCCCATTGAGGGTAGGGAAGATTCAAACACGAGGGCATGACATGAGAATTAAGGGACAGAAGTTTAGGGGTAACGTGAGGGGAACTTCTTTACTCAGAGGGTGGTGGCTGTGTGGAATGAGCTTCCAGCAGAAGTGGTGGAGGCAGGATCGATTTTAACATTTAAAAGTAAAGTGGATAGGTATATGGACGTGAAGGGAATGGAGGGGTATGGTCTGAGTGCAGGTAGATGGGACTAGGGGAAAACAAATGGTCGGCACGGACTGGAAGGGCCGAGAGGGCCTGTTTCCGTGCTGTAATTGTTATATGGTTATATATGGGTTGGGGTGGGTGTTTTTTTGGGGAGGTCGGGTTTGGTTGGGGGTGGGGATTTTTTTTTGGGGGGGGGGTCGGGTTGGGGAGGGGTGATGTTTGAGACGGCGGCTCAGGTTCGCCTCCAGTCCCGGGCAGCGGACCACGGGTTCCCGGGTTGTCCCGGGTGCTCATTGTGAGACGCTCACAACTCGAGCAATGCTTCAGTTGGAGCGTGGCGCTGGCTGAAATCTAAATAACCCATCAATCTCAAATAAAATCCACGTTACTGAGGTATTTGGTGTTAAAACAACCAAAATCATAGCAATTTTAACGAATATATCAGTTTGAATAAAAGCCAATGTAAACTACTAATGGAAACGTCTAATTGTACAACACTGCAGGAACTATTGACAATATTTCTTGCACATTAGACGCCTCCTACATATGTAGAAGCAACGACCTGCACTTGTTGATTTACAAAGAAAAACACAGAGTGCTGGAGTAACTCAGCGGGTCAGGCAGCATCTGTGGAGAACAAGGAGGCTGACCCGAAACATCACCTATCCATGTTCTCCACAGATACTGCCTGACCCGCTGAGTTACTCTGTGATTTTATCCTCTATTCTGCTCACACAAAGGGTGGTGGGTGTATGGAACGAGCTGCCAGAGGAGGTAGTTGAGGCTGGGACTATCCCATCTTTTAAGAAGCAGACGTGTACATGGATAGGACAGGTTTGGAGGGATATGGACCAAAAGCAGGCAGGTGGGACTAGTGTAGCTGGGATATTGTTGGCCGGTGTGGGCAGGTTGGGCCGAAGGGCCTGTTTCCACACTGTATCACTCTGTGACTGCTCCGTTTCACGGCAGTGCCAGGCGCTCAGATTAGTGAGTGGGCTTGGGATGTGCCAGTGAACAAGCTCTCAGTCGGATCAGCATTATGTTTAGTAACAAGCAACAAGAGAGAGGGGGGGTTGGGGAGGGCCGCTTGTTCTGGTCGTATATAGAGTTCTGGCCGTGTATCTGTCCTATCAGGGACACATGACAATAACATCTCTTGAATCTTGAATCTACACAGATCTGGCCGTGTACACAGTTTCTGTTCGTGTACAGATTTCTGGCCGTGTACACAGTTCTGGCCGTATACACAGTTCGGGCCGTGTACACGGTTCTGCCAGTGTACACAGTTCTGGCCGTGTACACAGTTCTGGCCGTGTACACAGTTCTGGCCGTGTACACAGTTCTGGCCGTGTACACAGTTCTGGCCGTGTACACAGTTCTGGCCGTATACACGGTTGCTGTTCATGTACAGATTTCTGGCCGTGTACACAGTTCTGGCTGGCATTTATTCGCAGTGGGCTTGCCGCGGGGTGTGAAGCTGTTTATTCTCACACTCGGGACGCATAGACTGTGGACAAAGCGCGCCCCGCACCGCCAAACAAACAGACCGCGGGCAGCGCATAGTTTCCGATACCTGTCGTGCACCTGGCCAGGGCTAATCTCACACCGCACGTCACTCAGCCACTCACTACACCGTGAGAAAAGTCGTCAGGATGATAAAGGCGCAGCGAGTTGTTTACACATCATCCAGAGCGTGGCCAAGTCACACAGCGATAAGGCGCGCTGGCAGGGAGAGGGGGCCGGGCAGCTTAAACCACCGCAAGCCACACACAAATCACAGCTTACAGCAATGTGAATTATATAACCAGAATACTCTCCACATGTGCTGTTTGTACACGGGTGGATTGTTTTACTTGGAAACACACTATGCTGCAATCCCGAGCTAAACACAGAGTGCTGGAGTAACTCAGCGGGTCAGGCAGCATCTCTGGAGAGAAGGAATGGGTGACGTTTCTGGTCGTGACCCTTCTAAACGTCTCTACCCGAAACCTTTAGAAGGGTCTCGACCCAAAACGTCACCCATTCCTTCTCTCCAGAGATGCTGTCTGTCCTGCTGAGTTGCTCCAGCATTTTGTGTCTCTCTTTGGTTTAAACCAGCATCTGCAGTTCCTTCCCACACAATGAGACAATAAGACGACTTTGCAGCTGGTACCAGGTAGTAGTCGGGTGGGGGGAGTGAGGGGATGTTAAAGAAATCGATACTCATACTCAATCGGGGAAATTAGTTGATATTTGTCTTTAAATTGATATTTTGTTCGTCTTTAAATGTAAGTCTTGGATTCATGTATCGCGGGAACAAATAAGCAAAGGCAAGATGGTAAATATAAATTACAAATTAACTTCAGAAAGTGAAACTAGAAGTGATTAACTTTGCCCTACACTTTGCAAAGAATAACCTGAGGGATTAGGCAGTAAATGCCATTCACATACTCTGCAACCTTGGGATAATATTGTTCATGTTCAAATCCGATAGGTAAGTCTTGATTTGTTCAATGTTATAATTAGTTCAAAGATACAGTGTGGAAACAGCCCTTCGGCCCCTCAAGTCCGTGCCGACGATCGATCACCCGTTCACACTGGTTCTATGTTATCCCGCTTTCCCATCCACTCCCCACATACTAGAGGGCAATTTACAGAGGGCCAATTAACCTACAAACCCTTACGTCTTTGGGATATGGGAGGAAACCGGCGCACCCGGAGGAAACCCATGCAGTCACAGGCAGAACGTGCAAACTCCACAAAGACAGCACCCGAGACCAGGATCAAACCCGGGTCTCCGGCGCTGTGGGACATTAATTGTAATACTAATACTTTGGCCACCGCCAATATTACTGATTATTAATCCATTGTATTATTGATTATATATGTTGCGCCCGTCCTCCTTTATCTGTACATTGTGAGTATTTACCGGATAGCCCCGCAACAAAAGCTTTTCCCTGTACCTCGCAATAGTGGCAATAGTAAACTAGATCAATCTATTTACATGTACCTGTGTGCTGTTGCTTTAACCGGCCTGTTAAGGTGCAGCAACTGAGAATGCCATTGTTCTGATGTCGTTGCACGCGACAACGCAACACTCTTGTCTTCATTCTACACTTGAAATTACCTCAATGACATTTAAACGGCATTTGGACAGGTGCACGTGTAGGAAGGAACTGCAGATGCTGGTTTAAACCGATAGCACAAGGTGCTGGAGTAACTCAGCGGGTCAGGCAGCATCTCTGGAGGGAAGGAATGGGTGACGTTTTGGGTCGAGACCCTTCTTCACCCTGAAGGTCTGGTTAATTAGCTTGGTATAAGTGTAAATTGTCCCTAGTGTGTATAGGATATAGTGTTAATGTGCAGGGATCGCTGGTCGGTGCGGACTCGGTGAGCTGAAGGGCCTGTTTCCGCGCTGTATCTCTAAACTGAACCCTGTCCGGCTAGCAGGGCTGTGTAGGGCCGAGTGGCGGGACATGGTGACATCTGGCTCTGATCTCCACAAAGCCAATCGAGCAGCGCCACAGATCAACGGCCTCTGGTGCTTGGAGTATGTCCACAGACACAGAGAGGAAATTGGCTGTTACTCCGTTTTTTTTTGTCCATCAGTGACTTGGAGAGTGGGCTGGACAATGAGTGACTCAGCTGGTCATGGCTCCCCTGGTCTAAGCTATTCCCACGCACTTTAGTGCCAACTCTTGCTGGCAATCGGAGAGCTTGTAGCCCCATGGCCGCGCTAACATGGTGCCATACAGATAGCAACACTACAGCTCAGTAGCGGCAGGAATATCACGGCCTGACTGCGGCACTCAGGCCACATTCCTCTCCACACTCGCATCATCCTGTACCAACAGCAGCCGCGTGGACGCGAGTCAGCGGGGCAATGTGTTCACAATATTTAACCACTTTAAATTCATGTGATAGGAGTAGAATTAGGCCATTCGGCCCATCAAGTCTACTCCACCATTCAATCAGGGCTAATCTATCTCTCCCCCTTAACCCTACTTCTCCTGCCTTCTCCCCATAACCTCTGACACCCATAGAGTCTGTCCTCACCTTCTCCATCATGGTCTGGTTTGGCTCAGCCACCAAGCACGACACCCGGAGGCTGCAGCCAATCATCCCATCAGCAGAGAAGATTATTGGCTGCAACCTTCCCTCCATTGATGAACTGTACACTGCAAGGGCCAGGAAGCGAGCGGGCAAGATCATCTCTGACCCCTCTCACCCTGGCCACAAACTCTTTGAATCACTTCCCTCTGGAAGGCGACTCCGGGCTGTCAAAGCTGCCACAGCCAGACATAAAAACAGTTTTTATCCACAAGTAGTAGCTCTACTCAATAACCAAAAGTCTGTAGCCTCCTTTTGCTCTGGTGTTTTATTTAATTCACATGTTTAATCGATAATGTTTTATTATTAATGTTTAATGTTTTATGTTTCCTTCCTAACTGTCACTGTGTGTCATGTTGTCACTTGCGGGCGGAGCACCAAGGCAAATTCCTTGTATGTGAATACTTGGCCAATAAACGTATTCATTCATTTATTCTGTACTAATCAAGAACCCGGTTTATAAATATCCTGCAATACGCAAATTGACTGCAGTTAAATCATTTCTAGATTCAGAGAGTTTGCAGAATATATATAAAACTATAAGAAGCTAGACAACAATGCTGGAGAAACTCAGCGCGTGAGGCAGCATCTATGGAGTGAAGCAATAGGCGACGTTTCAGGTCGAGACCCTTCTTCAGACATATAAAATAACGATGATCTTCCATGTGCTGTGTCTATGGTTACACTGTGGAGTTTGGTTACTTACTCATAGAGTCACAGAGTCATTCAGCACTGGGATGATGTGTGAAATCTGAAGATGGGTCTGGACCCGAAACGTCACCCATTCCTTATCTCCAGAGATGCTGCCTGTCCCGTGAGTTACTCCAACATTTTGTGTCTATCTTCGGTTTGAACCAGCATCTGCAGGTCATTCCAACATGGAAACAGGCCCTTCAGCCCAACTTGCCCACACCGCCCAACATGCCCCATCTCTGCCAGTCCCACCTGCCCGCATTTGGCCCATTCCCCTCGGCAGCCGCGGCCGTCTCCCGCGACTTGCTCTCCTCAAAGACACAAAGATACGGAGTAGCTCAGTGTTCAGTAAACAGCTCATCCACGCTGGCACCACCACTCTGAAGTACCAGAGTGAGAATAGTACACTAGAGAGTCACCGTGTTTCTATTGTGTAGCCTTCACGTTCAAAGTTGTTGAACATGTCGGGTCTTAACTTGGCCACAAAGGCCCGTTGTCCTGGTGGCTGCAGGAGTTACAGATAGAGCTGTACTGAAACAGGCCCTTTGGCCCACCTTGTCCATGCTGAACTAGTTGGCCAACTGGGCTAGTCCCATTTGCCTGCATTTGCCCCGTAGCTCTCTAAACCCTGTCCTTCCATACATTGTTCTTTATCTCTCCACATCACCGTCTATATCTCTCGTTTCCCTGATCCCTGACCAGTCTGAAGAAGGGTCTCGACCCGAAACGGCGCCTATCTCCTTCACTCCTTAGATGCTGCTGCACCCGCTGAGTTTCTCCAGCCTTTTGTGTTCCCTCGATTCTCCAGCATCTGCAGTTCCTTCTTTAACACTTCCATATACAGTATCTGGCCAAATATTTTTATCCGCTTCTATAGCTTTCTCTGGCGGTTCATTCCAGATACGGAAGATCCTCTGAACGAAAATGTCCTCCCTGAGGTCCCTCTGAAACCTCTCCCCTCTCACCATAAGTCTCAGAATCCTCTACTTTTGGGGGGAAAAGACTGTGAGCGTTCACTTTATCCGTGCCCCTGGTGATCTTGTACACCTCAATAAGGTCACCCCTCAGCCTCCAGTCCACGAGAGGAGATCACAGCCTGTGCAGCCTCTCCCCACACTCAAGCCCAGGGAACAAGGTGCACAGGTACAGTTTCTAGCCTTCAGTTGTGGGGTGAGCTCAAATAACCTCCCCCTTGCTCCACCTTTTAAATTCTTCCCTATCCTCAGGTTAAATCCAACTCCCTTTCACAAACACCACCACTAATCTCCCTAAGAACCCACCTTTGACCCCTTTGTTCTTACACATCACCTCCCCACCTGGAGTCTCCTCGTCAACTTCAAAGCCCTTCACCTTGGCCGCCCGGAGCTGACATTTCCAGCACTCTCATGTTCAACGTCTTGAGCCATGTTGCTGCCTCTGGACAGAGCGATGAGAGGTCCTGACTCAAGCCCACATGGAGACCACTGACCACGCTGGACGGTCTCCGCTCACACACACAGCACTCGTGATCAAGGCAGCTCTCACCACCCACTCCCCCTACTCTTTAGAGCAGGCAATCCCGTGTCTACACAATCCCAGTGCACACTGTCATCAATGCTAGATAGACACAGAGTGCTGGAGTAACTCAGCGGGTCAGGCAGCATCTGCGGAGAAATAGGATGGGTGACGTTTCACAGAGTGCTGGAGTAACTCAGCGGGACAGGCTGCATCTCCGGAGAAAAGGAATAGGTGTTGTTTCTTCAGACTGAAGAAGGGTCTTGACCTGAAACATCACCCATTCGTTCCTTCTTCAGATTGAGAGTCAGGGGAAAGGGAAACGAGAGATATTGACTGTGACGTGGAGAGATGTGGAACAAATGAATGAAAGATATGTAAAAAGTAAGGATGTCAAGGGAAGCAGGCCATTGTTCACAGTGGGCCAGGTGAGAACGAGCTAAGGGCCTGTCCCACTTACGCAATTTCTTCAGCGACTGCCGGCACCCGTCATAGTCGCAGCAGGTGGCCGAAAATGTTCAACGTGTTGAAAATCCCGCGGCGACCAGAACAAGGCACGGCTCTCTGGGTGGCTACTCACGGCCGTACGGGCTTCACCCCGCGGCATGTCGCCTGTGTGATCGTGAGTAGTCGCCCAAAGAGTCGTACCTTTTTCCGGTCGCCGCTGGATTTTCAACATGTTGAACATTTTCGGAGACCTGCTGCGACTATGACGGGTGCCGGCAGTCTCCAAAACAATTGTGTAAGTGGGACAGGCCCTTTACAGTACGAGGTACATGGTGGCAAATTGCACGCTTCAGTCGCCCTCTGGCTGAATACCTGTCACCATCAAAAGGCCGTTGTGTAGTCATGCTGTAAGATACGTTGTCGATTTCTCAGAATATAACATGGTGCTATTGTGGGCTGGCAGAGTTTCCACATAATCAATCCAAAATTAACCAGAGCAATATAATGATAGTGGGTGTGTAAAGTCCATAACTATCTATCAGCTGATCATACGTTGCACTCCGAAGGTCGACACAAAATGCTGGAGTAACTCAGTGGGTCAGGCAGCATCTCTGGAGAGAAGGAATGGGTTCGGACCCTTCTTCAGACTGAGAGTCAGGGGAGGGAGGGGGGGGGGAGACACAGAGATAAGGAAGTGTAAGGTGGGAAAAGGAGACATCAACGCGGGTGGGAATCAAGCCAAATGTAGAAGAGGTCATTGTTAGCTAGAAGGTGACAACAAAGCAAACAGAGATCAAATGTAAACAGGGACCGTCAGAGTGTCGGAAAACTGGGAAGGGGGAGGGGATGGAGACAGAGGGAAAGCAACGGCTACTTAAGTTAGAGAAGTCAATGTTCACACCGCTGGGGTGTAAGCTGCCCAAGCGAAACATGAGGTGCTGTTCCTCCAATTTGCACTGGGCCTCACTCTGACAATGGAGGAGGGCCAGGACAGAAAGGTCAGATTGGGAATGAGGGCGAGTTGAAGTGATGAGCCACCGGGAGATCAGGTAGGTTAAGACGGACTGAGCGGGGGTGTTCAGCGAAACGATCGTCGAGCCTGCGCTTGGTCTCGCCGATGTACAGCAGTTGACACCTGGAACAGTGGATACAGTAGATGAGGTTGGAGGAGGTGCAAGTGAACCTCTGCCTCTCCTGAAAAGACTGTTGGGGTCCCTGGACAGAGTAGAGGGGGGAGGTATAGCGACAGGTGTTGCATCTCCTGCGGTTGCTGGGGAAGGTACCTGGGGAGGGGGTGGTTTGGGTGGGAAGGGATGAGTTAACCAGGGAGTTGAGGAGGGAACGGTCTCTGCAGAAAGCAGAAAGGGGTGGAGATGGGAAGATGTGGTCTGTAGTGGGATCCCGTTGGAGGTGGTGAGAATGTCAGAGGACATGCTGTCTGTCCCGCTGAGTTCCTCCAGCATTTTGTGTCTATCTTCAGTTTAAACAGGCATCTGCACTTCCTTTCTACAGATGAGTTACACTCAGAGTGTAATGTATGTTCCACTAAGTTATGGTTATGGACTTTACTTAATTTGCATTCATTCACATGTTATAGAACATAGAACATAGAACATAGGACATAGGACATCCATCATCGGCACTCACTGGAAACGAGTATGACCGTCCTCTCCTCTCCATAGGGCCGTCTACTGGTGGGTCTGCAGATGTCTGTAGACGCTGATCCACGATCCACACACCTTGGTACAACGTGGGCAGTGGAGACTGGCGGTGGTCGGTAGTTGTCGGGCTCCCTTCTCTCTCTCCTTACGGTGCTGTCGCTTTGTCTCTGCGACACAGCGTAGCTCCGTTTCGTGACGTGCAACTCCTTCCTGCACGGATTTCCTCCAGGAGCGCCTGTCCAGTGCAACGTGCTCCCAGTTGCTCGATGTGATGTGGAATTTCTTCAGACTGTTCTTCATGTTGTTCTTTATGGAGGACGCCTGTACGTGACTTTGTTTACCGTGGGGAGACTGGTGCACAGACAGCCACCCCACGGTCCGTGACAGATCTGGGTCAGGATCCAGTGGCATAGAGTCCAAGACGACCGGAGACCCTTTTCTGCCGCAGCCTTCATCCGCCTTCCCAGCCGTTGTGACGCTCCACTAAGGTCAGCCATCGTCCTCCGCCTGTCCCACCGTTGAGGTCTTGGTTGGATTGTTCTTTTTCAGAGACCTCCCCCTCGACCTTACCGCCATGGGTGGCCCTACCAGGAGCGTAGCTCCAGACGGCATCGCTCTCAGGATCTCAGGTCCACACGAGCTTCTCCACCACGACAAGGTGACAATCCATCGAGAAGAGAACGTGGACCTTAGAACATAGAACATAGAACAGGACAGCACAGAACAGGCCCTTCGGCCCACAATGTCCGTGCTGCACATGAGTTAGATTCATGGTCATACAGTGTGGAAACAGGCCCTTCACCCAACCTGCCCACACCAGCCAACATGTCCCAACTACACTAGTCCCACCTGCCTGCATTTGGTCCATATCCATCCAAACCTGTCCTATCTATGTAATATCCACATGACAATTAAACTCTCTTGATTCTTGAGATTATTTACTTTAGTTGTTCGTTTTTTAGTTTTAGATATACAGCGTGGAATCAGGCCCTTCGGCCCATCGAGTCCGCACCGACCAGAGATCCCCGCACATTAACACGATCTAAACCATGATGTCAAGGCCATTACTTATCTACCTGTATATAAGCCATATCCCTGCATTTCCACATGCCTATCCAGAAGCCACTATTGTACCTGCCTCCACCACCAGCCCTGGCAGCATGTTCCAGGCACCCACCACCCTCTGTGCAAAAACGTTGCCTCTCAGAAACATAATTTTGGTATTTGTGAGTTCTGTCATCAACAACTTTCGGAAATATTATCACTTGAGAAAGAGAAGTTGAGCAAACAAGCCACATACGATGGTTCTAATAAGGTTCTACAGTTGACTTGAGTTGATTGTCTCATGCCCAGGTACATTGAGGTATTGGTGTAATTATAATCTTGTTTGCAGCAGCTGGATGTGGAGAGGATGTTTCCACTGATGGGAGAGTCTAGGACAAGGGTTCCCAACCTGCGGTAACCTTTGCCCACCCAAAGGGTACATTTGTTGATTCTGGATGTGTACATATTTTGTCTCTTTGACTGACTGTGTTTGGTTCTGGTATACCAGTATCTGTTCATCATTAGTTGTTCATAAATAAGTGAAATAACATGGTTACGTCCTATTAAAGTTGCCGGGGGTAAACGGGACGAAAAAGGTTGGGGACCCCCTGGTCTAGGACCAGAGGTCATTGCCTCAGAATGAAAGGGCGCTCTTTTAGAATGGGGGTGAGGAGGAACTTCTTTAGTCAGAGGGTGGTGAACCTGTGGAACTCATTGCCACAGAGGGCTGTGGAGGCCAAGTCAGTGGATATTTTTAAGCAGAGATAGACAAATTCTTGATTAGAGCGGGTGTCAAGGGTTATGGGGAGAAGGCAGGAGAATGGGATTAGGGGGCAGAGATCAGCCATGATTGAATGGTAGAGTGGACTTGATGGGCCGAATGGCCTACTTCTCAATATAACTTGTGAACGACACAGGCAGAGACTCAGACAACACACAACAAATTATATATAATTTACACATAAATTGGGGGTGACTAATCCAACCACATATGGACATTAACCTGAACTCAGCTAAATATCATAACTACTCCACAACACTCCCCCTCATTTCTAACACTGGTAACGTCTCCACTCAGCCTCTCCAGAGGAAGCAACTCATGGCTGATATCAACTATATTCAATAGACAATAGGTGCAGGAGTAGGCCAATCGGCCCTTCGAGCCAGAACCACCATTCAATGTGATCATGGCTGATCATCCCCAATCAGTACCCCATTCCTGCCTTCTCCTCATATCCCCTGACTCCGCTATCTTTAAGAACCCTATCTAGCTCTCTCTTGAGAGTATCCAGAGAACCGGCCTCCACCGCCCTCTGAGGCAGAGAATTCCAAGTCTCTGTGTGAAGAAGTGTTTCCTCATCTCCATTCTCAATGGCTTACCCCTTATTCTTAAACAGTGGCCCCTGGTTCTGGACTCCCCCAACATCGGGAACATGTTTCCTGCCTCTAGCGTGTCCAAACCCTTAATAATCTTATATCTATACTACTACTAAAAGTCTCATCTTGACCACTTCCTGTCTACGTTGTAAATACGTTTTAGAAAAAACGCTACCCTATATCGCTGTGATTTTTCGCCACCTTATTCACCCTCCTCCTTTCTTCTAAGCACCCCAAGGTTTTTCTGATCGGTGAAATAATAAAAAAGTTACGAATGCTTAAAAAATCGAGATCAGCAGATTGGTCTTCTCGCCTGTCAGTCACCATGATGAAGATAACGCCCCTTCCGGGGGTCAGGAAAATAAAGGCCCAGAGACCGGACGCGAGTCATTCACCCCGGAAGACTGTGAATGAGAGTTCAGTCCAGAACTGTGAGTCTACGCTGTGAGTGAACGGAATTGTTGGTCTGCACCGTGAGTGAATTGAATTGTTGGTCTGTACTGTGCTTGAACTGAATTGTTGGTCTGCACCGCGAGTGAATTGAATTGTTGGTCTCCGCTGTGCTAAGTCCAAAGGTCGCGGTCATTCCCGAAGTCCCGCTCACTCAGAAAGTCCCGCTCGCTCTGGAGGTCCCGCTCAGTTGAGAGGTTGCACTCAACCGCGTGAGTAGATTCAAGAGAGTTTTACTGTCATATATGAGTGTGTGTGTGTATTCTCCAGAGTATTAATTTCATTTGAAACGTTATTCCCTTATCACGTATCTGTACACTGTAAACGGCTCGATTGTAATCACGTGTTGTCTTTCCGCTGGCTGGTTAGCCCAAAACAAAAACATTTGACTGTACCTCGTTACACGTGACAATAAACTAAACTGAAACTGATCTGTGAACATGTTACACAGTTCCATCCAGGATAAGCTTGGGTCTGTCCAAGGCTGCAGTTTATAACTGAGATTAAAGCATAATGGATTATGTGCTGCAGCCAATTAGATCATTAAAGAACCACAGATGGTTCTTAATTGGAGTTGAACAAGCTGATGTGGAATGTTAATAAGTTCTGGTCAATAGGCATCTTGGCCAAAGCTTTATCTCACTGTGAGGCATTAGCACTGACAGAGAGATGCTCCTTCAGCTGGTTGGAATGTCAATGGAGAGCTTCACATTCAGACTTACCTGCAATACACTCACACAACACTTCCCCACAGAAAGGGTGCCGGAAGTTTGGAGTGGCTTCACATAACTTGTAATTGCCTATTTGAGGTTTGTGATTAACAGAGTTTTGATAAGCAGAGTTATTAACTCCTTCAGGGCAAAGGTAGGAATGTGGAATTCAGTTAGTTGTCGTGTGATTTCATTCAGCGATGGGTGACCTGACCACTAGTCCTGTTCCCAGTTTCAATCTCAGATTCAGTGACAGTCTTTCAGAATTAAAAATCACAGCAATGCACGAGATTTGATTCAGCGAACAGGTTTGAGTTGGGACATCATGATGCATCTGTACAAGTGGTTGGTGAGACCACACCTGGAGTATTGTGTGCAGTGTTGGTCCCCTAATTTGAGGAAGGACATTCTTGCTATAGAGGGAGCCCAGCATAGGTTTACAAGGTTAATTCCCGGTATGGCGGGACTGTCATATGCTGAGAGAATGGAGCGGCTGGGCTAGTAAACTCTGGAGTTTAGAAGGATGAGAAGGAATCTTATTGAAACATATAAGATTATTAAGGGTTTGGACACGCTAGAGGCAGGAAACATGTTCCCGATGTTGGGGGAGTCCAGAATAAGGGGTAAGCCATTTAGAATGGTGACGAGGAAACACGTTTTCTCACAGAGTGGTGAGTCTGTGGAATTCTCTGCCTCAGAGGGCGGTTGAGGCCAATTCTCTGGATGCTTTCAAGAGAGAGCTAGATAGGGCTCTTAAAGATAGCGGAGTCAGGGGATATGGGGAGAAGGCAGGAACGGGGTACTGATTGGGGATGTGCAAGATAAACCAGCATCTGCAGTTCCTTGAGTCTCTCAAAGTGCAACCATGTGCGACAGCTAATGTGTTGACCTTGCTGCTTTGTATAAGAAAGAACAGCAGATGCTGGAAAAATCGAAGGTAGACAACAATGCTGGAGAAACTCAGCGGATGAAGCAACATCTATGGAGCGAAGGAATAGGTGACGTTTCGGGTCTGAAGAAGGGTCTCGACCCGAAACTCTGCCTATTCATTTGCTCCATAATGCTGACTCACCCGCTGAGTTTCTCTGGCATTGCTGCTTTGTATTCTATGCGAGTGTTGTGAACTGGGCGAATGGACAAATAGATTGAAGTGCATGTAACAGGTGGGATCAGGCTGGAGAAAGTCTACAACAGTCTGCCCGCACTGATCCCCTGTGTGGACTCCGGGTAAACGGGTCCGACATGACAAGGAAGTAACATTCCAGGGCTCAGAAGCTGCAGAAGATTGTTTCATTTACTTTAGTTTAGTTTAGAGATACAGCTCAGAAACAGGCCCTTCGGCCCACTGAGTCCGTGCTGACCAACGATCCCCGCACGCTATCCTACACACACCAGGGCCAATCGTACACATACACCAAGTCAATTAACCTACAAACCTGCACGTCTTTGGAGTGTGGGAGAAAACCGAAGATCTCAGAGAAAACCCACGCAGGTCACGGGGAGAACGTGCAAACTCCGTACAGACAGCACCCAGGTCTCCGGCGCTGCAAGCGGTGTAAGGCGGCAACTCTACCGCTGCGCCTCCGTGCCGACACCTTCCTTTTGTGGAACAAAAAATAGATGCAAATAGATTGTGGATGATCAGCCATGATCACAATGAATGGCGGTGCTGGCTTGAAGGGCCGAATGGCCTCCTCCTGCACCTATTGTCTATGTTTCTATGTTTCTGTGTAGCTGGCTCGATTGTAATCATGTATTGTATTATTATGGATCTTTAATGTTTTATGTGTCATATTCCTAACTGTCACTGTGTGTCATGTTGTCACTTGCGGGCGGAGCACCAAGGCAAATTCATTGTATGTGAATACTTGGCCAATAAACTTATTCATAAAAACTTTCCTCTGACTGGATAGCACGCAGCAAAAAGCTTTTCACCTCGGTGCAGGTGACAATAAACTAAAGTAAGCTGAAGCTGAACAGGAAATGTGGAGCTCTTGTTGGTAATGTGCTGAATGTGTGCTGCCTCACGTGACAGGGAAGAATGGGGATGAAAGTTGCTGAGTCTCACAGAGACGGGCAAGCTCCAAACTGAGGAGCGCGGTACAACGTCGCAAGCGATAAGCCTTTCTTTGAGTTTGCATTGACTGGGGGGAGCATCGGGTGCTGTGAGAGGGGGGAGGGGGAGGTAGCATTGATGGGAACATGCCCGTACTCTTGGCTTAGCAAGGCTTACAGCCTCTAACGCAGTCACAACAGCCCAACTCCAGCAAATGCCACACAGTGTTTCTTTTTTTATTTCGGAAGACGGGCAGGCAGGATTTAGGGACAGCAGCCTATTAAATCATCTGGTCTGCAGGGATTTTCGGGAGATTACTCTGAAAGAACACACAAGGCAAGCAGACTTTCCCACAGGCTGTTCAATTACTCAGTGTGTACGGCCTAACCCATTCAAGCAGCAAAGGCAGGCTCGCTGGAAAACAGGAGGAGAGCCAACACGCAGAGTTTTAATAACTAAGTGACTTTAATTATCCTGGGAATGCAACTGTTGCCTCTGGCTGCATGCACGTCGTTAGTTCATCATTAACTTCACAAAGGGATAGTGTGCAAGATAAACCATGCCGGGCGACCACTATTACTGTGTCGGGCCGGACTGCCACTACTGTTACATTCTGCATCTGCCAAACTTTAACATGCGTCACTTGGAGAGTTGAAATACCTCGTCACGTCATCTCATCTGGGAGCAAGTGGCCATACTGGTTTACAAATCAAAGACCATTGGCAGCAGCAACTGTGAGATACAGCACCGAACGCCACAGGAGATCCTCACTGGCTGCAGCTTCACAAGCCTGCCTGTAAACACAATAACACATATAATATAGAACAGTCTCTCTTCTGTCATGGGGTAGACTGAGACTGACCACCCCCCCCTCACCCCCCTCACTCCCCAATCTTTGCACATCCCCAATCCTGGACTTTCCACTCGTCATGTTTCATGTTTCATGTATCTTGTGTTTCTGACTGTTGGCAGACCAATCTCCCTCCTGGGATAAATAAAGTTCTATCGTATCGTATCGTATCGTGTCGTGTTGTGTCGTATTGTGTAGCTGCAAAAAGGAAACAAACGTGGGGAGTTGGGGCTATCTTAGATGGGGCATCCCAGTTGCATGGACGATTTGGGCCGAAGGGCCTGTTTCCATGCTGTAGGACTCAATAATGGATGCTAGTGTTGTTTTGGTTGTTTCGAGCATAGATTTGCCCAACAGATCAGTTCGTCTGTGGCAAGAGTGATGTCTCTTCTTACTTTGGAGATGCATATTTTCTGACCAGGCCACCCACAGAACAATGGCCATGGGCCGGAAACTGCCTGTGGACTGAGCTCAGATAATTAACCGGAGAGGCAGGTAGTCGGGGAACTACTGTGGGAGCAGTCTGCACTTCAAATACTTTCATAAACCTGATCAACTGATACATTACAGGTGATCTCTGTATAGCTTAGGTAATACCAGCACGGTGGCGCAGTGTAGAGTTGCTGCCTTACAGCGTTAGGAGCGCCGGAGACCCAAGTTTGATCCTGACGACGAATGTATCCGCTGTTCCAGGTGTGGACTCCCGTATATCGGCGAGACCAAGCGCAGGCTCGCCGACCGTTTTGCTGAACACATCCGCTCAGTCTGCCTTAATCTATGTGATCACCCGGTTGCTCATCACCTTAACGCCCCTCCCATTCCCAATGTTTGGAGGAACAGCACCTCATATTTTGATTGAGCAGCTTACAGTAGACACGGGGGTACACACACGGGTAGACACACACGGGTAGACACACACGGGTGGACCCAGACGTGTGCACCCAGACGGAGGTAGACACACACGGGGGTAGACACACACGGGGGTAGACACACGGGGGTAGACACACGGGGGTAGACACACGGGGGTAGACACACGGGGGTAGACACACGCGGGTAGACACACACGGGGGTAGACACACACGGGGGTAGACACACACGGGGTAGACACACACGGGTGTAGACACACACGGGGGTAGACACACACGGGGGTAGACACACACGGGGGTAGACACACGGGGGTAGACACACGCTAGACACAGGGCAGACATACGTTGCCACATACATCTGTGTCTGCCCCCATATCAGTGCGAGATGCAGCTGGATGGAAACATTGCTTCCTTTTATCTTGCCCCCTCCGGCCTCTGAACAAACTCCTCACATCCTGCTCCTCGCTATGAATAGCGCTTGTCTAAAGCTACAGGAAAAAAAGGGTCTTTATATTTTTAGCCCTTGCATCTGACATGGAACTGTAGTAGCTGTTAATCAGTGAGGAAGTGACGATGTCAAGGGTTCTGTGGGCAGGCAATCTCTGCTTCTTGACGTTGCCTCTTTGTTAGCTGTCTGGAGGGAAGGATTATCCCACAACACTATATGCAGTGTTTTGATTTTATTTCTAATCCCCTCCAAGAATGACCCAGTAATTTGGATATTAAACAAATAAAAACCATGTTTGAGGTTGACTGGGCTATTCTACTTGCCAATCTGTACTCTATAAAGTCAGCACATAATCATCTCAGGGCCACTTCACCCTGCCCTTGCTTAAAGGGAATTTAACAAAACACTTCTTCACATTGTAAAGCATCCTGCTCTTTGAATTTTATCAAACAAATTGTGAGCTTTACCAACCACTGGATATAACTCGCTAGGTAAACTCTCACCTCTGTTGAGGAGCAGAAGGAAGTAAAGCGAATAATCTGCTAAGCTGCGTGGACAATTAACAGTCACTGAGCCACAGGACATGGAAACAGGCCCTTCGGCCCAGCTTGCCCATGCCCCACCTAAGTGAGTCGTACCTGCCTGCGATTGGCCCATATCCCTCTAAACATTTCCTCTCCAAACTCTGGGTAACTTAGTTTGGTTTAAGTGCATCTTGCTCACCCACCTCCAATCCCGTCTCTGCCACCTCACTTTAATACCATGTCATAAGGTCATAAGTGATAGTAGAAATTAGGCCATTCGGCCCATCAAGTCTACTCTGCCATTCAATCATGGCCGATCTATCTCTCCCTCCTAACCCCATTCTCCTGCCTTCTCCCCATAACCCCCAACACCTGTACAAATCAAGAATCTATCTATCTCTGCCTGAATAATATCCGTTGACTTGGCCTCCACAGCCGTCTGTGGCCTAGAACGCCCATAACTTGTGAAGTAGCAGTGATTCCAGAGCCCATGCAAGCACTTTAGGCTTCACCTGCACTAGCACCCACACACCACCCGCCATCTTTCACAGCTGCCAGGTTTGGACAGGTACTTGGATAGGAAAGCCTTAGAGGGATGTGGTAATAATAGATAACAATAGACAATAGGTGCAGGAGTTGGCCATTTGGCCCTTGGAACCAGCATTGCCATTCAATGTGATCATCCGCAATCAGTAGCCCGTTCCTGCCTTCTCCCCATATCCCCTGACTCCGCTATCTTTATGAGCCCTGTCTAACTCTCTCTTGAAAGTATCCAGAGAACCAGCATCCACTGTCCTCTTTTGAGGCAGAGAATTCCACACTCACAACTCTCTGTGTGAAAAAGTGTTTCCTCCTCTCCGTTCTAAATGGCTTACCCCTTATTCTCACGAGGGACAAATGTGGGCAGGTGGGTGGTGGTTGTGGGCGAGTTGGGTGGAAGGCCCTGTTTCCGTGCTGTGAGGCATTGTGTGGAGTAGACCAGTGAACAGCTAAAGTACGGTGAAGTACGGCGGGGAATGGTCAGGGAGTGATGTCACTTTGGCACCGACGATATCCTGAAGGCAAACAGGTGAAAGATGTCGAGAATCCACTCAGAAAGGTCAACGTGAGAATATCATTTATTAATGTGCATGGTTGTGTTTGTTATGAAGGAATAAAATACCCAGCTGGTGACAATGCTACTGCCGCTAAAATTAACCAGCAAGTGATGGTGTAAACCGCACACCTCCAGATTCAGGGACAGTTTCTTCCCAGCTGTTATCAGGCAACTGAACCATCCTACCACAACCTGAGAGCGGTCCTGAACTACTGTCTACATCATTGGAGACCCTCAGACCATCCTTGATCGGACTTTGCTGGCTTTACCTTGCACTAAACACTATTCCCTCATCACTGTAAATGGCTCGATTGTAATCATGTATTGCCTTTCCACTGACTGGTTAGCACGCAACAAAAGCTTTTCACTGTCGGAAGGTGCTGGTTTAAACCGAAGATAGACACGCAAAGCTGCAGTAACTCAGCGGGACAGGCAGCATCTCTGGAGAGAAAGAGTAGGTGACGTTTTGGGTCGGGTTTCGGTCTGAAGAAGGGCCTTGACCCGAACAAAATGTCACCCATTCCTTCCGTCCAGAGATGCTGCCTGTCCCGCTGAGTAACTCCAGCTTTACACTGCAACTTGGTACACATGACAATAAATAACCTGGAACTAAACTGAACTGTGAGCCAAGCAAACAGCCACCTCCTCTCCAGCATTGGGAGCCACATGTTTCACTTACAGGGGTGGGACATATTGCTCAGCACCTCCCAGCTAGCAGCCCTCTCTCTGTCCTGACTCCAGGCCAAAGAGGACCTTCCTCTGACTGCTGAGGAATGTGTAAGAGGCGTGAGCTAGCGGCGGCTGGGACTGTGGGAAAGCACTGCTCCACTGAACACGCACCAGCTGCCCTCTCCTCTCTCTCTGCAGCTGACAGTGTGGTGACTGGAGGCAGAGCTCACCTCAACTCTACACTGCTACTGCACCACACGGTAGAACCTCATTCATCCCTGGAGGGGAATGGATCTATCTGCTCACAGTCATAAAACACAAGATACATGAATGAAAAATGAAATTAAAATGACGAGTGGAAAAGATGGGGGATGTGCAAAGATTGGGTGGGTGGGTGGTGGGGGTGGGGGTGGGGGGGAGAGTCAGTCTACCCCACGACAGAAGGGGGAGGAGTTGTAGCAAAGGATCTCCTGTGACTTCCCCTCTCTCTCCATCCCGCCTCTATCCTCGCTCTCCGACTGGTTTCACTGTCTCCTGATTCAATATTACTCTGTGCCTCGTTGTCACCTTCCCCACAGCTAACGATGATCCATTCCACATTTCCCTCAGCATCGGCCCCTTTGATCTGTGTTTCACACCTTACCCTTCCATATCTCCATCTCCCTCTCCCCTGACTCTCAGCCTGAAGGAGGGTCTCGACCCAAAACGTCACCTATCCATGTTCTCCACAGATGCTGCCTGACCCGCTGAGTTACTCCAGCACTCTCTGTCTATCTTCTGCACTCAATACCTGACTGACAAAGGTCAATGTAACACGACCCGTCTTGACCACCTTGTCTACCTATGACGCCACGTTCAGAGAACTGTGTACCTGCACGTCTAGATCCCTCTGCTCGACAACACTCCCCACGTTCCTGCCATTTATTGTGAAGATCCTGCCCTGGTCCGACTCCACGTTAAACTCCAGCGTAATGTGGCAAAACCTTTACAGATTTTACCTGTTCTGGGTTAGTCTGAAACAAAGTCCGAGGTTGAACGACTGCCTCAACACGAGGGGCACGGCTCGATGTTGGGACGCTGGATCTCCGCTGAAGCGAGCTGCTTCAGGAGAAGGGACTTGAGAGGCGGCCATGATAGAGGATACAGGCGGCCGGGATAGAGGATACAGGCGGCAGGGATAGAGGATACAGGCGGCAGGGATAGAGGATACAGGCGGCAGGGATAGAGGGTACAGGCGGCAGGGATAGAGGGTACAGGCGGCAGGGATAGAGGGTACAGGCGGCAGGGATACAGGCGGCAGGGATAGAGGATACAGGCAGCAGGGATCGAGGATACAGGCGGCAGGGATAGAGGATATAGGCGGCAGGGATCGAGGATACAGGCGGCAGGGATAGAGGATACAGGCGGCAGGGATCGAGGATACAGGCGGCAGGGATCGAGGATACAGGCGGCAGGGATAGAGGATACAGGCGGCAGGGATAGAGGATACAGGCGGCCATGATCGAGGATACAGGCGGCAGGGATAGAGGATACAGGCGGCAGGGATAGAGGATACAGGCGGCAGGGATAGAGGATACAGGCGGCAGGGATAGAGGATACAGGCGGCAGGGATAGAGGATACAGGCGGCAGGGATAGAGGATACAGGCGGCAGGGATAGAGGATACAGGCGGCAGGGATAGAGGATACAGGCAGCAGGGATAGAGGATACAGGCGGTCATGATAGAGGGTACAGGCAACAGGGATAGAGGGTACAGGCGGCAGGGATAGAGGATACAGGCGGCAGGGATAGAGGATACAGGCGGCAGGCATAGAGGATACAGGCGGCAGGCATAGAGGATACAGGCGGCAGGGATAGAGGATACAGGCGGCAGGCATAGAGGATACAGGCGGCAGGGATAGAGGATACAGGCGGCAGGGATAGAGGATACAGGCGGCAGGCATAGAGGATACAGGCGGCAGGGATAGAGGATACAGGCGGCAGGGATAGAGGATACAGGCCAGACAGCTGTTCCCTGCCCAAAGTTGTGTTCCCACCAAAGTCCAGGCTGAACGCACGCAGCTCGGGTGGAGGGCACTTTCTTTATTTTTACAACTGCTGAGTCATTGGCCTTGACTTCATGCACCAACACTAACGTTTTGTTGCCATAACACATGTTCATGGATATTTTCAAAGCTTTGTAAAGATCCAGGAACTTTACAAGTTTGCTTAATTATGATCATTTTAACTCTTCCATATGAGGTTTGGCTGTGCAGACATGTAAAGAAAACGGATCTAATCGCAAGTGAACTCCAGTGCTGGAACCGGTAGAAGCTATTGCAATTAAAGTTGCAAGAATACTACATGTAGGCAAATACTTGTGAAATAAACCTCTCCTCCTGAGATGGACACAAAATGTTGGAGTAACATAGTGGGTCAGGCAGCATCTGTGGAGAGGAGATAGAAGGAATGGGCGATGTTTTTGGTTAGACCCTTCTTCAGCGTAAAGCAGCATCCGCAGTCTCTTCCCACATAATCCTCTCCTCCTTGTTTCTTCAATGTTTATGTTGCTTAAGTTCTGATATGCCCTTGTCCCACTTAGGCAATTTTTTAGGCAACTACCGGCAACCACATGGTCGCCGGGGTGTCGCCTGTATGGTCGTGAGTTGTCTCCTCAGTCGCCCAAAGAGTTGTAGCGTTTTTCTGGTCACCGCTGGATTTTGGAATGCTCAAAACTTATTAATGACAGTCGGCGACAGTTTCTCCATCTCATTTGACCCCCGGTCCCCTGCTATTTCCAGCAGATTATTTATGTCTTCCTTAATGAAGACAGAACCAAAGTAGTTATTCAATTGGTCTGCTATGTCCTTGTTCCCCATGATCAATTCACCTGTTTCTGACTGCAAGGGACCTACAGCAAAGATACTAGTATCCGCTCCAGAATCTTTGATCTGCAGTTCCTTCCTATTGAAGAAGAACCCTGGCCCGAAACAACTCCTAATCCATTCCCTCCACAGATGCCGCCTAGCCCGCTGAGTTCCTCCAGCACCTTGTGTTTTTTATTTAACTCTTGAAATTGAAGATAGACATAAAGCTGGAGTAACTTAGCGGGACAGGCAGTGACTCTGCCTGGAGAGAAGACCCTTCTTCAGACTGAAATTAACTCTCGTCGATGAGAGTACTTGTGAATGTCTGCAGAAGGGTCTCGACCCAAAACGCCACCCACTCCCCAGAGCCGCCGCCCGTCCCGCTGAGCCACCCCAGCCCCCCGTGTCCACCTTCGACTCCAGAGCCAAACAAAACACACAGAGTGCTGGAGGAACTCAGCGGGATGCAAGAAAGCAGCTATGACATATAATACACCTTCTTCCCGGTGATTGCAGCGAGATGAGAGCGTGGCCAGGGTGGTGTGGGTCTCTGATGATGGCTGCCTTTTTGAGGCAGCGCCTCCTGTAGATCCCTGTGATGGTGGGGAGGGGAGTACCCGTGATGGAGGGGCCAGTGTCCACCACTCTCTGTAGTCTCCTTCACTCCTGGCCCTTTGAGTTACTGATCCATGCCGTGTTGCAAACAGGCAGTGTGGTCTGCACTGTACACCTGTAGAAGTGCAGCCAAGTGTGGAGTTGTGCATTTTGGTAAAAAGAATAAAGGCCTAGATTATTTTCTAAATGGGGTGAGAATCCATAATCGGGGGTGCAAAGGGACTTGGGAGCGCTGGTGCAGGATTCCCAAAAAGTTAATCTACAAGTCAAATCGGTAGTAACGAAGGCAAACACAATGCTAGCATTAATTTCAAGAGGGTTCATATACAACAACAGGGATGTAATGCTGAGGCTCTATAAGGTGCTGGTCAGGCCGCATTTGGAATATTGTGAGCAATTTTGGGCTCTACATCTGAGGAAGGATGTGCTGGCTCTGGAGAGGGTCCAGAGGAGGTTTACAAGAATTATCCCAGGAGTGAGTGGGTTAACCTATGATGAGCGTTTGACGGCACTGGGCCTGTACTCGCTGGAGTTTAGAAGGTTGAGGGGGAACCTCTTTGAAACGTACAAAATAGTGAAAGGCCTGGATAGAGTGGGTGTGGAGAGGATGTTTCCACTGGTGGGAGAGTCTAGGACCAGAGGGCACAGCCTCGGAATTAAAGGGCGCTCTTTTAGAAAGGAGATGAGGACAAACTTCTTTAGTCAGAGGGTGGTGAATCTGTGGAACTCATTGCCACAGAGGGCTGTGGAGGCCAAGTCAGTGAATATTTTTAAGGCAGAGATAGACAAGTTCTTGATTAGAACGGGTGCTAAGGGTTGGGAAGGTAGGAAAATGGGATTAGGAGGCAGAGATCAGCCATGATTGAATGGCGGAGTGGACTCGATGGGTCGAATGGCCTAATTCTACTCCTATAACTTGTGAAGGTGCACATCAAAAGTTCAATTTAAAAGCTGGAAGAACTCAGTGGGTCAGGCAAGGCAGCATGAATGGACAGACAATATTTTGTGTTGGGATTTCTACTGCTCAAATACCATAGAACATAGAGAAACACTGAACAACAACAGGCCCTTCGGCCCACAATGACCATGCCGGCCTTGATGCCAAGACCAACTCTTATCCGCCTGCAGGTGATCCATATCCCTCCATTCCCTGCATATCCACGCGCCTGTCTAAAAGCTCCCTAACACCACTATCGTATCTGCCTCCACCCCCACCCCTGGCAGCACGTTCCAGGCACCCACCACCCTCTGTGTAAAAAAACCTGCCCCACACGTCACCTTTAAACTTTTAAAGAAGGAACTGCAGATGCTGGAGAATCGAGGGTACACAAAAAGCTGGAGAAACTCAGCGGGTGCAGCAGCATCTAAGGAGCGAAGGAGATAGGCGACGTTTCGGGCCGAGACCCTTCTTCAGACTCCAGTCTGAAGAAGGGTCTCGGCCCGAAACGTCGCCTATCTCCTTCGCTCCTTAGATGCTGCTGCACCCGCTGAGTTTCTCCAGCTTTTTGTGTACCCTCACCTTTAAACTTTGTCCGTCTGACCTTAAAGCTACGCCCTCGAGTGTTTGCCATGACCACTCTGTGGAAAAGGTTCCGACTGTGAACTGGGGTTCCTGGTCTTGCGATCTACAACAGGCCTTCATGCCTCTTGCAGAAGGTGGCTGCAGGGGGGACTAATGAGCGATGCTTCGTGAAACGTTATATAAGCTTTGCATTTAGTGACATTTGGTGCCGAGTCAACTCTGTCACATTACTTACCCAGATAATCACCTCTTCCACACCCACCACCCTCATCTCTGGGACACCCTGTGCGCAGGGGAGAGGGTGGGGCTGAAGATGTCCTGGTTGGGTTGCTCCTGGGCCTGGCCAAGCTGGACATCCGCGAGCCAGGCGGAAGAGGGCTCTGCCCGAGCCGGCTGCCTGCCCCTTTTCCGGGGTTACGTCCGTGCCCGGGTGGGGTTAGAGAGGGACTACGCGCTGTCCACAGGCATCCTGGGGGATTTCCGGGACCGCTGGGCACCGCGGGGGGTGGAATGCAGGAATAATGTTCCCAATGTTGGGCGAGTCCAGAACCAGGGGCCACAGTCTTAGAATAAAGGGGAGGTCATTTAAGACTGAGGTGAGAAAAAACTTTTTCACCCAGAGAGTTGTAAATTTATGGAATTCCCTGCCACAGAGGGCAGTGGACGCCAAGTCACTGGATGGATTTAACAGAGAGTTAGATAGAGCTCTAGGGGCTAGTGGAGTCAAGGGATATGGGGAGAAGGCAGGCCCGGGTTATCGATTGGGGACGATCAAGGAGGGGACCGTGGTGTACTCTGTGTCTATCTTCGATGTGCCCAGGGTATGCCCACTGTCACACACAACATGCACAGGACAGGTGTACCCAGGTAAGCCCAGCCAGGTAAGACCACTGTCACTACTGAATGGGGAGCACAGGTGTACCCCGGAGTGGCCAGTGGTGATTGAACCTGCAAGGTTGCAGCGTGTACAGGGAGGGCCTCTGGCTTTTGCTGAGTAACGTGAGCTGTCGATGGGAGTTTGGATTATTAGGGAGTATGATTTAAAATGCATAATTTGAAATGTTTTTGTTGAAACATCTGAGCTGGTGCAGTTTAATGATTGTAAATGAGGGCCTTGTTTGTGCAGAGTGTGATTAGGCCTGTTGGAGCCGGGGTCTGAGGTCGTGTCGGGGGGGGCTGGGGTTATTAGTTTATTTGTTCATATTCTGCCTCTCTCTAATTGGTGGCGGTATCGCGAGTCCTTTGTCCTGACAGAGTGTTGACGCCACATGGAAAACGCACGGTGACATCGAGCCTCACCCCCCCCCTCCCCTTTGTCCCCTCCCCTCACGTTAATGACCCTGGATCCTCTCCTCTTGCTGAAACTGCCCCGTCTATGTTTCAACAGAACCTTCTTTACAGAAACCACAGTCATTTTCCTAAAGTGTAAAGCAGAAAGTTGTGCTTCTGCCCAGCCTGCAGTAAGAGGTGATTTTTATTTTTATTTTTTAACACAAAAATATTTATTCAAACATTAAAATAGTATTTACAACACAACAAAACAAAGCAGAACCCTCCACCATAGTACAGGACAAACAGATATATGAAGTAAACTACTAAACAACTGTATTACAATCCTCATCCCGGACACATTAGAAACATAGAAATATAGAAACATAGAAAATAGGTGCAGGAGGAGGCCATTCGGCCCTTCATGCCAGCACGGCCATTCATTGTGATCATGACTGATCACAGCCTCCTCTCCCCCGTGGCAGTGACGGGGCTGACCCCGAGTTTCCCTGGGTACACTCCCCATCACCCCTGTCCCTGCATTGTGTGGGTGATGGGGAGTGTACCCTGGGGAGACCTGTATCCACTGTGTGGGTGATGAGGAGTGTACCCTGGGGAGACCTGTATCCACTGTGTGGGTGATGAGGCGTGTACCCTGGGGAGACCTGTACTCTCCAAACACCAGCTATTTCCCCATGCTGACACTATGGTTGAACAGCTGATGCTGATACGTCTATAGTAGACCTGTAGCAGTGCGGATAGAACCAGACACTCACAGACCACCGGCAATTACAGGCATGGGATGTGTGTGTGTGTGCGTGTGTGTGTGTGTGTGTGTGTGTGTGTGTGTGTGTGTGTGTGTGTGTGTGTGTGTGTGTGTGTGTGTGTGTGTGTGTGTGTGTGTGTGTGTGTGTGTGTGTGTGTGTGTGTGAGATGAAAGAATGGGTCGACTGTGCTTGTATTCACTGGAGTTTAGAAGGATGAGACGGGATCTTATAGAAACATATAAAATTCTAAAGGGATTGGACAGGCTAGATGCAGGAAAAATGTTACCGATGTTGGGAAGTCCAGAACCAGGGGTCACAGTTTAAGAATAAGGCCATTTAGGACTGAGATGATGAAAAACATTTTCACCCAGAGAGTTGTGAATCTGTGGAATTCCCTGCCACAGAAGGCAGTGGAGGCCAATTCACTGGGTGTTTTCAAGAGAGAGTTAGATTTAGCTCTTAGGGCTAAAGGAATCAAGGGATATGGGGAAAAAGGAGGAACGGGAAACTGATTTTAGATGATCAGCCGTGATCATATTGAATGGCGGTGCTGGCTCGAAGGGCCGAATAGCCGACTCCTGCACCTATTTCTCCTTGTTTCAATGTTTTCTATGCCCGCACCGACCAGCGATCCCCGCACACTAACACAATGCTACACACACCAGGGACAATTTACGCATTTATCAAGCCAATTAACCTACAAACCAGTGCATCTTTGGAATGGCCTACTCCTGCACCTATTGTCTATAGTGTTAGTTGAGGATAGTGTTAAGGCCCTGTCCCACGGTACGAGTTCATTCCAAGAGCTCTCCCGAGTTAAATAAAAAAATCAAACTCGTGGTAAGCACAGAGAATGTACGTAGCGGGTACGTCGGAGCTCGGGGACGTCTCTTAGCGGCTCGTAACGCTCGTAACGCTCGTAACGCTAACGGCAGGTACTCGGGTAACGCGGTAAGCTCGTGAAGATTTTTCAACATGTTGGAAAATGTCCACGAGAGCCCCGAGTACCTACGAGCGGCCATTACCGTAAATCTCCGAGTTCGAATCAGGGCAAACTCGGGAGAGCCCTTGAATGAACCCGTACAGTGGGACAGGCCCATTACTGTGCGGGGAGAGCCCTTGAATGAACTCGTACAGTGGGACAGGCCCATTACTGTGCGGGGATCACTGGTCGGCGTGGATACGGTGGGCCGAAGGCCCTGTTTGCGCGCTGCGTCTCTAAACTAAACAAAACTAAAATTAATATTATAAATAACGTTAATAAAAAGGGTGTCAGGGTCCATTCGATTTTTTCGAGGTCACTCGTATATTTTGGTGACAAGGGGATGAGTGATGATGGGTGGAACCAAGGGTTCAGGACAAGCTGGATGCCTCTTCACCTGTAGACGTGAAATTGAATCATCAACTCTCCAGAATGCCAACAACCAGAGTGGCTAAACATTGGAGATAAGCATGTCTGAGCTGCAGCAATACATGACTGATCACCCCCCACTTGCACCACCTGTAATTAAGTTATTTTACAATGGAAGATGATTATCAGTGTGGGAAACGGAGGGAATTGGTATCATTTCAAGCACTAAATCACTCCAACCACTCATACACTCTGAAGAACCTAGATAAGCACAATAAAATAAATGAGTTTATGGCAGGAAAGCAGGTAGGGCAGATAGTGCTGGGCATATACTTTGATCTTTATATGTGTTTTCAATGCAATAATATAGTTTTTGCAGTGGTGGTAACAGAATGGTAGATGTGCTGGAATTTCACACCGAGATGTACGCAGAGATGCAACGCTTCAACGGGACATTCCTGCCGTTCAGTGTGGCTTATTGTTGTCATGTGTACAAACATGCAGCGGAAATGTTCTCCACCCATTCAGCTACCTGTCCCGCTGAGTTACCCCACTAGCACCTGCAGTTCCCTCCTCCACAGTGAAAGGTTGTTCTGTGATAGGTGGATATAGCCGTATAGCCTCATTGGACAAGGCATCTGCCTCATGCCTGCTGTCTCTTTAATCAATATTGTCTGAAGAAGGATCTTGACCCAGAGTTCCATGCTGCCTGACCCGCTGAGTTACTCCAGCACTCTGTGAAACGTCACCTGTCCATGTTCTCCACAGAGCACCTGTAGTCGGGGTTGAACCCGGGTCTCTGGCGCTGTGAGGCAGCAACTCTACCGCATTATAAAACGTTGCTATATAATAACCAATCCAACTTCAGCAGATCACCAAAGATAGACACAGAGTGCTGGAGTAACTCAGCGGGTCAGGGCAGATGGGGCTCGTCAGCCTGGGAAGGCAGTCCATCTAGGAGAGGGAAAACTGATTTAAAACCTCCACTGCCTTGTGGCCATATCCAGTCATGGAAAAGGCTCCAGGAGTAAACCTCTAGAAAATCCTAAGGCAGTTCGTCGTTGTCTACAACCTCGCTCTGGCAGCTCCTGCGACAGCGCTGGTGCCAGACTGTAAGGGCCCTGCTGTTCCTTTGGATCGATCAGCGACGTGGAGAGGGGGGACGTGCTGCATGGGCAGCAGCCTGTCCTCCATGTGACATCGCCCAGGCTTGCATCCGACAGGATGCATCACCCATGGTCAGTCATGACCGAGAGGGGCCTACTACTACTAGTGTCTATGCTCTTCATCTAGAGCTGGCTACAGTTAATCTTTGGGTGAGGAATCTCCAAGCGACAGCGGTGGGAAGGGCTGATTACGATTTATTTCCCCCTCTCCCTTTCTCTTCCCTCGAGATGAAAGCTCAGTTTATTGGTAACAGTCAGTTGGCACAAACGGTGCTATCAGTCTGAAGAAGGGTTTCCGTAGAAGCTGTCCGTTCCGCTGAGTTACTCCAGCATGTTGTGTCTATGTTCGGTGTAAACCAGCATCTGCAGTTCCTTTCTACACACTCTACAATGCCAGCTGTTCCTCATGGACCAGCCAGCTGTGGAAACTGCACCAAGCCCCTTCCCTCCTTGAGTCAATATTCAGAGCCTGATGTTTCTGTGGATCAGTGTCCAACCATGAGGTGTACGACCTCACCTATCATATGCGCTTAAACTCACCGGAACTTAGAAGGATGAGACCAGATCTTATAGAAACATATAACATTCTTAAAGGATTGGACAGGCTAGATGCAAAAAAAATGTTCCCGATGTTGGGGGAGTCCAGAACCAGGGGTCACACAGTTTGAGAATAAGGAGTCAGCCATTTAGGACTGAGATGAGGAAAAACTATTTCGCCCAGAGAGTTGTGAATCTATGGAATTCTCTGCCACAGAAGGCAGTGGAGGCCAATTCACTGGATTAATTTAAAAGAGAGTTAGATAGAGCTCTAGGGGCTAACGGAATCAAGGGATATAAGGGGAAAGCAGGAACGGGGTACTGATTTTGGATGATCAGCCATGGTCATAATGAATGGCGATGCTGGCTCGATGGGCCAAATGGCCTACTCCTGCACCTATTTTCTATGTTTCTATCATACTGAACCTGCGTTTGGACCACGTGGAGGATGGTCGGACTTGTTTGTGACCAGTTTACTCAGCTCACACCAGGGAGAAAGCTGTGATAACTCCTGGTTGATCAGAGTGTGGAGTTTGTGAATCTCTGATCCATCAGGAAACCCAACTGATTTGTTTCAATGGTAAGATGTGAACCACTGAAATAAATAGAATGGTGTCAGGAGCTATCTCCATCATGTGTATTGATGCATATTCCTACCTGCGACGCATGGCTGAGTCCTCCAATTATCTCTTTGTTCCCTCGATGTTATGTCAAAACCATATTAGTGGACAGATCAAACCCAGCTGTTATAGGGTAGGGCACTTGCACACAGATGTTCCAATTAGTCGTTTACCATTGACACACTGCACTAATTGGAGATTATTCCAACATTTAAATTTGTGTCTGAACACAACCTGGGGCATCCACCTCTGGAGCTCAATGGACTAATCCCACAGAAGCTTTCAATCTGATGGTTTGGTTCAACAGTTTGAAAGAACACAAAACTGTCTAATTAAATTCTTCAATGACTAATTAGGTAATTACTTGTAAATGCAGTTCAGAACCTTTCCAAATCTCTCGAAAAAATAATCTCACACTTAAATAGAACTATTGTTGCTCCAGGAAATATTGCTCAGCCTAATTTGACCCATTACTGAAACGCAAGTGAGTTCTTACTCCAGTTGTACCGGGTGCTGGAAACCAGATACTACAGCTCGCTATAGGAGACAGAGGTTTCGGGGGTAACGTGAGGGGGAACTTCTTTACTCAGAGGGTGGTGGCTGTGTGGAATCAGCTTCCAGCAGAAGTGGTGGAGGCAGGATCGATTTTAACATTTAAGAGTAAAGTGGATAGGTATATGGACGTGAAGGGAATGGAGGGGTATGGTCTGAGTGCAGGTAGATGGGACTAGGGGAAAACAAATGGTCGGCACGGACTGGAAGGGCCGAGAGGGCCTGTTTCCGTGCTGTATTTGTTATATGGTTATATGGGTATAGGATCTTTGCTAGAAATGTAATGAATGGCAAAGCAGTGCAGGTAACGGCTGAAATGCAAGAAATAATTCACCCGAAACCGGAGCACCCGGAGGAATCACACGCCGTCACGGGGAGAACGTGCAAACTCCGTACAGACAGCCCCCGTAGTCAGGATCGAACCAGCTGTCTCTGGCGCCGTGAGGCAGCAGTTCTACCCGCTGCGCCACCATGATGCCCACATTTATTGACGCTGTATTCCCCCTTTTGAAAAGAATGATTCACATTTTCACATTATTTCACAAGAACGTGTTGTGATATATCCATTATTGTTCCATTATTGTTACAATGGAGGGTTACTCCAGCACTCTGTGAAACGTCACCTATCCATGTTCCCCACAGATGCTGCCTGACCCGCTGAGTTACTCCAGCCCTCTGTGAAACGTCACCTATCCATGTTCTCCACAGATGCTGCCTGACCCGCTGAGTTACTCCAGCACTCTGTGAAACGTCACCTATCCATGTTCTCCACAGATGCTGCCTGACCCACTGAGTTACTCCAGCCCTCTGTGAAACGTCACCTATCCATGTTCTCCACAGATGCTGCCTGACCCGCTGAGTTACTCCAGCACTCTGTGAAACGTCACCTATCCATGTTCTCCACAGATGCTGCCTGACCCGCTGAGTTACTCCAGCCCTCTGTGAAACGTCACCTATCCATGTTCTCCACAGATGCTGCCTGACCCGCTGAGTTACTCCAGCACTCTGTGTCTACCTCCATTAACCACTGATGTTTGGCAGCACCCTGGCTTTCCACACTTGTCAAGTCCACTCGAGCTGAACAAGTATTACTCCGTGTAACCGTTTGAAAACGACCAGCCAGGCAGACTAAATATTATGTTTCAGAGTCCATGAGAACTTCACTTTCAAAAACAAAAGGTTAATTGCGAAGGATTCTTTTTCACTCAGGAGTTTGTGAATGTGGAATTCTTTACCCGGGGCAGCTGTAGTAACTCAGTCACAATGCCATTTAAAACAGAAATCAATAGACCTGGATATTAAACCTGATTTTGTTTCGGTGAAGACTTTTGAGAATTTATAGTTTAGTTGGTGCTTCCGTGTATGAACATTGACAAATTGGTCCAGAAAAAAACTCGCGCAGTTTTCTTTGGAGCGTAGGAGGCTGAGGGGTGGAGGTGTACAAGATCATGAGGGGCACGGATAAAGTGAACGCTCACAGTCTTTATCCCAGGGTAGAGGATTCTAAAACTAGAGGGCACAGGGTTAAGGTGGGAGGGGAGAGATTTAAGAGGGACATCAAGGGCAACCTTCTCACTTCAAGGATATGGATGGGAAGGGTTTAGTGGGCTATGGGCAAATGGGACGTGCCCGGTATGCCACGTAATGGTTGACCATACACAAACAACTTCCTCTCTACAAGGTGCGGTCACGGTGGCGCAGCGGGTAGAGCTGCTGCCTCACAGCGCCAGAGACCCAGGTTCGATCCTGACTACGGGTGCTGTCTGTACGGAGTTTGTACGTTCTCCCCGTGACCTGCATGGGTTTTCTCCGAGATCTTCGGTTTCGTCCCACACTCCAAAGACACGCAGGTTTGTAGGTTAATTGGTTTGGTATAAATGTAAATTGTCCCTTGTGAGTGGAGGGTAGTGTTAATGTGCGGGGATCGCTGGTCGGTGCGGACTCAGTGGGCCGAAGGGCCTGTTTCCACGCTGTATCTCTAAACTAAACTAAACTAAACGTGAAGTTCAGGACCTGGAATGTAACGAACCACATGGACAAACCCGACCCTCGCAGATCTGTGCTCCACAGAACAGGTGAAGAAGAAATCTGAAGAAGGGTCTTGGTCCAAAACGTCACCCATTCCTTTCCCTCCACAGATGCTGCCCGCCCCGCTGAATTACTCCAGCATTCTGTGTCAAGCACCATTACCTGAGACAGGCTCGGGGGATAGAGGTGCCTGAATCTTGAGCTAAACACAAAGTGCCGCAGGAACGCAGTGGGTCAGGCAGCGTCTGTGGAGGGAATGGTCAGAGGATGGTTTGGTCAAGGGTGTGGCGCCACCCGGTGGTCAGGCCACTTCTTGGGCGAACCCTCGGCCCTAGGACTGGCAGGGTCACGTGACTAGGTTTGGTGGGAAGAGGTCGTCACGTGGCTTAGGGGGGGTGCCCTGTTATAGATGTAGACCCCCCCCCCCCCCCCACAGTCGCGTGTGAACTGTTCTTTGTACAACTCAATAACAACATGTGTCTCGCTACAAGGACCCTTCTCCAGGCTGACAGTCGGAGCAGAAAAGAGAGATGATGGTGGGACAAAGACTGGCAAGTGGTGGGCGGATACAGGTGAGGGGGGTGGGGGCTGTAACCAGTCACTGTTGTGTCCACTGTACACCTGACACCATGTTCCATGAAGTGTTAGACCACATTCCCACTCTCCCCAATCTTGTGGAGGAATTGGTGAACTCTGTACTGTACCCCCTGATTGTACAGACACAGAGTGCTGGAGTAACTCAGCGGGTCAGGCAGCATCTGTGGAGAACATGGATAGGTGACGTTTCAGGTCGGGACACGTTGAAGAAATTCAGAGCACCTTTGAGAATTTTTGAGGCACGTGTGTTTCATCTGAAAGGTTTTTTCATGATATTCACCCAGTGGAAAGGCATAGAATAACTTTGCAGAGGCTTCTTGGTGTTAACTTGGATCAGATTTTAAATGGTGACCCTGTGTTTGGATTGAACGTTGAGCTTCAGTAGTTGAGACCAGGGCGTAACTTCCAGCTTTTATAGAGCTGGCTGAGCATCGAGCAGATGTGAACATGTTTAACTTGAAGAGCAGAGAGGTATTGGAACACTGTTCACCCACAGAGTCGGCGTGAGGAGGAAACAGCTGGAACCGTTTCCCATGAAACCGTACACCAAAGAGAAACCTTTGCTTACTTTTGCGTTCCTGACCTGGGGAGCTGCCAGGCAACTTTGGTGCTAAGGGTTACACAAAAGGCTGGAGAAACTCAGCGGGTGCAGCAGCATCTAAGGAGCGAAGGAGATAGGCGACGTTTCGGGTCGAGACCCTTGTTCAGACTGGTCAGGGATCAGGGAAACGAGAGATATAGATGGTGATGTGGATTGATAAAGAACAATGAATGAAAGATATGCAAAAAAGTATAGATGATAAAGGGAACAAGCCATTGTAAGCTGTTTGTGGTGTGAAAATGAGAAGCTAGTGCGACTAGGGTGGGGAGGGAGATAGAGATGGAGGGAATGCCAGGGCCTGAGGGCTGAGGGAGAGGTGGGAAGGGGAGGAGACAGCAAGGGTTAACAGAATTGAGAAAATTCAATGTTCAAGCCCAAAGGATGCAGACTCCCCAAGCGGAATATAAGGTGCTGTTCCTCCAACTTGCGGTGTTGCTCACTCTGGCCGTGGAGGAGGCCCAGGACCGAGAGGTCGGATACGGAATGGGAGGGGGAGTTGAAGTGCTGAGCCACCGGGAGGTTGGGTTGGTTTTTGCGGACCGAGCGGAGGTGTTCGGCGAAACGATCGCCAAGCCTCCGCTTGGTCTCACCGATATAGATCATCTGGCATCTGGAGCAGCGGATGCAGTAGATGAGGTTGGAGGAGGTGCAGGTGAACCTCTGTCGGACCTGGAAGGACTGCTTGGGTCCCTGAAAGGAGTGGAGGGGGGAGGTGAAGGGACAAGTGTTGCATTTCTTGCGGTTGCAAGGGAAAGTGCCCGGGGAAGGGGTGGAGCGGGAGGGAAGGGAAGAATTGACAAGGGAGTTGCGGAGGGAGCGGTCTTTGCGGAAGGCAGATGGGGGGGAGATGGGAAGATGTGGCGAGTGGAGGGGTCACGTTGGAGGTGGCGAAACTGGCGGAGGACTATGTGTTGTATTTGCTGGCTGGTGGGGTGAAAGGTGAGGACCAGGGGGACTCTGCCCTGTTTGCGAGTGGGGGAATGGGGAGAGAGGGCAGTGTTGCGGGGTATGGAGGAGACCCTGGTACGAGCCTCATCTATAGTGGGGGAGGGGAATCCCCGTTCTCTGAAGAATGAGGCCATTTGTGATGACCTGGTGTGGAACACCTCATCCTGGGAGCAGATGCGGCGTAGACGGAGGAATTGGGAATAGGGGATGGAGTCCTTACAGGAAGCAGGGTGGGAGGAAGAGTAGTCCAGGTAGCTGTGGGAGTCAGTGGTTTGTAGTGGATGTCGGTCAGGGGTGTATCACCTGCAATAGAGATGATGAGGTCAAGGAATGGTAGGGAAATGTCGGAAATGGTCCAAGTGTATTTGAGTGCCGGATGGAAGTTGGTGGTGAAATGGATGAAGTCAGTCAGTTGTGTGTGGGTGCAGGAGTTGACACCAAAGCAGTCGTCGATGTAACGGAGGTAGAGGTCGGGGATGGGGCCCTGGTACGCCGAGAACAAGGATTGTTCGACGTACCCAACAAAGAGGCAAGCGTAGCTGGGGCCCATGCGTGTGCCCATAGCTACGCCTTGTGTTTGGAGGAAATGGGAGGAGTCAAAAGAGAAGTTATTGAGGGTAAGGGCCAACTCAGCTAGGCGGAGGAGGGTGTCAGTGGACGTGTATGGGTTGCTCCTCTGGTTGAGCAAGAACCGGAGGGCTTTGAGACCATCCTGGTGGGGGTTTGGTGCTAACATCGCACAACTCTTCACACACAGCCCGCTGGAAGGGGAAGTTTCAACAGCGTTTACCACAACAAGTAAAATGGACAAGGGAGAGCCAGTGGGTGTGGTGCACCTGGACTTTCAGAAAGCATTCGATAAGGTCCCACAAAGGAGATCAGTGGGCAAAATTAGAGCACATGGTATTGGGGGTAGAATGCTGATATGGATAGATAATTAGTTGGCAGACAGGAAACAAGGAGTAGGGATTAACGGGTCCCTTTCAGAATGGCAGGCAGTGACTAGTGGGGTACCGCAAGGCTCGGTGCTGGGACCCCAGCTATTTATAATATACATTCATGATTTAGGTGTAGGAATTAAAAATAACATTAGCAAATTTGCAGATGACACAAAGCTGGGTGGCAGTGTGAACTGTGAGGAGGATGCTATGAGGATGCAGGGTGACTTGGACAGGTTGGGTGAGTGGGCAGATGCATGGCAGATGCAGTTTAATGTGGATAAATGTGACGATATCCACTTAGGTGGCAAGAACAGGAAGGCAGGTTATTATCTGAATGGTGTCAAGTTTGGAAAAGGGGAAGTACAACGGGATCTGGGGGTCCTTGTTCATCAGTCGCTGAAAGTAAGCATGCAGGTACAGCAGGCAGTGAAGAAAGCGAATGGCATATTGGCCTTTATAACAAGAGGAATCGAATATAGGAGCAAAGAGGTCCTTCTGCAGTTGTACAGGGCCCTAGTGAGACCACACCTGGAGTATTGTGTGCAGTTTTGGTCCCCTAATTTGAGGAAGGACATTCTTGCTATTGAGGGAGTGCAGCGTAGGTTTACAAGGTTAATTCCTGGAATGGCGGGACTGTCATATGTTGATAGAATGGAGCGACTAGGCTTGTATACACTGGAATTTAGAAGAATGAGAGGCGATCTTATTGAAACATATAAGATTGTTAAGGGTTTGGACACGCTAGGGGCAGGAAACATGTTCCCGATGTCGGGGGAGTCCAGAACCAGGGGCCACAGTTTAGGAATAAGGGGTAAGCCATTGAGAACTGAGATGAGGAAACACTTTCTCACAGAGAGTGGTGAGGCTGTGGAATTCTCTGCCTCGTAAGGAGGCCGATTCACTGGATGTTTTCAAGAGAGAGTTAGATCGAGCTCTTTGCGCTAGCGGAATCAAGGGATATGGGGAGAAGGCAGGAACGGGGTACAGATTGTGGATGATCAGCTATGATCACATTGAATGGCGGTGCTGGCTCGAAGGGCCGAGTGACCTCCTCCTGCACCTATTGTCTATGTATCTCTGTACATTGCCCCAATATAAACATTTGTACCTTGTTGCCACTTTCATAAGCCTTGACCGGACAGAGGCATGGACCGAGCAATAGCGATGGCGACAAGTGCTTTAATGTCAGGAATTTTTGATGGAGTCGTAAACTGAAAGAACAAAGTTAATTTGGTTTATATTGTTGATTTAAAAAATAAAATAAAAATTCTTTACTAGAAGTAACGTACATTACAATGATATAAGCCAAAAATAACATCATACATTTCCTGTACCACTTCCTATTTTAAACTTTAAGAAGAATAAGAATAAGAATAGAGAGTTAGTCAGGATAGTAAGTGCGTGAGAGAGTGACGAGGAAGAGCCTGTAGACGCGTAAGGCACAAGAAAGAAAAACAAAGGAAAAGAAAGAGAAAAATAGAAGACAGAAAATATAAGAAAGTAAAATAAGCTAAGATAAAAGGGATGTACCTCCTTCGTATCTTTACACACCCCTCACCATTTATTATCAGAGTTGTGTTGCACCCTATGCTTGTAATAAGTCGATAAATGGAGATCAAATCTTTTGGAAATGGTCTGATTCACCTGCTAGGAGGAATCTCATATCTTCTAGGTGTAACGTTTCGGACATATTTGAAATCCACATTTTTATCGTTGATGTGGGAGCGTTTTTCCAGAATTTAAGTATAAATGTTTTTGCCATTATTAAGCTATAATTAAGAAAGCTCTTTTGGAACGATGTCAGCACAAAGCTGGCTTCCATTGTTCCAAAAATAATCAATTCTGCATTCGGTTTCAATTTTATTTTGAATAATTTTGTAAAAATGTCAAAGATTTCATTCCAGAATTTTTGGATTTTTATGCAAAAAACAAAGGAATGTGCTATGGTTGCTTCATGGGATAGACATTTATCACCAATTGGGGAGACATTTGGAAAAAAATTACTTATTTTAGTTTTTGAATAATATAGTCTGTGTAAAGTTTTAAATTGGATTAAAATATGTCTTGCATTGATCAAGCATTTGTGCACATATTGTCAATTTTTAAGAAGGTATTATTACTTAGATACCTAGCTGTAATAATCCATGCAAATGTATTACATTAAAAATCACAGCAAGAACAGCTAAAGTCATTGAAAGAATTGCTCCAGTTTCCTCCCACATCTCAAAGACGTGCAGGTTTGTAGGTTAATTGGCCCTCTTTAAAATCCCCCTTCATGATGAGCATGTGGGATTTCATAGAACTATTGTGACACAGAGTGCTGGAGTAACTCAGCGGGTCAGGCAGCATCTGTGGAGGACTTGACACACACAGTTCCTTTTCACAACTTACCCTTCCTCTGGTTTCCCTCTACTCTCGCTCACAGTCTGAAGAAGGGTCTCGACCCATAACGTCACCACTTCCTTCTCCCCAGAGATGCTACCTGTACCGCTGAGTTACTCCAGCATTTTGTGTCAATCTTCGGGGTAAACCTGCATCTGCAATTCCTTCCAGCACAATCGACATGTTGTTGGATGGTCCATACAGGCAGACGATGGAGAGCGTGGTACTGATCCTTGGCCATACCACCACGGCAGAAGTAGACTTGTGCTATCAGTGGCTATGTTAAGACCAGAAGAATCAGATGTTATCAGCATCTTTGAAGAAGGGTCCCAACCAGAAACGTCACCTATCCATGTTCTCCACAGATGCTGCCTGACCCGCTGAGTTACTCCAGCACTCTGTGAAACGTCACCTATCCATGTTCTCCACAGATGCTGCCTGACCCGCTGAGTTACTCCAGCACTCTGTGAAACGTCACCTATCCATGTTCTCCACAGATGCTCACTTCTGTGAAACGTCACCTATCCACACAGATGCTGCCTGACCCGCTGAGTTACTCCAGCACTCTGTGAAACGTGTTCTCCACAGATGCTGCCTGACCCGCTGAGTTACTCCAGCACTCTGTGAAACGTCACCTATCCATGTTCTCCACAGATGCTGCCTGACCCGCTGAGTTACTCCAGCACTCTGTGAAACGTCACCTATCCATGTTCTCCACAGATGCTGCCTGACCCGCTGAGTTACTCCAGCACTCTGTGAAACGTCACCTATCCATGTTCTCCACAGATGCTGCCTGACCCGCTGAGTTACTCCAGCACTCTGTGAAACGTCACCTATCCATGTTCTCCACAGATGCTGCCTGACCCGCTGAGTTACTCCAGCACTCTGTGAAACGTCACCTATCCATGTTCTCCACAGATGCTGCCTGACCCGCTGAGTTACTCCAGCACTCTGTGAAACGTCACCTATCCATGTTCTCCACAGATGCTGCCTGACCCGCTGAGTTACTCCAGCACTCTGTGAAACGTCACCTATCCATGTTCTCCACAGATGCTGCCTGACCCGCTGAGTTACTCCAGCACTCTGTGAAACGTCACCTATCCATGTTCTCCACAGATGCTGCCTGACCCGCTGAGTTACTCCAGCACTCTGTGAAACGTCACCTATCCATGTTCTCCACAGATGCTGCCTGACCCGCTGAGTTACTCCAGCACTCTGTGAAACGTCACCTATCCATGTTCTCCACAGATGCTGCCTGACCCGCTGAGTTACTCCAGCACTCTGTGAAACGTCACCTATCCATGTTCTCCACAGATGCTGCCTGACCCGCTGAGTTACTCCAGCACTCTGTGAAACGTCACCTATCCATGTTCTCCACAGATGCTGCCTGACCCGCTGAGTTACTCCAGCACTCTGTGAAACGTCACCTATCCATGTTCTCCACAGATGCTGCCTGACCCGCTGAGTTACTCCAGCACTCTGTGAAACGTCACCTATCCATGTTCTCCACAGATGCTGCCTGACCCGCTGAGTTACTCCAGCACTCTGTGAAACGTCACCTATCCATGTTCTCCACAGATGCTGCCTGACCCGCTGAGTTACTCCAGCACTCTGTGAAACGTCACCTATCCATGTTCTCCACAGATGCTGCCTGACCCGCTGAGTTACTCCAGCACTCTGTGAAACGTCACCTATCCATGTTCTCCACAGATGCTGCCTGACCCGCTGAGTTACTCCAGCACTCTGTGAAACGTCACCTATCCATGTTCTCCACAGATGCTGCCTGACCCGCTGAGTTACTCCAGCACTCTGTGAAACGTCACCTATCCATGTTCTCCACAGATGCTGCCTGACCCGCTGAGTTACTCCAGCACTCTGTGAAACGTCACCTATCCATGTTCTAACCCGCTGAGTTACTCCAGCACTCTGTGAAACGTCACCTATCCATGTTCTCCACAGATGCTGCCTGACCCGCTGAGTTACTCCAGCACTCTGTGAAACGTCACCTATCCATGTTCTCCACAGATGCTGCCTGACCCGCTGAGTTACTCCAGCACTCTGTGAAACGTCACCTATCCATGTTCTCCACAGATGCTGCCTGACCCGCTGAGTTACTCCAGCACTCTGTGAAACGTCACCTATCCATGTTCTCCACAGATGCTGCCTGACCCGCTGAGTTACTCCAGCAGTTTGTGATTATCTTTGGTGTAAAGCAGCAGCTGCAGTTCCTTCCTGCTACACATCTAGTCCATTGGAACCTATTTAATTTTCTTCTCCGCCGGTCTGTAGAAACTGTAGCCATCTGCCTTCCTTGACATGGATAATGTCCACTTGACCATTGTGGATACACCTTGTTAATGATTTTATGATGGGTGAAATGGAAATGCTTGATATAACACGGCAGGCATCTCCGCTCTGTTCAACGTGTATGAACTAGCTGTCATTGTCCTACAGTTTAGAAGCATTTAGCAAATCAAAGGCTGCCATTACAATTGGAAATGAGGCCAATGGTAAAGGAATTTATAGCAGGCAACTAATAACCTGAGTATTGGAGCTGCTTCACCCAGCTGGAGATGGGTCCCTTTTGTCTGCAATTAGTTTATTACTTTGATAGGGAACGCAGAAACATCTACATAATGCTGAGACATTAAGAGTCACATTATCTCTTTGTCTCCATGGTCGCAGTTTACCGATGGTTTCGACCTTAAGACTCATTAATGGAATGGGTTAACTTTTCAATTAGCGTGAATGGAATGCCTAAATGGTCTTTAATTTGCAGGATTGGGTTTCAAGGGGATTACAGTGTTCTCAAAGTGAAAAGAGCAAGGAAGCATGCGATCAGAGTGAAGGATTGAGTCTGTTAAAGCCTCACATTTAGTGGGTAGTCTTGAAAATCACCGTAATATTATACGAGTCTGCAATCATAGTTTGGGCTGTTGCCTAATCCCACATCAACACCTGATGTTATTGGAGCAAGTGTACTTCTTCTAATTGAGTCGTAATTAGTACATGCATTGATCTGCTTTCCCATCAATTACTCCACACGCAAAAATCCTCAGTTATTATGAAATATAGTTTGAATGAACCACCATCAATAATGCAACATAGTGTGGGAAATTGGTGGTGGGTTTAGTGTGGATGAGACGTGTATGTCATGAAGGTAAACTCCTTTAATTACACTTTCCGCCACTTCACACACATTCCAATTTCAAAGAAAGCAAGTTTGCAAAACTAGACACAAAGTGCTGGAGTAACTCGGCAGTTCCTTGTTTCTGTAAGGGAAACATTCCAGTTTGTTTCCGAGATTGAGTCAGGTCAGGTCGGGGGGCGTTCCCCCCGCCACGGGTACCACGTAATCCCGTGCTACCTGCTCCGTGGTCGGATAGTCGGCCACTAAACCGTCTCCCCCACCTGGTTTGCCAGGTGAGGAGGGGGCTGTGGACCCCCAGCAGGACCAAAAACAAGACCTGTTAAATGTGAGCTCCTAGCGAGCCAACGGCCATCCAGACTTCAGTAGAAGTTGCGATCACTGTTGTACACAGCATTGTAAAGGGCCTGACCCACTTGCCGATTTTTTTCAGCGATGCCGGCATCATTGACTGACGTATCAGGTCACCAGGTGATGCGGCGTCATGACGTATTGACGCCCGGTGCCTCCTCAAGTGTTGCAACATTTTTTTTGTCGCCGCTGGATTTTGTAATGTTCAAAATCTTTCGGCAACCCTGATGGACAATAGACAATAGGCGCAGGAGTAGGCCATTCAGCCCTTCGAGCCAGCACCGCCATTCACTGTGATCATGGCTGATCATCCCCAATCAGTACGTCAGTCAATGACGCTGGCAGTCGCCGAAAAACTGGCCCAGTGGGACAGGCCCTTAAGGCCCCGTGCCCGCTGATGTTTCAAACAATGATGATGATGATGATTCCGAGATTGACAATAGGAGGCAGACAAAAATACTGGAGAAACTCAGCAGGTGAGGCAGCATCTATGGAGCGAAGGAATAGGCGACGTTTCGGGTCGAGATTGTCAATGATAGGTTTTGTGTTTACAATCAGGCCATGTGTGAGTGGACAGCTGAGTTCAGACTTTAGACTTTACTTTAGAGATGCAGCGTAGAAACAGGCCCTTCCGCCCACCGAGTCCCTGCTGACCAGCGATCACCCCAGTCCCAGCACTATCCTACACACTGGAGACAAGTTACAAATTAACTACAGACCTTCAAAAATGTACATCTTTGGAGTAGCTATGTTACAAAAGTTTGAAATTAAAAAAAATCAAGTCTGCAATTTATCCCATCAGATAAAGCATAAAAAGAAGTTTAATTTGACACCTAATTCACTTTCATATCTTCAGTATTAAAAATGTTATGGCCATTTTCATACTCAGAAATTAGCATCTTGTTCCCTATTGCTTTGCCATTGACTTAACACAAAAGTTGTGATCGAGGACAGTCAAAAGCCCATAACTTTCTTAAAAATTAAGAGAACTGAAAAAATATTTCAGTTGTAGATTGAAGCATTCTGAAACTATTATGAAACAATCTTACTTGGATGACCTGAAATTAAAGCATATAATTAGTTCGTTACCTAATTGTAGCTAATTACAAAATGCAATTACTAATCTAAACATCTATCAATTTCTTAAGAAAAGATTAACATTTTTAAATAGCCCAAGTGCCCAAATAACATTCGCACAAGAATTCACAGTATAACATGATTTTTAAATCTCATTGTCATGAATTTATACGCCAAATGGAAGGAATTTAGTGTTTAACTCCCGTACATTAATGGCCATTTTAATCATCTTGCAAGTGGGTTTTTGTGGAACGCGATCGATTGGAACATTTCGGTTACGGTGAATTTAAACCCCATATCGGCAGGAAAAACACTGCCAGTTCGTATGGGGCCTAAATCACCTTTTTGCAACGTAAAATTTGGATTAAGGTAATCCTAAGAAGCACGTTTATATGTAAAATAAACTTCCTACCTTTAGCTGTCCCGTACGTGAGATCCGTCCCGGTTATCGGCGTTGATGGCATTAGAAGCGGATTTTCATCACAAAACCAGAAAACTAGTATCCGTAATTTGTTAAAATTAAAAACTGAATTTGGATCCTATTCAGGATATAGTATTAACTGGAATAAAAGTGAACTTATGCCAATAACGGTAAACAATTTACATATATTACAACAATTCCCTTTTAAGATAAGAAATGAAAAATTTAAATATCTTGGAATCTTTGTAACAAAAAGATTTGACTCCTTATTTAAAGCTAACTTTCCACTATTATTGAACAAATTAAATAAGAATATTATATATTGGAAAACTTTACCTATATCGATGATAGGCAAAATTAATATAATAAAAATGGTGTTTCTTCCACAATTATTATACCTTTTTCAATCAATCCCGATATATCTCCCTAAAAATTTCTTTAAAAAGTGGACTCCTTAGTCACTAACTTCATTTGGGATTATAAGTGCCATAGAATAAATAAAAAACATTTATGTAAACCAAAAATAAATGGAGGTCTAGCTCTAACCAAATTTTATGTTTTAATTACTGGGCAGTTAACATTAAAAATATGAATTTTTGGTTAGAAGAAATAGATAATCAACCAACTTGGTTAAATATGGAAAAAGAAGATTGTTCTCCTTTTGAAATTAGTTCTATAATATTCGCTAATACTAATTTAGCTAAGAAAACATATAGTGATAACCCAATAATAGGAAGTGGAATACGTATTTGGAAACAAATAAAGAAAACATTAAAATTAAAATCTATACCACTATCTCTTAGCATTGTAAATAATATTACGTTTTAAACCTTCAATGATGGATAAAGCTTTTTCACAATGGAAAAATAATGGAATTATTAAGATTGGGGATCTCTATAGGGAAAACTCCTTCCTTTCATTTCAAGACATACAACACATTTATGGACTACAATCTAAAGAGTACTTTAGATACTTACAAATTAGAGATTATGTTAAAGCAAATACGCAAGAACTCAGAAATAGAAAGATAGAAATATTAGATGAATGTTTGAATAAACATCCGAATACAGAAAAAATGATTTCATATATATATATATATAACATCTTATTGGAAGGTGATGTTCCATCAACAGAAATACATAGACAATCGTGGAAAATGAATTATGTCAAACTATTAAACCAGAAATATGGATGATAGTTTACAACATATACATCATTGTTCGCTAAATGCTAAACACTCTCTTATACAGTTTAAAATATTACATAGATTATATTATTCAAAAACAAATTACATAATATGTTCCCAAAAGTATCTCCTATATGTATAAATGTCAACATTTAGAAGCCAATCTGGCACACTCATTTACAAATTGTATAAAAATTACAAAATTCTGGATTTAAATATTTAGGATAATTTCAAATGTTGTTAATATATCTTTGATACCCGATTCAAAGCTAATAATAATATTGGAAACAGAACAAATAGTAACAACAAACCAGAGAATTTTTATTGATTATGGGTTAATAATTGGGAAAAAATTAATATTAAAATTTTGGAAAGGCCCTACATCCCCTACAATCAAAATGTGGAATACAGAAATGTCGGAGACTCTTCATCTGGAGAGATTGAGGCTTGTCCTAATGGACAGGTTAGATCTCTTCAGAGGGATATGGTCTCCATACATTGAATATTTACAGAGTCATAACGGCTCGGTACGAGGGCTTGACTGAGGCCTGAATATTAGAATGGATGAAGAAAGAAATATAATAAATCATGCCTATATCTCCAATGACGGAATAACGATTAATACTCCATTCGTTTTCATATTTTTTTCATTATTTATCTCTATCTTTTCTTACTTTATAAAAAATAATTAAAAAAGCGTATAGAAGCATATAGTCCTAAATCTCAATATTAGTAATAATATTAATATTATTAATATTATGAAATATTTAATGATGTATTTTCATTTATGTAAAATATTGCAATTTTCATACATATGTTTTCTATAATAAAAAAATATATATTCATCAGAAGCGGATTTTTATTTTACTCCAGCGCTGAAATTGTCCCGCGATTTAAAACAAAAAATTTACAGAACGGCAGTCGGAGCAATTCTTCAGCATTAGCTAGCAGCCCGAGAAAATATATCCAGGCCAGGCAGGAGAAAAACTGCAGTTTAACCCCCCCCCCCCCCCCCCCCACCCCTCAAAGGCACCAAAGTCGCGCACACAGCCAGGGGCAGAACTGCAGCGCCGCTGAAGGTAAGTTTTGTAACATACCTATGTGGAGTGTGGGAGGAAACCGGAGCACCCAGAGAAAGCCCACACCATGACAGTGAGAAAGTACAAACTCCACACAGACAGCACCCGTAGTCTGGATGGAACGCGGGTCCCTGGCGCTGTGAGGCGGCAACTCTACCGCTGCGACACCGTGCCGTTGGTGTTACTGTAACGTTGGCTGGGCTGCATTAACATCAGCGGGGAGTTTCAGCAGCTGTTCGACTTGATCCCAGACAGACACAGAGTGCTGGAGTAACTCAGCGGGTCAGGCAGCATCTGTGGAGAGCATGGATAGGTGACGTTTCACAGAGTGCTGGAGTAACTCAGCGGGTCAGGCAGCATCTGTGGAGAACATGGATAGGTGACGTTTCACAGAGTGCTGGAGTAACTCAGCGGTCAGGCAGCATCTGTGGGAACATGGATAGGTGACGTTTCACAGAGTGCTGGAGTAACTCAGCGGGTCAGGCAGCATCTCTGGAGAGAAGGAATGGGTGACTTTTCGGGTCGAGACCCTTCTTCACCTTTTCCCCAAAATTATAAGGTTATAGGTCATAAGTCATAAGATCAGATGTGATAGGAGTAGAATTAGGCCATTTGGCCCATCACGTCAGACCATCCCATCAATCCCGCCGACAAGGGAGGTGCCGTGGTAGTCTGGTGCGCTGACCTCTACCGGCTGAGGCCAGGCGACAACTCTCAGACACCTCCTCCTACATATCCTTGGACCATGACCCCACAGACGAGCACCAGGCCTTAAAATCACACACCATTTCTGATTTCCTGACCCCTGACAGTTTGTCCTCCACAGCCTCCAACCTCATCGTTCCCCAGACCCGCACGGCCCGGTTTTACCTTCTCCCCAAAATCCATAAACACAACCGCCCAGTCTGAAGAAGGGTCTCGACCCACAACACCACCCATTCCTTCGCTCCATAGATGCTGCCTGTCCTGCTGAGTTTCTCCAGCTTTTTGTCTACCTTTATAATGAATACCATGGGTTTAGTTCAAACGTAACATAATTGGAAGGCATGTCCCATTGTGGAGTAAGTTTGCTTTTAGGCTTAATCTTGGGAGCTAAAAATGATTTTAGAACCGTACTAATCTCTGGCCAATTCTGGAGACTACACCACAGGGCGGTTTCAATGTAACTGCAGCTTCAGGCAGTGTAATGCTGTGAAATCTGTAACATTCCCAGAATTGGCATTTCAGGCACTCAACTGGAAAGATTGCAGGGATTTTCAAGGATGTTGCCAGGTCTCGAGGAGCCTGAGCTACAGGGAGAGGTTGGGGCAGGCTAGGACTTTATTCCTTGGAGCGCAGGAGGATGAGGGGTGATCTTACAGAGATGTATAAGACCATGAATTGAATGCATAGAGTATTTCACCCAGGGTACAGGAATCACGAATTACAGGGCATGTTTAAGGCAAGAGGGGAAAGAGTTAATAGGAACCTGAGGGGCAGGGTGATCACTCGGGTGGGGTGGGGGGGATGTGGAACGAACTGCCAGAGGAGGTAGTTGATGCAGGTAACACCATTAAACACCATTTAAAATATACTTGGTCGCGTATATGTGATGGAAAAAAAATGCAGATGCCGGTTTAAACCGAAGATAGACACAAAATGCTAGAGTCACTCAGCAAGACAGGCAGTATCTCTGGAGAGAAGGAATGGGTGGCGTTTTTGATGGAGTCTGGAGCAGGGTCTCGACCCAAAATATCACCTATTCCTCTCCACAGATGCTGCCTGACCCGCTGAGTTACTCCAGCACTCTGTGAAACGTCACCTATCCAGCACTCTGTGTTTAGCTCCATTTTTTGTTCCAATCAAAATTCTTAAGACCACTTTCATATATTGAATTGCATCTGTTCATTTACGAAAATAAATAGCAGAAGGGAGGACAAAAGTGACATGTTTAACCAAGACTCTCTTCCACTGATGACCTTCCAAATGGTCCGTGGTAAACCACTCAAATCATTTGCACTTTGACATTTTATTGGTGACCATCGATAAAGTCCATTGAAACACACCTGGTCAGAGTGTGACAGGGGGAGGGGACAAGGACAGCTGCTGAGGGGGTGGGGGGGGGAGTGGAAACATAAAATCATAGAAACATAGAAATAGGTGCAGGAGTAGGCCATTCGGCCCTTCGAGCCTGCACCGCCATTCAATGATCATCCACAATCAGTACCCCGTTCCTGCTTTCTCCCCATATCCCTTGATTCAGTTGGTCCTGAGAGCTAAATCTAACTCTCTCTTGAATCAGGCCCTTCGGCCCGCCGAGTCCAGGCCAACCATCCATCACCCGTTCACACGCTAGTTCTACATTATCCCACCTTCTCACCCACTCCCTACACACTAGGGGACAATTTACTGAAGCCAATTAATCTACAAACCCGCACATCTTTGGAATGAGGGAGGAAACCTGAGCACCCGGAGGAAACCCACCAGGTCACAGGGAAGAATGTGCAAACTCCACACGGACAGCATCCGTAGTCAAAATGGAACGCATGTCTCTGGCACTCTGCTTCCATATTAATAATGGGGATTTTTAAAACTTGCCTAGAGAGAAAGTGAACAGTGGCTATTCCTGTAGACTAAAAGGTGGCAGTATGCCTATTAATTATAAACTAAGCTAGATTTATCTATAATGTTATCATCAATATGCCCTCTACTGCATAACAGTACTGGAGGTACTCAGCAGGTACTCAGCAGGCCAGGCAGCATCCGTGGGGGGGGATGGACAGGTGAACCCTTCATCAGCGCCTCCTTTACTGTTTAGTATCACAAAGCGGACAATTTAAAATTGAAGAGCATGAAAATTAAAATTCTGGCAACACTGTGAAAATGTTAGCTATTTGTAGTTGGGGGACACACCGTGCCAGCCGACCGTTACCGAAAGCACCGTTACCGATATTTAACCAGATTTTAAATGTGCAAGACCTCGTACAGATACTGCACACCAGGAAATGCCAATGCTTTCACCAACGCACTTCCAAAGTTCAGTACGTAGACAAAAATAATGTTCTTATAATAAACAAATAAGATTATTAAGGGTATGGACACACTAGAGGCAGGAAACATGTTCCCGATGTTGGGGGAGTCCAGAACCAGGGGCCGCAGTTTAAGAATAAGGGGTAAGCCATTTAGAACGGAGATTAGGAAAAACTTTTTCACACAGAGAGTTGTAAGTCTGTGGAATTCTCTGCCTCAGAGGGCGGTGAAGGCCGGTTCTCTGGATACTTTCAAGAGAGAGCTAGATAGGGCTCTTAAAGATAGCGGAGTCAGGGGATATGGGGAGAAGGCAGGAACGGGGTACTGATTGGGGATGATCAGCCATGATCACATTGAATGGTGGAGCTGGCTCGAAGGGCCGAATGGCCTCCTCCGGCACCTATTGTCTATTGTCTGTGGTCTATAAAAATGCTGGAGAAACTCGGCGGGTGAGGCAGCATCTATGGAGAGAAGGAATAGGTGGCGTTTCGGGTCGAGACCTGGAAGCATATATGGAGCAAAGGAATAGATGACGTTTCGGGTCTCGACCCGAAACGTCACCTATTCCTTCGCTCCATAGATGTTGCCTCACCCGCTGAGTTTCTCCAGCATCTACCTTCGATTTTTCCAGCATCTGCAGTTCTTTCTCAAACATCCAAAGACCTTGTAAGGTTGTGTGAACTACTTGTCGATTACTTAGACTTGTGTTATCACTTTGAAGGCGTTGAAACGGTCCGCAGCTTAATGATATACATTAATTTGCAGTTGTCTTGAACAAAGTGTCCCTGGCTACTGCTGCAACGCATTGTTTAGGGATCGCAGATGGGTAAATTGCATCGGCCTCTGGTGTGTTTGGTCATCTCAGCCTTTGTTGCTTCAGATGGGGGGGTGGGGCATCCCACAGACCTGCCTGTGATCATCTCCTTGTACCTTGCACGCCATCCTGGACATCTGAGGAGGCTCAAAGCAGAGGCTGCACTGTGACACGCGGTGATTGATCCCCTTTCCTCTGGGTGGAGACTGCTGTAAACTTGCTGGGTTGAGAGTTGAACCCAGTGTGGTACATACACTTGCAGACATTAAATCCCCGTTGCCAAGGTAATGGCGTCTGGACAATCGTGCAACAGTGAACTCGCGGAGCGCGGCCCGCTCGCGGAGCGCGGTTCACCCGCGGGACTTATTTACATCACCCGGTGCGGTCACAACATCGGAGGCCCGGGTCGCCTCAGCGCAGAGGAAGAGGAAGAGGAAGAAGGGAAGAGACAAAGACAAGATTTTTGCCTTCCACCGCAGTGAGGAGATGCCTGGTGAACTCACTGTGGTTGATGTTAAATATGTGTTTATTGTGTGTTTTTGTTATTTACTATATGTATGACTGCAGGCAACAAAATTTCGTTCAGACCGCAAGGTCTGACTGACAACAAAGTTTTCCAAGTTCCAAGTCCAAGTTGTGTGTACAGCAGAAATAAAAGTGTAAAAAAATGAAAGCAGTCGGAGATCAAAGGCTTTGACGGACTATTTTCAGCACATAATAAATCTCAGCTGCTGCAATGATGGGACAAATAAGTTTAATTGCATCTTATTGTAGTCTTACCCTTTTATGCTGCAGGAATAATAAATAGATGAGAAAATCATTGCCTTGGTGGGCAGCAGTGAAAATAGAACCACAGGGTTGAGAACTCCATTCAAGTTTCAATTACTTTTAACTCATTCAACCTGTAATGAAGTGCTGGCAACAGGGACAGTTTGCAAACTTTATGCAGGTTCTTTCAGATATTGCTTTTTGCATTTAAATAAAACATCCTTCCAGTGCCTCAACCCATTTTAACACTTTGCACGTGCTCTGGTCAAATATACCTCACAAACCCACGGATCCAATCAACCTCACACAGGGCGTCACGGTCCGCAGCGGGTAGAGCTGCTGCCTCACAGCGCCAGAGACCCGGGTTCCATCCCGACTACAGGCGCTGTCTGTACAGAGTTTTGTACCTTTCTCCCCGTGACCTGTGCGGGCTTTCTACGAGATTTGCGGATTCCTCCCACATTCCAAGGGCGTGCGGGTTTATAGGTTTAATTGGCTGAGCTAAAATTGTAAATTTATCCCTGGTGTGTGTGTAGGATGGGGCTAGTGTGCGGGATCTCTGGTCAGCATTTACTCGCTGGTCTGATGAGCCTGTTTCCGTGCTGTATCTCTCATTCTTAACTAAACTAAAAAACGTAAACTAGTGAGATGCATATATTTGCTTGCTGATGTTGACAATGATATCGATTTGGATGCCAAGACAATGGGTATTTTTAAGGTGGAGGTAGACAGATTCTTGATCAGTACGGGGTGTCGGGGGTTATGGGGAGAAGGCAGGAGAATGGGGTTGAGTGGGAGAGACAGATCAGCCATGATTGAATGGCGGAGTAGACTTGATGGGCCGAATGGCCTCATTCTGCTCCTATCACTTATGAATTTATTATGAACTTATTGAATCCGGAGCACCTGGAGGAAACCCACGAGGTCACAGGGAGAACGTGCAAACTCCACCACAGACAGCACCCGAGGTCAGGATGGAACGCGGGTCTCTGGTGCTGTGAGGCAGCATGCTCCACCCGCTGCTCCACCGTGGCAAACACAGAATGTTCTGTGATCAATACTTTTCTCAATCTATGTTATGAAAGTGAAGAATATAACTGTGTTAGCCAGCACTGCCAATGGTGGGCCTAACGCCATTCCATGCCAGTGTGCTGGTCCCTTCACAAAGTGACCTTCCCACCATCATCCAGGGGGACTGGAACGTGTCATTTCATAACATGCCATAAATATTGTCAAAAAGCGTAAACAAAAGGGCGTCACGGTGGCGCAGCGGTTTAGAGTTGCTGCCTCACGGCGCAGGGACCCGTGCTCCATCCCGACTACGGGGTGCTGCCGTGCGGAGTTTGTACGTTCTCCCCGTGACTGCACCGGGTGCTCCGGTTTCTTCCACACTCCAGAGACGTGCAGGTTTGTAGGTTAATTGGCTTCTGTAAATTGTAAATTGTCCCTAGTGTGTGTGTGTGTGTGTGTGTGTGTGTGTGTGTGTGTGTGTGTGTGTGTGTGTGTGTGTGTGTGTGTGTGTGCGCGTGCGTGCGTGCGGTGCGTGCGTGCGTTGCGTGCTGGTGTGTGTGTGTGTGTGTGTGTAGTAGGATAGTGTTAGTGTATGGGGGGGATCGCTGGTCGGCACGAACTCAATGGGCCGAAGGGCCTGTTTCCGCGCTGTATCTCTAAACTTAAACTTAAAAAAAAGTGAATGCATGAATGAATACTTTATTGTCATAAGTTACAAAGTATCCCCCCACGCTGGGTTCCTCTCTCCCCGCCCCCCCCCCCCCACTCCAGGTCCATCATTGTTACCCCCTCCCTCACGGCGCCGCCCCCCCATGCCAGTGACCCTTTGTTTCCAAATGTATTCCTCTTACCTGCTTCAGTTAGTCTAAAGGTCCATCATCGCAGAGGCGTTGGGATATGTGATCATATCTGTTGCGACCTCAGATCGGTAGCTGGAAAATCAGAGACCATTCATAAACACCCACAGAGTGCTGGAGTAACTCAGCGGGTCAGGCAGCATCTGTGGAGAACATGGACAGGTTTTGGCTCATGACCCTTTTTCAGACTGATTCAGTAATTATGTTATATATTATATTATATCGTAAGGTGATGAACGCAAAGAGAACAGGTTACATGGTCATGTGTTGCCTGTTGTTAGTGGGGGTTTGCAGTGTGTAGCTTCACTGCAGGACTACACATGGGTCACATGTAGTCATAGAGTCATACAGCATGGAATCAGGCCCTTCAGCCCATCTTGCCACCACTAACCAATATGCCCTGTCTAAACTAACCGCATTTGGTCCACATCCCCCTAAACCTGTCCTATCCATGTACCTGTCCAAGTGTCTTTTAAATGTTGGGATAGTCCCTGCCTCAACTACCTCCTCTGGCAGCTCGTTCCATACACCTGCCACCCTCTGTGTGAATAAATTTGCCCCACAGGTTCCTATTTAAACGTTCCCCTCTCGCCTTAAACCCATGTCAGCTGTTTCTTGATTCTCTGACGCTGGGTAAAACATTCAGTGCATTCACCTTATCACTATCATGGTTTGACACACCTTTACAAGATCAACCTGAAGATGAGTCCCAACCAAAATCATCACTTATCCATGTCCATAAATTCATATGTTATAGGAGCAGAATTAGGCCATTCGGCCCATCGAGTCGACTGCCATTCAGTCATGTCCGATCTACCGCTCCCTCTCAACCCCATTCTCCTGCCTTATCCCCTTAACCTCTGACATCCGTACTAATCAACAATTTTGGGCGGCACGGTGGCGCAGCGGTAGAGTTGCTGCCTCACAGCGCCGGAGACCCGGGTTCCATCCTGACAACGGGTGCTGCCGGTACGGAGTTTGCACGTTCTTCCCGTGACCTGCGTGGGATTCCTCCAAGATCTTCCGTTTCCTCCCACACTCCAAAGATGTGTAGGTTTGTAGGTTAATTGGCTTGGTGTAAAATGTAAAAATTGTCCCTAGTGGGTGTAGGAAAGTGTTAGTGTGTGGGGATCGCTGGTCGGCGGGGACCCGGTGGGTGTTTCCACGCTGTATCTCTAAACTAAACTAAATCTGTCAACCTCTCCAGAGATGCTGCCTGGCTCCAGCATGTTGTGCTCGATGCAAGGTTCACCCATCTGCAGTTATCTTGTCTTTATAAGGTCGCCCCTCATCCTCCTGCGCTCCATGGAATAAAGTCCTAGCCTGCCCAGTCGCTCACGTACTTTGAAATAGTTGACTTTTTGTTTTAATCAGACAATTAATCAGACAGACACCACAACCACACTAATTAAACCTGACTAATCAACCCAGAGCTGGGCATTTTTACAATAATCTTTTGTTTTGGTCTCAGTTGTAACAAGTGCGTAGGTGAGATTGGATGTAGAGGAACACCAATAATTCATTCAACACCCTGCTGAAGATAATCGGCCTATAACTAATTTATCGTTTATAAAGTCCTATAACTAATTTATAACACCCCTATCAAGAACAGGACAAAGGCTCGGTTGGTCAGACATTCATTGAGCACCCTTTTGGTAATGAGTTAATAACATCATATGTGAGCACAAGGTATTGGTGTTACGGCTCGGGGCAGGTTTATGTAATTAATTAACTGGCCCTGAGCACTGTAACAATACGTTACATAATAATGCCATGTCAGCATTACCCCGTACAATGTGCGTCTGTGCTTCCCCTAATTCTGAACCACATTCTTGCCATAAACGCCACAATGTACTGTGTTACCATGGGCAGCTCGCAAATGTTTCTGACCCCTACCGCTATCCTTATGAGATGGTGCCCTGGGATTTCTCCTTACGATGTGTTTCACTAAGTTAAGCTGAAGTGTCACAGAGCGTGCCCTGCTGGGACTTTAATTACTTTCCAGTTCTCTCCACACACAGGGGCTTCAGGCAACTTTTCCCACAGATGTTTGGGTTTATCAGGATCGTGTTTGATTAATAAAGTCAGGCCGCCAAAAAACTTTGGAGAAAAAATGTGTAAAAGTGATTAAATTCCCCTGGGTGCGTTCTCATCCTGGTTCTAGTGCGCACACACACTGATGTTAGAATATTTCATTCATTTTTACGAGGTGTGTCTGTCGCAAGCCAAGGGCTGACTGCTGATCACTAACTCCTTGAGAAGGTGATGATGAGGTGTGATGTTGAAACTCCACCCACGGTAGCGCAGCGGGTTGAGCCACTGCCTCATGGCACCAGAGACCCGCCTTCCATCTTGGTCTCAGGTGCTGTCTGCGTGGAGTTTGTACGTTCTACCCGTAGTCAGGATCGAACCTGTGTCTCTGGCACCGTGAGACAGCAACCACCGTGGCCCACCATGCTGTCCATTTGTGATGGTGACATCTGAATGACAAAGGATCTTGATCTGAAACATTAAAGGCCCTGTCCCACTTGCATGCGATTGCGTGCGCTTGGCGCGACCAAACGGGAGCAGAGTTCACGCGAAGTTCGCGCTAAGTATGCGCTAAGTTCGCGCGTGACGTCATTTGCGTCATACTTACCAATCAGCTGGGCAGGAGGCGGGCCAACTGAATTTGGGCGTCGCACGGCGTCGGGCGGTGACGTCATCGCGCAATGCCACGCGCTAGGCGTACGCCGTCAAGACGCTGCGTACGACCAAGATTTCGGACACTGTCAGATTTTCGGAGTCCCGCGCGATGTCGGGACCAGCCCCGCACAACTCCGCGCTTCTAAGTGGCACCGGCCCCGCGTGGCCATACGGTGCCCGTACGCCTCAAGCAACCACATTTGGAATCGCATGCAAGTGGGACAGGCCCTTTACTCTCTCCCTCTCTCCCTCTCTCTCTCCAGGTGGTGAGCAACTTGCTAAGCGGAAGCAAACCTATTTCTGATCGCACTCATCTGCAAATTGCTTTGACTTTCATTGAGCGACAGATTTCTGATTATTACCAGTTGTAGGAAGGAACTGCAGATGCTGGTTTAAACCGAATATAGACACAAGATGTTGGAGTAACTCAACGGGACAGGCAGCATCTCTGGAGAGAAGGAGTGGGTGACGTTTAGGTTTGGTGTGTCAAGGAGGATTCTCTTGAACCTCTACAGGTGCACAGTAGAGAACATGCTGACTGGTGGCATCATGGCTTGGTTCGGCAACTTGAACGTCCAGGAGCGGAAAATAATGCAGAAAGTTGTGACCACTGCCCAGTCCGTCATCGGCTCTGACCTCCCCACCATCGAGGGGATCTATCGCAGTCGCTGCCTCAAAAAGGCTGCCAACATCATCAAAGACTCACACCATCCGGCCACACACTCATATCTCTGTTGCCATCTGGTAGAAGGTACAGGAGCCTGAAATCTGGTACATCCAGGTTCAGGAACAGCTACTTCCCCACAGCCATCTGGCTATTAAACACAACTTCAAACAAACTCTTTATCTGTTTATTTATGTGTACATATATATATATGGTCTATGGTATGTGGACACACTGATCTGTTCCGGATTTTGCCTACAATATTGTGAGGTGCTGCAGCAAGCAAGATTTTAATTGTCCTATCTGGGACACGTGACAATAAACTCTCTTGACTTGACTTGACTTGAGTCTGAAGAAGGGTCTCGGTGTGAATCATCTCTCCACAGATGCTGCCTGACCCGCTGAGTTACTCTGGCACTTTGTGTCGATCTTTACTATTTAATCGCCTCCCAAGGAGTTAAACGGAGATGTTATCTTTTTGTCCTGAGCTGTGTGACAGCAGATTAATCATTAGACCTGTGATAACACAGGTGGATATGTCACACGTCCAAACTATTTGCCAAAGGAATTTTATGACTCTAGTTTCCAAAAAATAAATTTGCATTGTTATATTATTTGCCTGCAGCAAATATTTGGAGATTTATTCCAATGCCATAAATGACAATATTCTGGTGTAGCGGCGATGTTACTTAACCCCTTGCATCCAAACCAGACTTCTGAGGTGAACGAACGTCTGATATTTTGCCCTTCATGGCACATTTTATACATGGAAATGAATGCAAGGTGAAGGCAAGTTAAAGCAGTCCAGGATCTTCACCGTGAATGATAGGCTCTGGGGAGTGTTGTGGAGCAGAGGCATCTAGGACAGGTACATACATGTAGTTCCTTGAAGGTGGTGTCACCGGTACACAGGGAGTGTTGTAGATCCGAGGCATGTAGGCGCGCAGGTACATACGGGTACAGACGGTGGCTTCACAGGTAGATATGGTGGTGTGGAAGCTTTTGGCAAGCCGGCCTGTATCATTCAGGGTATTGATTATATATGTTGGGAAATTCAATCAGGGTTGTACAAGACGTTGGTGAGGCCACGCCTGGAGTATTGTGTTCAGCGCTGGTCACCCTGCTACTCTACCCCTGCGCCATCGTACCTCCCCCCTGCTCTGTTTTAGTTCACTTGCCCGGTCAGGAGCAAGATGATCTCTGGGAGTGAGTGAGCGTGAGGTTGTGCGGGCGTTACAGGTCCCTCTCTCACAGCCGGGCAGAGAGCAGCAACTCCCTGCTGCTGGAGATTTGTCCGCGCTGTTACCAGCACATTCCCCTCAAAGGGGCAGACACAAACCGCTGTGACTGCCCAGAGCTGTTGATATCATAACTTGATTAGTCCTGGACAACTGACACAGTGGCAGAGAGCAACTCAAAGGAATCTGTGCTCTTGGTCCTTAACCTCTCCTCAGGAGACGACAAATTATATCTGGGGAATCCACTGAAGAGTTTCAGTTCAGTTTAGTTTATTGTCACGTGTACCGAGGTACAGTGAAAAGCTTTTGGTTTGTGACGTTTGTGAAGTTGACCAGTGGAAGGTATATCTAATTTTATGTGTGGAAAGGAACTGCAGATGCTGGTTTAAACCAAAGGTAGACACAGAGTGCTGGAGTAACTCAGCGGGTCAGGCAGCATCACTGGAGAGAATGAATGGGTGACGTTTCAGGTCAACACCCTTCTTCAGACCCAAAACGTCACCCATTTCTTCTCTCCACAGATGCTGCCTGCCCCGCTGAGTTACTCCAGCACTCTGTGAAACGTCACCTGGGTGACACAGTGGGTGACACAGTGGGTGACACAGTGGGTGACACAGTGGGTGACACAGTGGGTGACACAGTGGGTGACACAGTGGGTGACACAGTGGGTGACAGTACTCGTTTGGTATGTTGGTCAATTATAGCTAGAGTATGAAGGTTTTGCATGTATACCCCAGCCCCAATGCAGCAAGTGTCCCAGCCCATGCAAGGGGCACGCACACTAAGTGGCGTCATAGAGTCACAGAGCTGTACAGCATGGAAACAGGCCCTTCAGCCCTCTTGTCCATGCTGCCCAAGTTGGCATATTGGGCTAGTCCCATTCACCTGCACTCGGCCCACATGCTCCAAACCCATCCCATCCAGATGTCTGTCCGGATGTCACCATTCCATCCTTCCAAAATCAACAGCATTTTTGTTTTACGATGCTAGAAATGCAGCTTCCTATCGATCCATCTGAGTCATTCATTAACAAGGTGACTAGTTGTGGTCCCGACTCACCTGTGTGGGCCCTCCTGGTCTCACCTTGCCCATTCTTCTTTCTCCCTGGGTCCTGCCAGTTGTGTGGTCAGGTTGGTAAATTCTCTGTCCTCCAGGAGATTTAACAGTCACTTTTAAGGAACTGATCGGATGCCTTCAGGAGTAAGGTTGTCTGTGCAATGACTTGGACCTTGGTGAGACCCATCTAACATATTACAGTAACTTTCCCTTCCCTTTCAATACTGAAATCTATCACAGAATGTTTCACAGAGTGCTCAGCGGGTCAGGCAGCATCTGTGGGGAACATGGATAGGTGACGTTTCACAGAGTGCTGGAGTAACTCAGCGGGTCAGGCAGCATCTGTGGAGAACATGGATAGGTGACGTTTCACAGAGTGCTGGAGTAACTCAGCGGGTCAGGCAGCATCTGTGGAGAACATGGATAGGTGACGTTTCACAGAGTGCTGGAGTAACTCAGCGGGTCAGGCAGCATCTGTGGAGAACATGGATGGGTGACGTTTCAGGTCGGGACCCTTCTTCACACTTATTCATTGTTAGTTTAAAATAAATAAGCTGTGTTCACATTTGTTTACCGTTTAGAAGCTTTCTGCACAAATTGCTCAAAGTACTTGACATGCCAGGTCCAAAGACAGTTGGGTGGCAGCTCTGACTGATGTGAGTTTGGAATCATTCCAAATGGGTGGAAGCCTAGAGGAACCGCGCCGGCCTCTTGGCCGTGTGGACTTTGGTCTCCATTACCATTGGGTTTGGTAATACTGGGAGCCGTGATGGATGTACAGCCCTGGGATGGTCACGTGGTTGATTGGCCATCTCGGAGCGGTGGGATGTCCATGGGATGTGGACCAAGGTGCGGACGCAGGTTGGGTCAGGTTGGAGAACACAAGTGGCGGGTCACTAAAGCACATGGCAGGCTTGTAAACAAATAGGCGCTCCCTCATCACTAGCCCAGTCAACTCATGTTTCCACCCTGATCCTGCTGATAGAAGATAAGCAAACAGATTGACAATCCTTTTTAGTTAATTTTGACAGATGCGAATATAACAGTTTTCAACCTTTGAGTCACTTTTGTAAATAAATGACACCAAACAATTGCAAATAAGTTCCTTTCAAAGCCAGTTTACCACGATATATGATTGACACAAGTGGATAACGTGGATAAGTTTTGAGTGCAGGAATTGGTTCAACCAGCAGCCCATGTGGTCATCTCATAGGGTCACAGTCACAGAGTGAATCAGTGTGGAAACCGTCCCAGCTACACTAGTCCCACCTGCCCGCACTTGGTCCACATCCCTCCAAACCTGTCCTATCCATGCACCTGTCTAACTGTTTCTTAAACGTTGCGATAATCCCAGCTGCAACCCCCTCCTCTGGCAGCTCGTTCCTTAAGTGTGAATGGGAGTGAACTCTTCACCTTTGCCACCGTGGGTTTCTGCTTCACCGCGACTCCTCCGCCAGCGGCACCACAATAATTCACCGGGCAACGTCTGTCAGAACATGTATCAACGTGACATGTATCACATTGAATGGCGCTGCTGGCTTGAAGGGCCGAATGGCCCACTCCTGCACCACTTGTCTATTGTCACAACTTCTTGTCCATTCCCTTCAACCAATTTGTACATCTTGCATTGGATCTGTGCTGATTGGAACTTGCCTTTGTGAGGTGGTATCTCCTTTACAGTTCCTCTGGGAATGTTACAGGAGTCGGGGCAAATGGAAACGAGAGATATGGACGGTGATGTAGAGAGATATAGAACAAATTAATGAAAGATTTGCAAAAAAGTAACAATGATAAAGGAAACAGGCCACGGTCATTCATGCTACATTCATCGTAGCTGTAGATAGACATAAAATGCGGGAGTAACTCAGCGGGTCAGGCAGCATCTCTAGAAAGAAGGAATAGGTGACGTTTCGGGTCGAGACCCTTCTTTAGAATGAGATGATGTTGCTCAGGTTATTTTGCAGAGAAATATCACGTTCCTCAGGTCCCACTGCAGTGCCACCATAGACTGGTGCTGTGGATGCACGCCAGGCCTGGTGCAATGGATACACGCCTCAGTAACATCTGTTGCAGCAAACTAGCAAACCAGTCAGCTGAGAACTTCATGGTGGATTTCTTCCCAGCACTCAGTGTGGATATTGCGTGGAAAGAGATGAACGAGGCTTTGTTTGATCCCAAGGCGATGGATGTGTGGTGAGGAAAAGCGGATTTAGCTTAGGGAGCCGAGGGGATGGGGTGGTGGGGGGGGGGCGTGGGGGGTGGGGGTGGGGGTGGGGGTGGGGGCGGGGGGGTGGGGCGGGGGTGGGGGTGGGGGTGGGGGGGTGGGGGGTGGGGGGGGGGCGGGGGCGGGGGCGGGGGGGCGGGGGGTGGGGGCAGGGGGTGGGGGCGGGGGTGGGGTGGGGGCGGGGCGGGGGGTGGGGGCAAGGAGAGGTGGAGAGATGAACACAATTTACCACTCAAAGTCCTTATCGCTGAGTTAAACCGACAGGTTAAACAGAGGAGAGGTTCCATTAGATCACAAGCTGTTGGGAAGAAATGTAGCCACTCAGTGAACGAGGAGGTACACCACTGCAGTAATATTGTAGAAAGCTGCAACCTTACTACAAACCCACCACATCCTCACATGCGGTGCCCAAAATTGCTCACGTCTTTTGTGCATTTTCTGAGTCAGTTGAATTGGTGAATTTGAAAATTGAGAATCAGATTCAATATCCTAGTTGAGTTTAGAGATACAGCATGATAATAGGCCTCTTGGACCCACCGAGTCCCCGACGACCAGCGATCACCCGTTCACTAGTTCTATCCAAGACACCAGCGACAAGTTACAGCAGCCAATTGACCTACAAACACGCACGTCTTTGGAATGTGGGAGGAAACCGGAGCGCCTGGGGAACACCCACACAGTTACAGGGAGAACATGCAGACACCATCATAGTCACGATCGGACCCGGCACTCGGACCTCTGGCACTGGAAGGCAGCAGCTCTACCCGCTGCGCCATCGTGCCGCCCTTCTCCTGTTCATATCCTCTTGTGAAATTCAAACAGATAACATTCAAAGACAATCTGTCTCCTCACTTCAATAAGATGTTAAATAGTTAAAATCTACATTTCCTGCTCGATATTTAATTGCCATTCATTTAATTTATTAACTTCAATTGTTGTTTCCCAGTCCCAATGACTTCACAGTGACGACCAAATTTGCATAAATTGGGAGGTTGTTATACAAAGTACAGCTTCATGAAGAGCTTGCCCAGAGTCAAGAGTCACAAGTGTTTTATTGTCATGTGTCCCAGGTAGAACGATGACATCCTTACTTGCTGCAGCACAACGGGCAGTCACGGTGGCGCAGCGGTAGAGTTGCTGCCTCACAGTGAATGGAGCGCCGGACACACAGGTTCGATCCCGACTACGGGTGCTGTCTGTACGGAGTTTGTACATTCTCCTCGTCACCGGCATGGGTTTTCTCCGAGATCTTCGGTTTCCTCCCACACTCCAAAGACGTGCAGGTTTGTAGGTGTGAAATGGCTGCAACAATGACTGACTTTAGTGACGCAGATGAAAGACTCCAATGACATTTTTCCAGATAGACACAAAATGCTGGAGTAACTCAGCGGGACAGGCAGCGTCTCTGGAGAGAAGAAATGGGTGACGTTTCCCTCCAAACCCCATTCTCCTGCCTTCTCCCCATAACCTCTGACACCTGCACCAATCAACCATCAAGTAGAAAATTTGTTTCAATAAATCTTTATAGTTCAATAAGTAAACAAGAAAGGCATATTTGAGTTGGACACCTGAGTTATTTACAGATACACAATATAACTTCAGATCTAGGCTTAGTGAAACTAGAAACATCAATAAGTAGGTTCCCGAGACAAATGTTATCTGTCTCACTGTCAGAGATTTGAGGATACAGCGCAGAAACAGGCCCTTCTGCCCATCGAGTCCGTACTGACCAGCGATCCCCGCACACTGACACTATCCGACACACACTAGGGACAATTAACCCACAAACCTGCACGTCTTTGGAAAAAAACCCACGCAGGTCACGGGGAGAACGTGCAAACTCCGTACAGACAGCACCCGTGGTCGGGATTGATCCCGGGTCTCTGGCGCAGTGAGGCAGCAACTCTACCGCTGCGCCACCAGAGACCACTATGGTTTACAAGCTGAGAAATGATGAGTGACATACCCAGAAAAATGACCAACCACAGGGCAATACAAAGGGAGCTTCTAAAACGATTTTGTGCAATGTCATTTATAGCTTCACTTTGCTAAAACGTAACTGCACCAATCAGAATTACTAATTGTGAATAAACTTATTTATTGAAGAAGTGTCCACTATTTGGATATTTCAATCTTTCATCTTTAGTCCAAAGATTGTCTGAACAGTGTGCATATTATATGTGTGTTGGCTATTTATAACGGCGATTATTGCTATTGGTTTATCTACGCTACATGCATTGCGATACAGTGGGGTTCTGGTTTGCATGTTTCCGGTTACATCTAAGCTCTGTAGGCAGTGGGGTCACAGCCCAGCACAAGTGCCACAGGTAAAGACGTGACCGGGTGCAGACTACAGGGTGGCGCCGAGATGGGGCCCAAATTGTTCACAATATTCCAAATGCGGCCTTACCAGCGCCTTATAGAGCCTCAACATTACATCCCTGTGTTTGTACACAAGCCCTCTTGAAATAAATGCTGGCATTGAGTTTGCTTTCTTTACTACCGGTTCAACTTGCAGATTAACTTTTTGGGAATCCTGCACCAGCACTCCCAAGTCCCTTTGCACCCCGATTTCTGGATTCTCTCCCCATTTAGAAACTAGTCTAGGCCTTTATTGCTATTGTTGGTTAGAACGTACCTGGGTACACAGAACAATGAATGAAAGTGTAACTATAGGACTGGGCCAGGACACTTGTGGTGGGGTGAGTGGGCAGGGAGGGTCCTCTGCAGATGGGGCATCAGTGAGGGGAGGGGATGGGAGGCAGGGGGTAGTCAGTCAAATTGGGAAAGATGGACATTTGATGGGCCCTGAGTGGGAGGGGGGTGACAGCATGAAAGACCTCCTGGCGATGGCTGCTTCAGAGTTAATTGAATCAGACCTGTCACTGCCGTTTTCATGTTAATCGCAATTTATATTTTAATTTGTTAGTAAATAGATGCACCCACACACACTGAATAACGTCACCTACCCATGATCTCCAGAGATGCTGCCTGACCCGCTGAGTTACTCCAGCACTCTGTGTCTTTTGCTGAATAATGTATGACAGGCTAAGGTTGATAACATTGTTATTTCAAACTACTTCTCCATAGTCAGAGTCACAGAGTCACAAAGCATGGAGACAGGCCCATCAGCCCAACTTGCCCACACCCACCAACAGGTCCCAGCTACACTCGTCCCACCTGCCTGCGTTTGACCCATATCCCTCTAAACCTGTCCTCTGCATGTACCTGTCGACATGTTTCTTAAACATTGCGATAGTTCCTGCTTTTCTAGTATATAGAAGATAGATACAGAGTGCTGGAGTAACTCAGCGGGTCAGGCAGCATCTGTGGAGAACATGGATAGGTGACGTTTCACAGAGTGCTGGAGTAACTCAGCGGGTCAGGCAGCATCTGTGGAGAACATGGATAGGTGACGTTTCACAGAGTGCTGGAGTAACTCATGGAGAGAAGGAATGGGTGACGTTTCAGCTCAAGACCCTTCTTCTCCAGTCATTGTTGGATTGGTAACACTATCAATAGTCAATAGACGATAGACAATAGGTGCAGGTGAAGACCATTCGGCCCTTCGAGCCAGCACCGCCATTCAATGTGATCATGGCTGATCATCCGCAATCAGTACCCCGTTCCTGCCTTCTCCCCATAATCCCCTGACTCCGCTATTTTTAAGAGCCCTATTTAGCTCTCTCTTGAAAACATCCAGAGAACCTGCCTCCACCGCCCTAAATGGCTTACTCCTTATTCTTAAACTGTGGCCCTGGTTCTGGACTCCCACAACATCGGGAACATGTTTCCTGCCTCTAGCGTGTCCAATCCCTTAACAATCTTATATGTTCCAATAAGATCCCCTCTCATCCTTCTAAACTCCAGAGGGTACAAGCCCAGCTGCTCCATTCTCTCAGCATATGGCAGTCCCGCCATCCCAGGAATTATCCTTGCAAACCTACGCTGCGCTCAATAGCAAGAATGTCCTTCCTCAAATTAGGGGACCAAAACCAGGTGTTGTCTCATTAGGGCTCTGTACAACTGGAGAAGGACCTCTTTGCTCCTATATTCGATTCCTCTTGTTATAAAGGCAGACATGCCATTCGCTTTCTTCACTGCCTGCTGTACCTGCATGCTTACTTTCATTGCATGATGTACAAGGACCCCCAGATCCCAAGTTTGGAAAATACTTCCCCTTTTCCCAACTTGACACCATTTAGATAGTATCCTTGGCACCAAGTGGACTGAGCGGAGGGTAAGGCAGTTCGCAGCTCCTGTGGTCCGGCCACCTCTGTCCAGACAAGGCAGGGGATTTGTGCCGGAACTTTCTCTGTGCATGTTTTAAAGTTCCAGCAGGGATATCATTGGAGCTTGAGGACCAAGTTGAAGTCATCCTGTTTGCCAGGTGATGTGCGATCTATTTGGAGACAGAAGGAATGCAGATGCTGGGATCTTGAGCAAAACACAAAGTGCTGGAGGACCCCAGCAGGTCAGGCAGCATCTGTGGATATATACAAAAAGCTGCCGTAACTAAGCGGGGAAACTCAAGGGATGTAACCTGCTACTCGCTGTGAACAATGAATGGGGCAATCTGTTTTTACCAGTCTCTGAAACTTGTAGGAAGGAACTGCAGATGCTGATTTAAACCAAAAACAGACACAAAATGCCGGAGTAACTCAGCGGGTGAGGCAGCATCGTTGGAGAGAAGGAATGGGTGACGTTTTGGGTCGAGACCCTTCCTCAGACTATTTAGGTAAAAGAGAAATGAGAGATATAGATGGTGATGTAGAGAACAATACATGGAAGATACCACATACAAAAAGTAACGATGATAAAGGAAACGGGCCATTGTCAGCTGTTTGTAGGGTGGAAACGAGAAACTGGTGCGACCAGCACTCTGTGAAACGTCACCTATCCATGTTCTCCACAGATGCTGCCTGACCCGCTGAGTTACTCCAGCACTCTGTGAAACGTCACCTATCCATGTTCTCCACAGATGCTGCCTGACCCGCTGAGTTACTCCAGCACTCTGTGAAACGTCACCTATCCATGTTCTCCACAGATGCTGCCTGACCCGCTGAGTTACTCCAGCACTCTGTGAAACGTCACCTATCCATGTTCTCCACAGATGCTGCCTGACCTGCTGAGTTACTCCAGCACTCTGTGAAACGTCACCTATCCATGTTCTCCACAGATGCTGCCGGACCCGCTGAGTTACTCCAGCACTCTGTGAAACGTCACCTATCCATGTTCTCCACAGATGCTGCCGGACCGCTGAGTTACTCCAGCACTCTGTGTCTATCTTCAGTGTAAACTAGTATCTGCAGTTCCCTCACACACATGAATGCTTCCATTGGTGTTGGAGTCTGTGCTCTGGTTTGCAGTCTGAGGCAGCAGGCTGTGGTATGCAATGGAGATTAGAATCAGATACAGTTTGTATCAATTAGAACTTGACACTTGGGTAAATACACCAATTTACAAACTCTGGACAGATTCAGATAACGTTTGTGCTGCGGGCGGCCAAATGCTGCAGCGAGCTGAAGGTAAACGCCCCCACCCAGCTGCCCGGCGCAAGTGTAAACTCACACCAATACAAACACACTGAAGATTAGCCCTGGAGTTGCTCCATGTGTGAGATGATCAGTCAGAGGCTCTGACTCACATCACCCCTGATGGGCAAATGCTGCTTGCTGGGAGAAAACATCAAACATTAATCCTTGCACAAAACATTATTCCTTGCATTAAACAGCATTCCTTGCACTAAATGTTGTTGCTCTAAATGTTATTCCTTGCACTCATTTCTTGCACTGTGTTATTCCTTGCACTAATTCCTTGCACCAATTCCTAGCACTAAATGTTATTTCTTGCACTAATTCCTTGCACTAAATGTAATTCCTTGCACTAATTCCTTGCACTAAATGTCATTCCTTGCACTAAGCCTAATTGCCTTTATCATGCATCTAGCAGTACGTTGTGAAAGACGCGGCTGTAATGTGCAGCGCTTCTACTGACTGATCCACGGGCAACAAATGCTTTCAGTGTCAGCAGAGAACATTTAGTGACCAAACTGAAGAGGTGAGGGGCGTGTGGGAAGGAGCTGCTGGTTTAAACCGAAGATAGACACAGAGTGCTGGAGCAACTCAGCGGGACAGGCAGCATCCGTGGAGAGAAGGAACGGGTGACGTTTCGGGTCGAGACCTTTCTTCAGACTGTTTCGGTTTGAGACCTGAGTTAGGACATTCTCCGCGAGTGCAGGCTTGAAGGCCACGCTGAGATGTGACACGACACTTGTATCTCACAATAAATGATGCTGGCTTTGGCATTGATATCATTAACTTACACTTACGTAGTTAATGATTAAATCCTTTGTTTTGAATTGTTTAACGGATTATCGTTTAGCCATATTTCTCAGCGTTTGGCATCTTTATCCACCGGCATTTGCAAAGTGCATCAATCATCTTGTGGGGCCGGCCCGTGTGGCTGATGATGGAAGGTTTCCTCATGAACAACCCTGCGCTCCAGCCTGCCTGCAGAGGCGTGCAGTGGGCAGCACAGTGTGTTTACCCGCAGCGCCTGGGTGGTCAGGGCCAGCCAGCGAGGGCTGTTGGACACACTGAGGCCGGCCGGGGTGGAGAGAGGTGGGAGGGGAAGACCCTTCCTCCTTTAGCCGAGACAATTCCCCCATGAACTGATCAAGGAATGTTGTGACCAGTCTCTCTGCCGACCTGGAGCTTGGCCTTCAGTCTGCGGAGTGTAAATCACACCGCAAACAGCGGCCACGTACGTGTAGAACCACGTTCCCTTCTTCTCTCTGTGAACTAACACGAGCCAAGGGAGAGTTTTAAGCTCGCAACCTGGAAATAATTACTAAAGAGGTCAATGCGCAAGTGAAGATAGACACAGAGTGCTGGAGTAACTCAGCGGGTCAGGCAGCATCTGTGGAGAGAAGGAATGGGTGACGTTTTGGGTCAAGACCCTTCTTCAGACACAATACAATAGTTGGGACATTGTGATACAGCTGTACAAGTGGTTGTTCCGGCCGCCCAGCTACAGGAAGGCTGCCATTAAGTTGGAAAGGGTGCAGAGGAGATTGACCAGGATGTTACCTGGGCTTGTGGGCTTGAGTTACAGGGAGAGGGGGGATAGGCGGGGACTTTTGTCTTTGGAGTGTAGGAGGCTGAGGGGTGACCTTGTCGAGGTGTACAAGGTCATGAGGGGCACGGATAAAGTGAACGCTCACTGTCTTTATCCCAGGGTAGAGGATTCTAAAACAGGGTTAAGGTGAGAGGGGAGAGATTTAACAGGGACCTCAGGGGCAACGTTTCCACACAGAGGGTAGTCTGTATCTGGAACGAGCTGCCAGAGGAAGCTGGAGAAGTGGATACAGTTATGACTTTTGGAAGATATTTGGACAGATAGTTGGATAGGATGGGTTTAGAGGGCTATGGGCTAAATGCAGGCAAAAGGGACTGGCCCAGTATGGCAACTTGGTTAGCATGGACCAGATGGGCTGAAGGGCCTGTTTCCGTGTTCACCCTGTTTTTACAGCTGGGGTCTGGCTATGAGGCATCTCCTGCAACGGTACTTTAGGCTCTGGGTTATAATTTGCCGTTTTGATGGACTAATTACGGGGGGAATGTGGATTAATAGCTGGGAATTGCAAATTGTTACCGGCAGTTGTTCATCAAATTTGGATTTTATTCGGTAAAATCAAAGCTGCCAAATAACGTTTGGGAAACAAATATGTGAAATAACTTGTGTGAAAAACACCAGACGATGGTGCGGGGCACCGATACCCTCTAGACTTTCCAGAGACAGCGGGAAGCAGGCCCTTCGGCCCACCGAGTCCGTGCCGGCCCGTGACCACCCCATACACTACACTACACACCACACTACACACTAGGGACCATTTAAATTTATACCAAAGTCAATTAACCTACAAACCTGCACGCCTTCAGAGTGTGGGAGGAAACCGGAGCACCCGGAGAAAACCCACACAGGTCACGGGGAGAACGTACAAACTCCGTACAGACAGCGCCCGTAGTCAGGATCGAACCCGGGTTTGTGGTGTAGATGGGGCACCTTGGGCGTGTTGGGCCGAAGGGCCTGTTTTCATGGGGTGCAACTCTAAGTGCAGCAATGTGTGGGAAAGAATCGCTGAGTCTGAAGAAGGGTCTGGACCCGAAACGTCGCCCGTTCCTTCTCTCCAGAGATGCTGCCTGTCCCGCTGAGTTACTCCAGCATTTTGTGTCTGCCTTCCAAGTGACGGAACGGAAAATGTGCTGACAAGGTTTCAGGGAGATCTCCTTGTGCACAGGATCAGGTCCCATGAGTGCGGGGATGGAGGAGAGAGGAATGAGAATAAAGATACACTTTACTCACACACACAGTCCAAGACGCTGCCGTGATCAAGTGTTGAACTAATGTTAAGGCTGCTGACACAGCGAGATACGACGGGTTAAACTCATGAACAGCCTCATACACTAACTCACCCAGCTACATGTACAAGCTCCGAGATTTAACACTGCCTACTCTCGCCACCTCTCTGGAATTATTTTTTTTGTCATCTGCCCCGTAAACCTTATAACAATTACAGCACAACATCTCTCTTTTCAAGATGAGACTAACAAACAATCGTCTTTACTGCGGATTTTAGTAAAGAGTTCCCCCTCACGTTACCCCTAACTTCTGTCCTTAACATGATGCCCTCCTTGTTTGATTCTTCCCTACCCTCAATGGAGTAACTCAGCGGGTCTATCCCTTTCAATCATTTTAAATACTCAATCAGTCCCCCTTAACCTTCTGGCAGAACCTTTCTCTGTCATAGTTGCTGGAGAACATGGATAGGTGACGTTTCACAGATTGGTGCTGGAGTAACTCAGCGGGTCAGGCAGCATCTGTGGAGAACATGGATAGCTGACAGTTCCCCTACCACAGTCCTAGTGCTGGAGTAACTTATCAGGGGTCAGGCAGCAAATCTCTGTAGACTTTGAAAAACATGGTTAGTGACTTACTTATCCAATTTTTTCACAGAGTGCTGGACAACAACAGTGGACCCAAACAGATCCCTTTGAATCCCATCTTGGGATTGAACCTTCCATGGGGACCTTGTCAAAGGCCTTACTGAAATCATATAGACTGGCTTAAATTCAAGGAGGTTTGTCAAACATGACCTTCCAGGCACAAATCTGTTGACGTTCCTGATCAGGCAATGCTTATATATATTATCTCTAAGTATCCTTTCCATTAATTTGCCCACCACTGACGTCAAACTAATAGGTCTGGAACAACATGGGGATTCCCGTTTAGATGCTGACTAACTTCCCTCATGTCCTAGGGAAATATCCTGTCAGGCAGCTTTTATATCTGTGGAGAACTTAACTGAGATATCTTCTCCTTGGTGACGAAGAAAAGAAATTGTATTCACAGAGCTGTCCATTCTGGTCTCTAATGGTCCAATTTTAATCCCTCGTTATCCTTTTGTAACTAGCAGAAACCCTTTGGGTCAGGCAACCAGTCAACATCTGTGGAGAACACTTTAGGATTTTATGACGTTTCACAGAAGTGCTGGAGTAACTCAGCGGGTCAGGCAGCATCTGTGGAGAACATGGATAGGTGACGTTTCACAGAGTGCTGGAGTAACTCAGCGGGTCAGGCAGCATCTGTGGAGAACATGGATAGGTGACGTTTTAGGTTGGGATCCTTCTCTGGTGTGAAGAAAGGACCTGACGAAAAAGGCATTGCCTGTCCGTTCCCTCCACAGATGCTGCCTGACCCGCTGAGTTACTCCAGCACTCTGTGCTTCACCCAGGATTCCAGCATCTGCAGTTCTCTGCGTCTGTGTAAATTTATCTCTATTTTACCAAAAAAAAACCAACTGGAACCTCTTGACCTTAAATCCTTTCTCACTTACAAGCTCAATGTAATTTACCATGAGGAACTTTAAAAAGTGTGAACAAACCTGGAATCTGTCATGTTAGAAGATGTATAAGGCACATTAGCACAGCGAGTTACTGCGTGAATTTATACAGCATTAGTGCCGCACGGTGGCGCAGCGGTAGAGTTGCTGCCTCACCGCATCAGAGTGCTGCGTTCCATCCTGTCTACGGGTGCTGTCTGTACGGAGTTTGCACGTTCTCCACCTTCCCACGTGGGATTTCTCCGAGATCTTCGGTTTCCTCCCCAAGCTACAAAGACGTACAGGTTTAGACAATAGACAATAGGTGCAGGAGGAGGCCATTCGGCCCTTCGAGCCAGCACCGCCATTCACTGTGATCATGGCTGATCATCCACAATCAGTACCCCGTTCCTGCCTTCTCCCCATATCCCCTGACTCCGCTATCTTTAAGAGCCCTATCTAGCTCTCTCTTGAAAGTATCCAGAGAACCGGCCTCCACCGCCCTCTGGATGCTTTCAAGTGAGAGCTAGATAGGGCCGCAGAGAATTCCACAGACTCACAACTCACCCCTTATTCTTAAACTGTGGCCCTTAGTTCTGGACTCCCCCAACATCGGGAACATGTTTCCTGCCTCTACCGTGTCCAAACCCTTAATAATCTTATATGTTTCAATAAGATCCCCTCCCATCCTTCTAAACTCCAGAGTACACAAGCCCAGCCGCTCCATTCTCTCAGCGTATGACAGTCCTGCCATCCCGGGAATTAACCTGGTGAACCTACGCTGCACTCCCTCAATAGCAAGAATGTCCTTCCTCAAATTAGGTAATTTGGCTTGGTATAAGTGTAAATTGTCCCTAGTGTGTGCGGGGATCGCTGGTCAGTGCGGGCTCGGTGGGCCAAAGGGCCCGTCTGCGCCCTGTATCTCTGAAATAAAACTAAACTAAAGTATTATACTGTAAATCAGAGTGAAGAAGGGTAGCCAAATTAAAACGGCGTCTGTCCATTCCCTCCGCAGATGCTGCCTGACCGTGGAGTTCCTCCAGCACTTTGTGTTTTGTCCACTACACCAGCATCTGCAGTTTCTCATGTCTCCATTACAATGTGAATTAGTACGGGTGTCAGGGGTTACGGGGAGAAGAATGGGATTGAGAGGGAAGGATAGATCAGCCATGATTGAATGGTGGTGTAGACTTGATGGGCCAAATGGCCTCATTCTGCTCCTATCACGTGAACTTGTGACAGTAATGTAATTCAAACTATGTTGACAGGTCTGGAGGTTGACAACATCAAACCAACGTTCAGTTTCAAGGTTTGAGTTCAGGGTTCAGGGTTCCGGGATCAGGGTTGAGGCTTGAGGGTTGAGGGTTGACAATTCCGGGTTCAGGTTTGAGGGTTGAGGGTTGAGGGTTGAGGGTTGAGGGTTGAGGGTTGAGGGTTCAGGGTTCAGGATTCTGGGTTGAGGGTTGAGGGTTGAGGGTTGAGAGTTGAGGGTTGAGGGCTGATTAAACTCTGCATCCATTCACCATTACATTCACATCCAAACACGAGGATCGGCAGGATGTGCTGAACTAACCTTCAGCTGTTGTACATTGGGAACGAGCTACCTCAAATGTCCAGGTCCACACTACACATTATCCACACTGACCTCGACAGCTTCTGGTGCCTTGTGCCAATGTTTGACAGCTTTATTCAAATCTATTGACATAACTTCTAAACACAGGGAGGATGGCCAATTCAAAGCGTCTTCCTTTGAAGTTTGTGTTCTTTCATGATCGACAATGTCCCCACTCTCTCCCCAGACTGTCAATGAGTTGTGGTCATTTCAGTTCTTTATAAACCACAGCCTTGTAATGTAAGTTTGACAAGAACATGAAGACTTATGTATGGGACCTACGGAGAAGAACTTACCTGAATCATCACCAACTTGTGTACACAATCACGAGGGGAATAGATCGGGTAGATGCACAGAGTCTCTTGCCCAGAGTAGGGGAATCAGGAACCAGAAGACACAGGTTTAAGGTAAAGGGGAAAGATTTACTAGGAACAGGAGGGGCAACGTTTTCACACAGAGGGTGGTGGGTGTATGGAACGTGCTGCCAGAGGAGGTAGTTGAGGCTGGGACTATAACAACATCAGAAATACATTTAGACAGGATACAGGTTTAGAGGGAGATGCAGGTGGGACTCGTGTAGATGGGGCCTGTCGGTTGGCATTGAAGAGTCGGACTGAAGGGCCTCTTTCCACGCTGTATCACTCTGTGACTGCCAGCGGGGCTTTCTCATTGCCGAACCGTCACCTATCCATGTTCTCCACAGATGCTGCCTGACCCGCTGAGTTACTCCAGCACTCTGTGAAACGTCACCTATCCATGTTCTCCACAGATGCTGCCTGACCCGCTGAGTTACTCCAGCACTCTGTGTTTTGTTTTGTGAACCAGCATCTGCTGTTCCTTGCGTCTACCCTCATTTTCCAGTTTCCCGTGGCTAAACGAACCCACCTGGTCCCAGCTTCCCCACTGGATTGTTGATCAGTACGGGTGTCGGGGTTTCGGGGAGACGGCAGGAGAATGGGGCTAGGAGGGAGAGATAGATCAGCCATGATTGAATGGTGGAGTAGACTTGATGGGCCGAATGGCCTAGTTCTGCTCCTATCACATGACCTTATGAGCCACTGTGGGAAGATGGAGTGGAGTTGCCAGGACTGTAGGTGCTCCCGTTTACAATTGTACAGAGTGGATTTCTCAATGGCATTATATGTTATTAGAAGGTGAAAGTGCAGCTGAATGGAAGGCTGTGGTGTAGGTTTGGAGGCGTGGAGGGCTGGCATGTCACCTGTGGTGTGCGGGGTGAGCAAGTGGGAACAGGCGGCTGGATCAGGGTTCAGCTGCAGTGGCTGCAGGCAGGTGTGACGCTGAAAGAATGAAACACGATCGGCCACCATTGTCGGAGCTGGGCGTGGGATTGAGAAAGCCCACGTGTGGTTACAGGTTCATTGGAAGTATTGACAGGTAAATGTGGACTGGGGCAGGAACTCAATGAATGGAAGGTCTGGCCTGCACAAAGCACCTTTCCATGACATTCCCATGTGTCTTATGACCATGAAAGTATTTTTGAAGTGTAGCCACCGCTGTCAACCCACAGCAGCACTTCACAGAGCACCACCCCACACTTGCCATCAGGGTAAAGAACCCGTCACCTGTTGGGTAACTGGAGTAACTCAGCGGGTCAGGCAGCATCTGTGGAGAACATGGATAGGTGACGTTTCACAGAGTGCTGGAGTAACTCAGCGGGTCAGGCAGCATCTGTGGAGAACATGGATAGGTGACGTTTCACAGAGTGCTGGTGTAACTCAGCGGGTCAGGCAGCATCTGTGGAGAACATGGATAGGTGACGTTTCACAGAGTGCTGGAGTAACTCAGCGGGTCAGGCAGCATCTGTGGAGAACATGGATAGGTGACGTTTCGAGTCGGGACCCTTCTTCAGATGGAAACATAAAATGGTTTTGCTCAGCTAATGATGTACTGTATATGAGACTAATTAATGAAACTTACCCCAACCAACAGCACTACAGTTCAACATAATTTCTATATTTGATAATTCAGCTAAATATATTTAAAAATCCTGCTTGTGTAGGAAGGAACTGCAGATGCTGGTTCAAACGGAAGATAGACACAAAAAGCGGGAGTAACTCAGCGGGACAGGCAGCATCTGTGGAGAGAAGGAATGGGTGACGTTTAGTTTGAGGAAGGGCTCACCAGCCGAAACGTCACCTGTCCCTTTTCTCCAAATATTCAGTGTGAATGTGTACTGATTAAATGGATGTTATGAATGATAATGTGATCCACTAACATGACAGCTCTTGGTGCCCAGTGTTACTGAGTGGGCACGTGTGCATAATTCCATCGGTCAGTATTGGATACTGGATGTATTCCTCGTACAATCCATACCGTCAGTTGTGGTGTCCACGGCCTTTGTCCGATCGCCACCCCTGACTTGCGTCTCACACATGAACCATCTAAAGATAATAATCCATTTGAAAGTTGTTATTGGTCTGGTCTGGTCATGAATGTTACCCTAATCCTCTGACTTATATTGCATCAACTCTTTTATCACAAGCCGCTGGCTCTTTTGAAGTTGCTAAATCCCATAGGCTCAGCCTTCCCCTCTTCTCATCTCATGTCCATATGAAAGCAAGCCTTGCCTCCAGAGTGCACAGATCGCTTCACTCTGCTTTGTCTGCCTTCACAGGCAGGCAGCGTGACTTTGTTCTCCAGCATGTCGCTACATACTCCCTTACTGCTACTGAATGGTCGCGTTCAATAACCAGTGATCTAACTGGCAGACACGATGGCCCGGGACAGACTGCCTCCTGCCTCATCTGCTTCTCACCACATTTATTCATCTCCTTTACATTTCAAACCAGATCAGAAGATCATTAAAACACAATATGTGGGAAGGAACTGCAGATGTTGGTTTACACCAAAGATAGACACAAAGTGCTGGAGTAACTCAGTGGGACAGGCAGCATCTCTGGAGAGAAGGAATGGGTGATGTTTCGAGTCGAGACCCTTTTTCAGACATTTTTCAGACTTCAGTCTCGACCCGAAACGTCACCCATTCCTTCTCTCCAGAGATGCTGCCTGTCCCACTGAGTTACTCCAGCATTATGTGTCTATCTATCTTTGTCATTAAAACACAGGTTGCTCAGATAGTCTGCTCTCTTATTTAAGAATAAGGAGTAAGGCATTTAGAACGGAGACGAGGAAACACCTTTTCTCACAGAGAGTGGTGAGTCTGTGGAATTCTCTGCCTCAGAGGGCGGTGGAGGCAGGTTCTCTGGATACTTTCAAGAAAGAGCTAGATAGGGCTCTTAAAGATAGCGGAGTCAGGGGATATGGGGAGAAGGCAGGAACGGGGTACTGATTGGGGATGATCAGCCATGATCACATTGAATGGCAGTGCTGGCTCGAAGGGCCGAATGGCCTACTCCTGCACCTGTTGTTTATTGTCTATCACTTTGAAGGGATTTCATTCAAAGACGTCAATGCGTGAAGATTCCAACCACCTGATTTTCCAACTGAACGCTCAGGCTGGATAGACAGTCAGAGCCTTTCCCCCAGGGTGAAATGTCACAGGCCAGAGGGCATAGCTTTAAGGTGAGAGGGGCAAAGGTTAAAGGAGATGTGTGGGGCTGTGTAGTTTTTCCACAGAGGGTGGTGGGTGCCGGGAACACGCTGCCAGGGGTGGTGGTGGAGGCAGATACCATAGTGGTGTTTAAGAGGCTTTTAGATAGGCACGTGGATATGCAGGGAATGGAGGGATATGGGTCACGTGCAGGCTGAGGAGATTAGCTTAACATGACATCGTGTACGGCCTTTAGTTTAGTTTAGTTTAGAAATACAGCGCAGAAACAGGCCCTTCGGCCCACCGGTTCCGTGCCGACCAGCGATCCCCGCTCATTAACACTACCCTACACACACTGGGGACAATTTACACTTATATCAATCCAAGCCAATTAACCTACAAACCTGTACGTCTTTGGAGTGTGGGAGGAAACCGAAGATGTCGGCGAAAACCCGCGCGGGTCACTGGCGCTGTGAGTCAGCAGATCTGTCGCTGCGCCACTTGCCACCCTGTGGCATTGTGGGCAGGTGGGCCTCTGCTGGACTGCTCCGTGTAACATTCCTTCAGCTGAATCCCAGAATTCCGGAGGATTCTCCGCACCCACAGAGCTGTCTCTGCCAAGAGTCAGGAACGCCCATGAGTGAAGATTGCCATGAATTGTAAGCCACTGCCAAATATTGGCTCTGCTCTTCATGGCCAGCGCTGCTTTAAGCACCAGATTACATGGCATTGTAAATATAGATGATAATCCCCATGAACTGTGGAAACATGGGTCGAGGAGGAACACGGAACATTCCAGACACAGGGAGAGCCCCCCACCCTGACTCTTCCAAGAGCCCCCTTCATTCACCCTCCTGCGCTCCAAGGAATAAACCTCTCCCTGTAGCTCAGGCCTCATCCTTGTACAAAGCTTCGCTGCAATCTCTCCCGCTGAACGGCTGCCTTCCTGTGGCAGGGTGACCTGAACCAATCACAGTCTCCAAGTGTGGAAAGTTTAACCCTTTATCTCTCACCTCGCCCCCTCCCTGACATTAGGCCCGCACGGTGGCGCAGCGGTAGAGCTGCTGCCTCACAGCGCCAGAGACCCGGGTTCGAACCTGACTACGGGCGCTGTCTGTACGGAGTTTGTACGTTCTCCCCGTGACCTGCGTGGGTTTTCTCCGGGTGCTCCGGTTTCCTGCCACACTCCAAAGATGTGCAGGTTTGTAGGTTAATCCTGGCTTGGTATAAATGTAAATTGTCCCTAGTGTGTGTGGGAGAGTGTCAGTGTGCGGGGATCGCTGGTCGGCACAGACTCAGTGGGCCGAAGGGCCTGTTTCCACGATGTATCTCTAAACTAAACTAAACATGCTGAGTGTTGCCAGCATTTCATTAATTGTCGGCTCTGATGACAGTAAAACACGCCTGACCCGTGACTGTCTTTCTCAGTTTCTTCCCAGCTGTTATCAGGCAACTGAACCATCCTACCACAGCCAGAGAGCGGTGCTGAACTACTATCTACCTCATTGGGGACCATCGGACTATCCTTGATCGGGCTTTGCTGGCTTTACCTTGCACTAAACGTTATTCCCTTATCATGTTTCTGAAAGAACTGCAGATGCTGGAAAATTGAAGGTAGACAAGAATGCTGGAGAAACTCAGTGGGTGAGGCAGCATCTATGGAGCGAAGGAATAGGTAACGTTTCGGGTCGAGTCCCTTCTTCAGACAGATGTGTGTGGGGGGGGGGGGGGGGGTGGAAGAAGAAAGGAAGAGGCGGAGTCAGTGGGCTGTGGGAGGGCTGGGAACGGGGAGGGGAAGGAGGGAGAAAGCAGGGACTACCTGAAATTGGAGAAGTCAATGTTCATACCGCTGGGGTGTAAACTACCCGAGCGAAATATGAGGTGCTGCTCCTCCAATCTGCGGTGGGACTCACTCTGGCCATGGAGGAGGCCCAGGACAGAAAGGTCGGATGGGAATGGGATGGGGAGTTGAAGTGCTGAGCCACCGGGAGATCAGGTTGGTTATTGCGAACTGGGCGGAGGTGTTGGGCGAAGCGATCGGAAAGCCTCTGTACACTGTGAACGGCTCGATTGTAATCACAGATTGTCTTTCCGCTGACTGGTTAGCACGCAACAAAAGCTTTTCGCTGTACCTCGGTACACGGGACAGTAAACTAGACTGAGACTGAGACGGAGTGTGAGGCAGCATCCATGGCAATGTTTATTCACGTACACACTCACCTTGCCCAGGTGTCTGTCATGGCTGCACTAGTACTGGGCTTGGACTGTGAGTGGGTGGTCTCACATTGCCTGCATCACCGGGCCAGCACACGTAGCCCACTGCAGAGACCCAACCTCACCATCAATGTCGGTACAAGACCAGTAACGTCAGCTTCAATTAAATACCAAACTATGGGGGGGGACCGGTACATCGCTTACAGACCCCCTGCTCACATTCACGTTTATTATTCACCAGCACCCATCTAGAGTGAACATCTTTGTTTCGCATGCTATCCAATCAAATCAGATAATACTACATGTATTTAAAAGTAAATAAATGTAGTAAAATATTAAAAAAAAACCTAATCCCTTCCTATCCATACTCCTTCATTAGTTCATCAATTGTCAGAGCAGAATTAGACAATGCAGCACATCGCATCTACTCTGCCATTCAATCACGGCTGATCTATCTCTCCCTCCTAACCCCATTCTCCTGCCTTCTCCCCACAACCAGGCAGCATCTGTGGAGAACCTGGATAGGTGACGTTTCACAGAGTGCTGGAGTAACTCAGCGGGTCAGGCAGCATCTGTAGAGAAACATAGAAACATAGAAATTAGGTGCAGGAGTAGGCCATTCAGCCCTTCGAGCCTGCACCGCCATTCAATATGATCATGGCTGATCATCCAACTCAGCGTAGTGATAGCCACAAGGGTTGGGACCCTCTGTGGCAGAGAGTTCCAGAGACTGTGAAGAAATCATGATTTCCCCTTATCCTTAAGCTGTGACTTGTCCTTCGGGAACAATCTTCCTGCATCTAGCCTGTCCAACCCCTTAAGAATTTTGTAAGTTTCTAATAAGATCCCTCTTATCTCCTAAATTCCTGTCTTTTCTTCATAAGACAGTCCTGACATCCCAGGATGGCAACTCCCTCTATAAACTGCAACGCAATACTCCAGGTGTGGTCTCACCAAGGCTGAAGTAGAACCTCCCTGCTCCTGTGCTATCTGCCTGCTGCACCTGATGCCTACTTTCAATGACTGTGATAGGGTGATCGGTTTCGGGTTGAGAGCCTTCTTCAGATTGAGAGTCGGGAGAGGGAGACTAGGGACATGGAAGGATAACATGTTTAAGAGGTAACTGCAGATGCTGGAAAATCGAAGGTAGACAAAAATGCTGGAGAAACTCAGCGGGTGCGGCAGCATCTGTGGAGCGAAGGAAGGATAAGGTGTGCAAACGACAGATCAAAGCAGACGATGATCAAGGAAGTGTAGAATGGTTCATTGATAGCTGAGGAAAAGATGACAGGGAGACAAACAAACGGAAACATTAATCAGGAGGACAGTGAAACTAGGCAGGGAACTAGGGTGGGGGAGGAACGGGGAGAGAGGGAAAACAAGCGTTACTTGAAGTTAGGATTCCTCAAACTTCAATTGAGTTGTCCACAGTGCACAGATACAGGGTAAAGGGAAAAACTGTGCAGGGAGAAACTGCAGATGCTGGTTTAAACCGAAGATAGACACAAAAAGCTGGGGTAACTCAGCGGGACAGGCAGCATCTCAAGAGAGAAGGAATGGGTGATGTTTCGGGTCGAGACCCTTCTTCAGACTGGTTAGGGATAAGGGAAACGAGAGATATAGACGGTGATGTAGAGAGATAAAGAACAATGAATGAAAGAGGTGCAAAAAAGTAACAATGATAAAGGAAACAGGCTATTGTTCGCTGTTTGCTGGGTGAGAACGAGAATCTGGTGCAACTTGGGTGGGGGAGGGATGGAGAGAGAGGGAATGCCGGGGCTACCTGAAGTGAGAGAAATCAATATTCATACCACCGGGCTGTAAGCTGCCCAAGCAAAATATGAGATGCTGTTCCTCCAATTTGCGTTTAGCTTCACTCTGACAATGGAGGAGACCGAGGACAGAAAGGTCTGTGTAGGAATGGGAAGGAGAATTAAAGTGTCCAGCAACCGGGAATAATGTTTAGTGCAAGATAAAGTCCAGTAAACCCTGATTCAAGATAGCCCGAGCGTCTCCAGTGAGGTAGATGGGAGGTCCAGACCGCTGTCTAGTTGGTGAGAGGTTGGATCAGTGATAACAGCCGGGTTAAGGAGGGGAGGACATGTAGAAAGAAGGGGAGTTCATGAAAGGAATGGAAATGATGAGTTAAAGAGAACAACAGCAGCAAAGCTAATGTACAAAGAGAAAAACATATGAGCAGAATGTGAATATCTCAAAGTGGAATAACGTACCTTGGTGCAGCTGAGGGACCTGCAGCAGGGAGCTCAACACCAGCGGAGTCACAAGATGTATTAAGCATCAGAAACAAACTCTTACAGGAACAACCATGTGTGGCCTGTAAAAACTAATATGCTGTATTTTCCGTTTTATGGACTAAATCTGAGCTGCCATTTGTCAGGCACTGCCTGCATAGTATCCATATCACTCTCCCAAACCTACCAGGCCCCATAAAACAGCAGCAGCAAGCTCCGCAGTATCGCCCTACACTCTTTATAATTCTCCAATTATATTCTTAAGTTTATGAAAGTTAACAAATGTTATAACTAGTCTGAAGAAGGGTTTCAGCCCAAAGCGTTGCCTATTTCCTTCGCTCCATAGAAGCTGCTGCACCCACTGTGTTTCTCCAGCATTTCTGTCTACCTTAAAACTACAGCTTCAGGTTTCAGTTAATTATTGTCACCTGCAGCGAGGTACAGATTGCTTTCCAATCAAATGTAACTCAAGTGCAATTGACAATAGGACACAGAGTGCTGGAGTAACTCAGCGGGTCAGACAGTGTCTGTGGAGAACATGGCTAGGTGACGTTTCGGGTCGGGAAAATAGACAATAGACAATAGGTGCAGGAGTAGGCCATTTGGCCCTTCGAGCCAGCACCGCCATTCAATGTGATCATGGCTGATCATTCCCAATCAGTACCCCGTTCCTGCCTTCTCCCCATATCCCCTGACTCCGCTATCTTTAAGAGCCCTTTCTAGCTCTCTCTTGAAAGTATCCAGAGACCCGGCCTCCACCGCCCTCTGAGGCAGAGAATCCCACAGACTCACAACTCTCTGTGAGAAAAAATGTTTCCTCGTCTCTGTTCTAAACGGCTTACTCCTTATTCTTAAACTGTGGCCCCTGGTTCTGGACTCCCCCAACATCGGGAACATGTTTCCTGCCTCTAGCATGTCCAAACCCTTAATAATCTTATATGTTTCAATAAGATTCCCTCTCATCCTTCTAAACTCCAGAGTGTACAAGCCCAGCTGCTCCATTCTCTCAGCATATGACAGTCCCGCCATCCAGGGAATTAACCTGGTGAACCTATGCTGTACTCCCTCAATAGCAAGAATGTCCTTCTTCAAATTAGGGGACCAAAACTGCACACAATACTCCAGGTGTGGTCTCACTAGGGCCCTGTACAACTGCAGAAGGACCTCTATGCTCCTATACTCAACTCCTCTTGTTATGAAGGCCAACATCCCATTGGCTTTCTTCACTGCCTGCTGGACCCTTCCTCATACATGACAGACGTGGATGGTACTGGACGTGTTCACAGAGTCCGTCAGGGCCTGGAGACCACACAGTTGGACTGGCACAAGGTAGTTCACTCTGTGCGACTGTAAACTGGCATTAGCCCAGTCGGTGTGTGTGTGTGTGCGAGAGTGAGAATGCTGGTCCCTGACCAGGCGGGAGGTCAGCTGGCGGGGAGTTCAACCTGCAAACCGTCTACGATCCCTGTTTATGGAGCCAATTATTGCAACAGGTAGGATTGTCAAATAAACCCACTTTATGGCTGGTATAAATTTGATACTCACATATTCTGGAGCAACACCAAGAATCTGTTCCTTCCCCAGTGCTGTAACCGCTGAATAAATCTGCCACACACCCTGCCTCTGGACTGCCAATCAGTTTTTTATTGTCTTTCCAGAGTAGTTTAGCTGGTGGTTCCCTGCTGCCACCCAGAGTAACTCTCATACAGAGAGAGGGAGCTGGTGCCTTGGGGAATGGCCGCTCGATTGTTGAAATTCGATCTGCTGAAGAAAGGTCTCGACCCACTGATGCTGCCTGACCCGCTGAGTTACTCCAGCACTCTGTGAAACGTCACCTATCCATGTTCTCCACAGATGCTCCCTGACCCGCTGAGTTACTCCAGCACTCTGTGAAACGTCACCTATCCATGTTCTCCACAGATGCTGCCTGACCCGCTGAGTCACTCCAGCACTCTGTGTCTCTGTGGAATGGGAATACCATTGGGTGGGTGTGGGTGTGGGAGTTGGGGGGGTCTGTTGTCACTGGTCAGACCCACCGCCCACGCAGCCCCGACCCTGGTCCTGATGCTGCTACTGGGCCAGTAATCACCACGAGGTCATTCCCTGCGTCACCCCTCGTTACCTGCCCATCCCTAGTACTCCTTGCAATTCCTTCATGCTGGATTCACCAAACCCAGGGCTTCAGTCGTAACTTGACAATCATCTTTCCTCCATTGTGTGGAAACGAGTAGACTTTAGGCAAATAGAGATACAGCGCGGAAACAGGCCCTCAGCCCACTGAGTCCGTGCCAACCAGCGATCCCCGCACATTAACACTACCCGACACACACTAGGGGCAATTTACAATTTCACCTAAACCAATTAACCTACGAACCTGCACGTCTTTGGAGTGTGGGAGGAAACCGGAGCACCCGGAGAAAACCCACGCAGGTCACGGGGAGCACGTACAAACTCCGTACAGACAGCGCCCGTAGTCAGGATGGAACCCGGGTCTCTGGCGCTGTGAGGCAGCAGCTCTACCCGCTGCGGTGGTGGTGAGGCGTGCAGGAGCGTGCGGGGGGGAAGCTGGTGATGGCGGTGGTGGAGCGTGCGTGGGGGGAAGCTGGTGATGGTGGTGGTGGTGAGGCGTGCAGGAGGGGTAGGGCGGGCCTCACTGATGGAACCTGTCACTTTGCTCTTCCAGATCACAGGGTGAAAGGAGCAATTAAAGGCGACGGCTCCGGCAGGCAGACACTTTAATTGTTAAGGGGCTGCCGCTGATGCTGGATGATGAATGTGTGGCGAGGGCGGCCGCTGCTGCTGGCCATTAATCTGCGGAGCCGCAGTGTGAACGACACACTGTTCCAGCAACCGCTCCTCTGCGGTAACTGGTCACCGCACCCCACCCACACAATGCCCCACCAGCGTGACCCACCCAGCGGACACAGATTGGAGAATAACGCTGACCACCCCACTTACCACTCACTGGCCCCACACCTGAGGAAGGATGGGCCGGCTCTGGAGAGGGTCCAGAGGAGGTTTACGAGAACGATCCCAGGAATGAGTGGGTTAACCTACATATGAGCCAAACGCAGGCAGGTGGGTGAGCGTAGATGGGGCATGTTGGTTTGCATGGACAGGTTGGGCTGAAGGGCCTGTCTTCATGCAGTGTGGCTCGATATCTACGACGATTTCTTCAGTAAAAGACCACAGTACACTGGGCCTGTACTCGCTGGAGTTTAGAAGAGTGAGCGGGGACCTCATTGAAACACACAGAATAGTGAAAGGCTTGGATAGAGTGGACATGGAGAGGATGTTTCCACTAGTGGGAGAGTCCAGGACTGGAGGTCATAGCCTCAGAATTAAAGGATGTTCTTTTAGGAAGGAGATGCGGAGAAATGTCTTTAGTCAGGGGTGGTGAATCTGTGGGATTCTTTGCCACTGAAGGCAGTGGAGGCCAAGTCAGTGGGTATTTTTAAGGCAGAGATAGATAGATTCTTGATTAGTGCGGGTGTCAGGAGGTTATGGAGGGAGAGCTAGATCAGCCATGATTGAATGGCAGAGTAGACTTGATGGGCAGAATGGTCTAATTCTAGTCCTATTCCTTATGACCTTACTGCAAGCCTCGTTTAATAAACTTTGGATAGTCATAAAATGCTGGAGTAACTCAGTGGGACGGGCAGCATCTCCGTGTCGAGATCAGACACTTGGACAGGAAAAGTTAAGAGGATATGGCCAAACGCAGGCATGAGCCTTTGGGCCGAAGCCTGTTTTTGTGCAATATCTACGACTATTTCTTCAGTAAAAGACCACAGTACATTTCTCAGTCTGTGACAGTCAGCACTTCAGAGAAGAAAGTCGGTGACTGGAATGCATTGACCATTCACTAGAGGAGCAGTATACAGATGGAACAATGGGTCGGATTCCCTTCTCTCCAGAGATGCTGCTGGTCCCGCTGAGTTACTCCAGCATTTTGTGTCTATCTCCACATTTAAACCAGCATCTGCAGTTCCTTCCTACACATTGGGCAAAGCAGTACTTACCCGCTCCAGCCTCTTCCCCCTGCAGACCCGACCCTATACTCAAGGGTCTATTTGATGCAGGCATTGTCGACACTAGGCCACCCATATCTCCTCTGGGTTGGACAGGCACAAGTAAGATGATAGAAACATCGACAACAGGTGCAGGAGGAGGAGGCCCTTCGGCCCTTCGAGCCAGCATCGCCAGTCAATGTGATCACGGCTGATCAACTAAAATCAATGGCATTCTCTGCCTCAGAGGCTGGTTCTCTGGATACTTTCAAGAGAGAGCTAGATAGGGCTCTTAAAGATAGCGGAGTCAGGGGATATGGGGAGAAGGCAGGAACGGGGTACTGATTGGGGATGATCAGCCATGGTCACATTGAATGGCGGTGCTGGCTCGAAGGGCCGAATGGCCTCCTCCTGCACCTGTTGTCTATTGTCTATAGTACTCCGCTCCTGCTTATCCCCCATATCCCTTGATTCCGTCAGCCCTAAGAGCTAAATCTAACTCTCTCTTGAAAACATCCAATGAATTAGAGAGACACAAACTCAGCGGGACAGGCAGCATCTCTGGAGAGAAGGAATGGGTGACGTTTCGGGTCGAGACCCTTCATCAGACAGTGGGGGCCGGTGAATTGGCCTCCACTGCCTTCCGTGGCAGAGAATAGTGGCGGAGATGGCCTGCTTCTAAGCAGCTACCTTCAATCCCCTGCCACTTTAACACAAAGGGGCTGCAATTAATACATTTACAGGAATAGCTGGCCAGTGGTGGGACTTCAGAAACAGACCGACACAGATTCCTTACATTGTCTCAGGCTTCTCTGTGAAGAATAGTGGAGTGGGTAAATGAATGGAGGCGAGCTCACCGCCCACCAGAGACAAGAGGTTGGCTCGGAGTTTGCTCAACATACCTGCCCAGACAGTGAATGTGAACGGCCCTGGTTTGCACAGCCCACCTGCGTTACTGCAAGGCTGCAACCTTACACCCCGCCACGCCAGATATGACCACATCCCTTTGAAGAAAGTCTTTCTTGGAACCTGGCCGTGGCCTGAGGTTTGCTGTGGATTTTCACTCCCGAACCATGACTTCATCCCAACATATATCTCCAAATAAATAGTCACTACATTAGCCGCCTTCTCTCTGTAGTTTAGTATAGTTTAATTTAGAGATATAGCGTAAAAATAAGGCCTTAGGCCACCGAATCCGTGCCGACCTGCGATCCCCGCACACTAACCCTGTCCAACACACACTAGGGACGGTTTACAACCTTTACTGAAGCCGATTAACCTACAAAACTGTAGGAATGTGGGAGGAAACCGGAGCAGCCGGAGAAAACCCACGCAGGTCACGGGGAGAAGGTGCAAACTCCGTACAGACAGCGCCCGTAGTCGGGATGGAACCCGGGTCTCCGGCGCTGTGAGGCAGCAGCTCTACCCGCTGCGCCACCGTGTCGCTGCTAAAGAAGCTAGGAATTGCAGATGTTAGTTTACAACAAAGACACAGAGTGCTGGAGTAACTGAGCGGGTCAGGCAGCATCTGTGGAGAACATGGATAGGTGACGTTACGGGTCTATCTTTAGAAAACACTTTCTGAATGTCCTTGTGGACTAACGTAGTTTAACCTGAATAATTTGTTCGAGTTTAGTCTAGTTCAGTTGAGTTTAGTTTATTGTCACCTCTCCACAGTCTCTCCCCGGGAATGTCGGCTGGATTTCTCCGTGTCGGTAGAAACCAGGGCTGCTGCATCAAATAACAGTCGAGGAATCCTTAGAATCCAGTTTACGTAAACTGGCCGAGATTACATCAACTTGGTGGTACTTACACTGGGAAAAATTACTTTGTTGAAAAACAGCACACATTCCAAACTCAATGCCCGGTAATTGGATATTTTGTTCCATTTTACTGAAAAGCAAAAGCAAACACAGTCTCTTGCCGGGGAATCGGAGACCAGAGGACATAGCTTCAAGGTGAGGGGGAAAAGATTTAATAGGAATCCGAGGGGGAACTTTTCCACACACAGGGTGGCGGGTGTATGGAACGAGCTGCCAGAGGAGGTAGTTGAGGCTGGGACTATCCCAACGTTTAAGAAACAGTTAGGTTGGAGGGATATGCACCAAACGCAGGCAGGTGGGACGATTGTAGCTGGGACATGTTGGCCGGTGTGGGCAGGTTGGGTCGAAGGGCCTGTTTCACACTGTGTCTCTGTGACTGTGACTCTGTGTCTCTGTGTCTCTGTGTCTCTGTGTCTCTGTGTCTGTGTCCCTTTGTCTCTGTGTCTCTGTGACTCTGTGTCTCTGTGTCTCTGTGTCTGTGTCCTTTGTGTCTCTGTGTCTCTGTGACTCTGTGTGTCTCTGTGTCTCTGTGTCTCTGTGACTCTGTGTCTCTGTGACTCTGTGTCTCTGTGTCTCTGTGACTCTGTGACTCTGTGTCTCTGTGTCTCTGTGACTCTGTGTCTCTGTGACTCTGTGTCTCTGTGTCTCTGTGACTCTGTGTCTCTGTGACTCTGTGTCTCTGTGTCTCTGTGTCTGTGTCTCTGTGTCTCTGTGTCTCTGTGACTCTGTGTCTCGTGTCTCTGTGTCTCTGTGTGTCTCTGTGTCTGTGTGTCTGTGTCTGTCTCTGTCTCTGTGACTCTGTGTCTCTGTGTCTCTGTGTCTCTGTGACTCTGTGTCTCTGTGTCTGTGTCTCTGTGTCTCTGTGTCTCTGTGACTCTGTGTCTCTGTGTCTCTGTGACTCTGTCTCTGTGTCTCTGTGACTCTGTGTCTCTGTGTCTCTGTGTCTCTGTGACTCTGTGTCTCTGTGTCTGTGTCTCTGTGTCTCTGTGTCTCTGTGACTCTGTGACTGTGTCTCTGTGTCTCTGTGTCTCTGTGACTCTGTGTCTCTGTGTCTCTGTGTCTGTGTCTCTGTGTCTCTGTGTCTGTGTCTCTGTGACTGTCTGTGTCTCTGTGTCTCTGTGTCTCTGTCTGTGGTGTCTCTGTGTCTCTGTGACTGTGTCTCTGTGTCTCTGTGTCTCTGTGTCTCTGTGACTCTGTGACTCTGTGTCTCTGTGTCTCTGTGTCTCTGTGACTGTGTCTCTGTGTCTCTGTGTCTCTGTGACTCTGTGTCTGTGTGTCTCTGTGTCTCTGTGTCTCTGTGTCTCTGTGTCTCTGTGACTCTCTGTGTCTCTGTGTCTCTGTGACTGTGTCTCTGTGTCTGTGTCTCTGTGTCTCTGTGTCTCTGTGTCTCTGTCTGTGTCTCTGTGTCTCTGTGTCTCTGTGTCTCTGTGACTCTGTGTCTCTGTGTCTCTGTGACTGTGACTGTGTCTCTGTGTCTCTGTGACTCTGTGTCTCTGTGTGTCTCTGTGTCTCTGTGTCTCTGTGACTCTGTGTCTCTGTGTCTCTGTGTCTCTGTGTCTCTGTGTCTCTGTGTCTGTGTCTCTGTGTCTCTGTGTGTGTCTCTGTGTCTCTGTGACTCTGTGTCTCTGTGTCTCTGTGTCTCTGTGACTCTGTGTCTGTGTCTCTGTGCCTCTGTGTCTCTGTGTCTCTGTGTCTGTGTCTCTGTGTCTCTGTGTCTCTGTGACTCTGTGTGACCTCTGTGTCTCTGTGTCTCTGTGTCTCTGTGTGACTCTGTGTCTCTGTGTCTCTGTGTCTCTGTGACTCTGTGTCTCTGTGTCTCTGTGTCTCTGTGTCTCTGTGTCTGTGTCTCTGTCTCTGTGTCTCTGTGTCTCTGTGTCTCTGTGTCTCTGTGACTCTGTGTCTCTGTGACTCTGTGTCTCTGTGTCTCTGTGACTCTGTGTCTGTGTCTCTGTGTCTCTGTGACTCTGTGTCTCTGTGTCTCTGTGTCTGTGTCTCTGTGACTCTGTGTCTCTGTGTCTCTGTGTCTCTGTGTCTCTGTGTCTCTGTGTCTCTGTGTCTCTGTGTCTCTGTGTCTCTGTGACTCTGTGACTCTGTGTCTCTGTGTCTCTGTGTCTGTGACTGTGACTCTGTGTCTCTGTGTCTCTGTGTCTCTGTGTCTCTGTGTCTCTGTGTCTCTGTGACTCTGTGTCTCTGTGTCTCTGTGTCTCTGTGTCTGTGTGTCTGTCTCTGTGTCTCTGTGACTCTGTGACTCTGTGTCTCTGTGTCTCTGTGTCTCTGTGTCTCTGTGTCTCTGTGTCTCTGTGTCTCTGTGTCTGTGTCTCTGTGTCTCTGTGTCTCTGTGTCTCTGTGTCTCTGTGTCTCTGTGTCTCTGTGACTGTGTCTCTGTGTCTCTGTGTCTCTGTGTCTCTGTGTCTCTGTGTCTCTGTGACTGTGTCTCTGTGTCTCTGTGTCTCTGTCTCTGTGGACTCTGTGTCTCTGTGTCTCTGTGTTCTCTGTGTGTCTCTGTGTCTCTGTGTCTCTGTGACTCTGTGTGTCTCTGTGTCTCTGTGTCTCTGTGTCTCTGTGACTCTGTGTCTCTGTGACTCTGTGTCTCTGTGTCTCTGTGTCTCTGTGTCTCTGTGTCCTCTGTGTCTCTGTGTCTCTGTGTCTGTCCCTGTGTTCTCTGTCTCTGTCTCTGTGTCTCTGTGTCTCTGTGACTCTGTGACTGTGTGTCTCTGTGTCTCTGTGACTCTGTGTCTCTGTGTCTCTGTGTCTCTGTGACTCTGTGTCTCTGTGACTCTGTGTCTCTGTGTCTCCCTGTGACTCTGTGACTGTCTGTGTCTCTGTGTCTCTGTGACTCTGTGTCTCTGTGACTCTGTGACTCTGTGACTGTGTCTCTGTGTCTCTGTGACTCTGTGTCTCTGTGTCTCTGTGTCTCTGTGACTCTGTGTGTGTCTCTGTGACTCTGTGTCTCTGTGACTCTGTGACTGACTGTGTCTCTGTGACTGTGACTCTGTGTCTCTGTGACTCTGTGTCTCTGTGACTCTGTGACTCTGTGTCTCTGTGACTCTGTGTCTCTGTGACTGTGTCTCTGTGACTCTGTGTCTCTGTGTCTCTGTGTCTCTGTGTCTCTGTGTCTCTGTGTCTCTGTGTCTCTGTGACTCTGTGTCTCTGTGACTCTGTGTCTCTGTGTCTCTGTGACTGTGTGTCTCTGTGACTGTGTGTCTCTGTGACTCTGTGTCTCTGTGTCTCTGTGTCTCTGTGTCTCTGTGACTCTGTGTCTCTGTGACTGTGACTCTGTGTCTCTGTGACTATGACTCTAGAACCAGATCCCTTTCCACTTCTGGGACTTGAGAACTAATCCAAGGACTGTAGGTGGAGAGGACGTGCCGGAGGATGTCAGCGGGTCAGGCAGCGTCTGTGGAGGGAATGGCCAGGTGACTGGACACACTGGACCAGGCTCACACTGTGGTCAAGTCTGTTGCTCCACGATCGGCTGTCTCAGACCCATGGAGTGGACCCATCAGGAGGACAAACATACACAGCCCGAAGAGAAGGCCAATGATGGCTGCATTTTTCACCCACCATCCACATCTCTGGACCCCCTGTACGTAGGGGAGAGGGGAGGGCTGAAGATGTCCTGGTTGGGTTGGTCCTGGGCCTGGCCAAGCTGGACATCCGCGAGTCACAGCGCCAGAGGGAAGAGGGCTCTGCCCGAGCCGGCTGCCCGCCCCCTATCCGGGGATACGTCCGTGCCCGGGTGCGGTTAGAGAGGGAATACGCCCTGTCCACGGGCAGCCTGGGGGAGTTCCGGGACCGCTGGGCTGCGCAGGGTGCTGAATGTATCCTCAATAAGGATTGTATCATAGTTGTAAAGTAGTTTATTATGGATATATGTTTGTATTGTATTATGGTGGCTGGTTCTGGCTTGTTTTATCGTAGTGTAAATATTATATTTTAATAATTGAATACATTTTTTGATTAAAAAAAAAAGAACGGTGAACGGTGAACAATGCCACACTCACCACGCCTCCAGATTCACAGCTGGTATCAGACAGCTGAACCGTCCTACCACCAACGAGAGAGCGGTCCTGACCTCCCGTCTACCTCATTGAAGACCACCTTTAATTGGACGTTACTGGCTTTACCTTGCACTAAACGTTATTCCATTGATCATGTATCGATACACTCTGGGGCGGCAGATTGCAAGCTTCACGTGGTCCGCCCTGTTTCAACCTGACGTGCACACTCAAAGATCAAATAGAACGTCAGGCTGTGCACGCCACACGCAAGGTGAAGATACGCTCTGGACCGCTCGATTGTGATCATGCGTTGACTTTCTGCTGGCTGGTTAGCGCGCAGCAAAGGCACGTCACTCTACCTCGCTACACGTGACAATAAACTAAACTAACTCCATTCTCCCAGCATGTTTAATTGTCAGACCAATAACAGAACTACTTACTTGCTGCAGGTCCAGAACTCAATAACACAGATATATAGAACATAGAAACATAGAAATTAGGTGCAGGAGTAGGCCATTCAGCCCTTCGAGCCTGCACCGCCATTCAATATGATCATGGCTGATCATCCAACTCAGTATCCTGTACCTGCCTTCTCTCCATACCCTCTGATCCCCTTAGCCACAAGGGCCACATCCAACTCACTCTTAAATATAGCCAATGAACTGGCCTCAACTACCCTCTGTGGCAGAGAGTTCCAGAGACTCACCACTCTCTGTGTGAAAAAAGTCTTTCTCATCTCAGTCTTAAAGGATTTCCCCCTTATCCTTAAGCTGTGACCCCTTGTCCTGGACTTCCCCAACATCGGGAACAATCTTCCTGCATCTAGCCTGTCCAACCCCTTAAGAATTTTGTAAGTTTCTATAAGATCCCCTCTCAATCTCCTAAATTCCAGAGAGTATAAACCGAGTCTATCCAGTCTTTCTTCATAAGACAGTCCTGACATCCCAGGAATCAGTCTGGTGAACCTTCTCTGCACTCCCTCTATGGCAATAATGTCCTTCCTCAGATTTGGAGACCAAAACTGTACGCAATACTCCAGGTGTGGTCTCACCAAGACCCTGTACAACTGAAGTAGAACCTCCCTGCTCCTGTACTCAAATCCTTTTGCTATGAAAGCTAACATACCATTCGCTTTTTTCACTGCCTGCTGCACCTGCATGCCTACTTTCAATGACTGGTGTACCATGACACCCAGGTCTCGCTGCATCTCCCCTTTTCCTAATCGGCCACCATTTAAATAATAGTCTGCTTTCCTGTTTTTATAACACAGATATAAAGGTACAATAATCAGTAATACAATCAATTAATAACCACAGTTCTATGGATATTGAGTGATATGATTCTCACATCACTCAAGCTCTGGGTATATTTAGTTTAGATTAGAGATACAGCGCGGAAACAGGCCCTTCGGCCCACTGAGTCCGTGCCGACCAGCGATCCCCGCACACTCACACTAACACACACACACTAGGGACAATTTACATTTACACCAAGCCAATTAATCTATAGACCTGCACGTCTTTGGAGTGTGGGAGGAAACCAAAGATCCTGGAGAAAACCCATGTGGGTCACGGGGGGAACGTACAAACTCCGTACAGACAGCGCCCGTAGTCAGGATGGAACCTGGGTCTCTGGCGGAAGACAAGCAGGAAATACTGGAAACACTCAGGAGATATTTCCGGAATATTCCAGCCTCTTGAATAACAGGTCTCTTTACCAGGCTCTTTAAGTTCATGCTCACAGGTGATAGGAGCAGAGTTAGGCCATTCGGCCCATCAACTCATCCGCCATTCAATCTTGGCTAATCTATCTCTCCCTCCTAACCCCATTCTCCTGCCTTCTCCCCATAACACCCAGTACTAATCAAGAATCTATCTATCGCTGCCTTCAAAATATTAATTGACGGCCTCCACCGCCTTCTGTGGCAAACAATTCCACAGATTCACCACCCTCTGGCTAAAGAAAATGTTCCTAAAGGAACGTCCTTTAATTCTGAGGCTGTGCCCTCTGGTCCTAAACTCTCCCACGAGTGGAAACATCCTCCACATCCACTCTACCCAGGCCTTTTAATAATGAACTATCACCAACTTGTGCCACAACCAACTTATAATACAGAAGATATTCTCTTTATCACTTTCTATTTCATTTATCTATAGCTGAGTACCCCTCTTCAGACTTCTTAAAACAATCTGAGCCAAGTATTCAAGAGTGAGACACCATTTCCACGGCACTAGTTGGGACAAGGTATAACGGCCGAAAATCCTCTGAGCAAACTTTGCAAGTTGTACTTTCCCCACAGAACAGGACAAATCGTGTGTTTATAGACACAGAGTTTGCTGCCCTGACCACCCCGCACGAGATGCTCTCGCTCGGGACAGAGACGAGCAGGGAGGTTTCAGCTGCTGTCAACAGACCTGCTCCGACCCTGCTCCAGATGCAGCTTCAGTATTTGCCACTGTGGAGCGGAACTCCAGCACCGACCCAACGGGAGCAACACCTGCCCAACCTCACTGGAAGGGGGTGGGGGTGGGGGGTGTGTGTGTGTGGGGGGGGGGGGGGGTGTGGTGTGTGTGTGGGGGGGGTGTGGTGTGGGGGGTGTGTGGGGGGGGTGTGTGTGTGGGGGGTGTGGTGTGTGGTGGGGGGTGTGTGTGTGTGTGGGGGGGTGTGTGTGTGTGGGGGTTGTGTGTGTGTGTGGGGTGTGTGTGTGGTGTGGGTGGTGGTGTGGGTGTGGGGGGTGGGTGTGTGTGGTGGGGGTGGGGGGGTGTGGGGGGTGGGGGGTGTGGGGGTGTGTGGGGGGGGGGTGTGGGGTGTGGTGGGGGGGGGGTGTGTGTGTGTGGGGGGGTGTGTGTGTGTGTGGGGGGGGTGTGGTGTGTGGGGGGGTGTGTGTGTGGGGGGTGTGTGGGGGGTGGTGTGTGGGGGTGGTTGGGTGTGTGGTGGGGGTGGTGTGTGGGGGTGGTGTGTGGGGGGTGGGGGGGGGTGGGGGGGGGGTGGGGTGGTGTGTGTGGGTGTGTGTGTGTGGGGGTGTGTGGTGTGGGGGGTGGGTGTGGGGGTGTGTGTGTGTGGGGGGGGGGGTTGTGTGGGGGTGGTTGTGTGGGGGTGTGTGTGGGGGGGTGTGTGTGGTGGGGGGGTGTGTGGGGGGGGGGGGGGGGGGTGTGGGGGGTGTGTGTGGGGGGGGGGGGTGTTGTGGTGTGGGGGGGGTGTGGGGTGTGTGGTTTGGGGGGGGGGTGTGGGGGGGGTGGGGGGGGGGTGGGGGGGTGGGGGGTGTGGTGTGTGGGGGTGTGGGGTGTGGGGGGGTGTGTGTGGGGGGGGGGGGTGTGGGGGGGTGTGTGTGGTGTGGGGTGGGTGTGTGGGGGGTGGGTGTGTGGGGGTGTGTGTGTGGGGGGTGTGTGTGTGGGTGGGGTGTGTGTGGGGGGGTGTGTGTGTGTGCGGGGGTGTGGGGGATGGTGTGTGTGGGGGGGGGTGTGGGGGGTGTGTGTGTGGGGGGTGTGTGTGTGTGGGGGGGGTGTGTGTGGGGGGGTGTGTGTGTGGGGGGTGTGTGGGTGTGTGTGGGGGGGGTGTGGTGTGTTGGGGTAGTGTGTGTGTGTGTGTGTGTGTGGTGGGGTGTGTGGGGGGGTGTGTGGGGGGGGGGTGTGTGTGTGTGTGTGGTGTGTGTGTGTGTGTGTGTGTGTGTGGGTGGGGGTGTGTGTGGGGTGGGGGTGTGTGTGTGTGTGGGGTGGGGGTGTGTGTGTGGGGGGTGTGTGTGTGTGTGGGGGGGGGTGTGTGTGTGTGTGGGGGGTGTGTGTGGGTGTGGGGGTGTGGGGTGTGTGTGTGTGGGTGTGTGTGTGTGGGGGGGGGGGTGTGTGTGGGGTGTGTGTGTGGGGGGGGGTGTGTGGGTGTGTGTGTGGGGTGTGTGGGGGTGTGTGTGTGTGGGGGTTGTGTGGGGGGGGTGTGTGTGGGGGGTGTGTGTGTGTGGGGGGGGTGTGTGGGGTGTGGGGGTGGTGGGGTGTGTGTGTGTGGGGTGTGTGTGTGTGTGTGGGGGGGGGTGTGTGTGTGTGGGGGGGGTGTGTGTGGGGGGGGGGTGTGTGGGGTGGGTGTGTGGGTGTGTGGTGGGTGGGGGTGGGTGTGTGTGTGTGTGGGGGGGGTGTGTGTGTGTGGGGGGTGGGTGTGTGTGTGTGGGGGGTGTGTGGGGTGTGGGGGGGTGGGGTGTGTGTGGGGGTGTGTGTGTGTGTGTGGGGGTGGGGGGGTGTGGGGGTGGTGTGTGTGTGTGTGTGGTGTGGTGTGTGTTGTGTGGGTGTGTGGGGGGGTGTGTGTGTGTGTGTGTGTGTGTGTGGGGGGTGTGTGTGTGTGGGGGTGTGTGTGTGGGGGGTGTGTGTGGGGTGTGTGTGTGTGGGGGGGGTGTGTGTGGGTGGGGGTGGTGTGTGGGGTGTGTGTGGGGGTGTGTTGTGGGGTGTGTGTGTGTGTGTGGGGGGTGGTGTGGGGTGTGTGTGTGTGTGGGGTGTGTGTGGGGTGTGTGTGTGGGGGTGTGTGTGGGGGTGTGGGGTGTGTGTGTGGGGTGTGTGTGTGTGTGTGTGGGGGGTGTGTGTGGGGGGGGTGTGTGTGTGTGTGGGGGGGGTGTGTGTGGGTGGTGTGTGTGTGTGTGGGGGTGGTGTGGTTTGGGGTGTGTGGGGGTGTGTGGGGTGTGTGGGGGGTGGTGTGGGTGGGGGGGAGAAAGATCCAAGGACACAATCTTCACGTGACTCATCAAAAGTATCACAAATAAACAAATGTTCACCAGATTATTGCTCCCATTAGAATATTCAAATAATTCAACATGTACAAAAGACTTAAAACACCTACATCATGCATCTGTTAAACAGATTTCTGATGCAAATCATTATTTTTTTTATTTTATAATTGTAAAGAAATAATTAATCGAGAAATAAATATATACAATCCATGATCGTTACAAACCTCCATCCGACATTCTCTGTGGCTCTAAGTACATTCATCCAGTTTCCCCAAATCACAGATTCATCCCCCACCCTTGCCACTCATGTCCAGCATATTACAAGACAAAGTAACAAACAGAAGCAGAGTACAGTCTAACCCTTAACTGAGGAGTTGTAATCCATGCCCAGCCGCGATCCTTGGGGTGACATTAATCGGTGTAATAAAACCTGTACAAATAAATTAGGGGGTTAATTTCTTTTTGAATCAGATTTATCTTTCAATATTTGATATTTGCAGCAATGATTGTAAGAATTGTAAAATGCGAGACTGGTGCGATTTCTGGGTGGTCTCCCGGCTTCCCGCAATCGGTTATTCAGGTCGGCCTAACGTCATGAATAAACTGGAGATATGGCCTTGTCTTTTAAATGTGGATGCCGACACAACCGCGTGACTTCAGCCAAGCGGGTTATTTACTCCCGTGGAGAGGTCACGCACCGTCTAATGTGACATCACGGGCTCCGATCCCTTACACTGCTTCGCATCCTCAGAATTGAGGGGACAATTGATCTGAAGTGATTTTATTTTATGGGCAAAAAGATGCAGATGGAAGAATTTCAACGCATCTTCACTCAGAATCCTCACACAGTACTTACTCCTCACTGTCATTACACTTCAATCTTCGTGCTTCATGCGTCTTGGAACTTTTGAAACAAGTTCTTCAATAGTTTGTTTATTTCTTCACTGAAGGTCGGGAAATTAATTTGATGTGGAAACCGCATTTATTTTGCATGTTTAGATCCACCGATTATTTTTTAATTGATGTTGAATCACCAACATGTTATCCAGTTGAAGCTTTGTGCACAAGGTGTTCTTTATCGTGTCCAAACTAAAAGATCCTCCTTCGTGTAATACCACAAGACTTCTTACGATTTGGTTCTATGCAACACTTGAAATATAAAACCTTTTGTCTGTGCTTAGAATGGGCAGGAATCTGTCATCTGCCCCGTGTAGGGCTGTTGCTACACTCTCATCCTGGTTACCAAGGCTTTGTGTGCTGTTTACTCAAAGGATGAGCTGCGGAGTCCAAACTCACCTGCTAACCCCATGAATATTCTCCTAATCCATCAATGGTTTCGCCAGGAAGCTGCTTGTTTGATGAGCAGTGTTCAGCCCGTGTTTCTCGTCTCCACATGAACACACACACACACACACACGCCCTTCATGTTCCGTCTCCACCTCTAGCCCATTGATAACTCTTCCGTCCAATCTGGATTAGCAGCCCGGTGAAACGGCCGCTCTCCCCTTCGGTCCTGAGGAAGGTTAAAGGCAATGCCACACGTGGACGGCTGATGTTTACACAGAAGCAGATTCACTCAGAACCGCGCATCCTTCATCCTCAGCAGCACGGTTAAATTCAATCTCATCACATTCAATGATAAAAGTGACCAAAACAATTCCTTAAATTGTTCTTCAATCTGGATTGAACTGATGTATTTGCAACCTTCCCCCCATTGATGAACTGTACACTGCAAGGGCCAGGAAGCGAGCGGGTAAGATCATCTCTGACCCCTCTCACCCTGGCCACAAACTCTTTGAATCACTTCCCTCTGGAAGGCGACTCCGGACTGTCAAAGCTGCCACAGCCAGACATAAAAACAGCTTTTTTCCACGAGTAGTAGCTCTACTCAATAACCAAAAATCTGTAGCCTCCTTTTGCTCTGGTATTTTATTTAATTCACATGTTTAATCGATAATGTTTTATTATTAATGTTTAATGTTTTATGTGTCATTCCTAACTGTCACTGTGTGTCATGTTGTCACTTGGAGGTGGAGCACCAAGGCAAATTCCTTGTATGTGAATACTTGGCCAATAAACTCATCCATTCATTCACTCATCATGATATGATCTGTAAGCATGTTCAATGTTGTCATATCTAGAGCTCCAAACATTTTCTATTCTGTTGAACAGAATTGTTTATTTTATTTTAATTATTCAACAATGATGCTGCAAATTAACCTGTAGTTTTTGTGATATATCATGCACAAATTAGTTGAAGTGATATTCTATGTGGCATTATGTTCTTTGTTAATTCTGATGGGTCTCGACCCTGTGTGAAACGTCACCCATCCATGTTCTCCACAGCGGGTCAGGCAGCATCTGTGGAGAACATGGATAGGTGACGTTTCACAGAGTGCTGGAGTAACTCAGCGGGTCAGGCAGCATCTGTGGAGAACATGGATAGGTGACGTTTCACAGAGTGCTGGAGTAACTCAGCGGGTCAGGCAGCAATCTGTGGAGAACATGATAGGTGACGTTTTCACAGAGTTCTGGAGTAACTCAGCGGGTCAGGCAGCATCTGTGGAGAACATGGATAGGTGACGTTTCACAGAGTGCTGGAGTAACTCAGCGGGTCAGGCAGCATCTATGGAGCGAAGGAAATAGGCAACGTTTCTGGCTGAAACCCTTCTTCAGACAAGACTTAAACCTGTTGTTCAAGTCTTCCTAAGGGGTGGGAGATCGCAGCCTTCACGTGGTCCGCCCTGTTTCGATCAATGTAATCAACCCAGCGTGCACAATCAAATAAGATCAAATAGAACAAGTGTCCTACAACTTTAGGCTGTGCATGCCATATGTACGAAGAAGAGGTGTTCCTAACAGAGAGAGCCATGTCACCAGAGCATTGCTGGAACAATATACATCGATATCCGCTGCCATGGCTCCTGAAGCTTGCTTGCTGGTGAATTTACTGCTAAACTGATCTTTGTAGGACTTTGGTGAAATATAATGTTCAGCTGTGGGAACGCGGTCTCCTCCCATTGAGGGAATCTTGCCCCCTCCCACCTCACTGGTTTACATGCTGGCCACAGGCAGGGATGCCGGTGGGTTTCAGCTCGGATGAGTTCAGACAAGGTCTCCATGAACTCCAACGCTGTGAGGATCATCAGAAACAAAGCGCTGAAAGCCACCACATCCCCCGAACAAGCTGGCAAACAAATGGTACAGGCATGAAGTCAGAATAGAATCATACGCTCCGAATCGCTGCATACATTTACCCCCCTCAGAGAGATCACTCAGGGGCGTTGAGGGCCGGGTTGGGACAGGGGGACTGGGCTAAACAGAAAGGGATGAGGCAGAGGGGGGGTGTCCGCGAGACAGTGAGACGTGACAGCTCTTTAGCAGAGTTCAGCGTCTTTGTGTCTCTGACAGAATGGGAGTTCAGAAGTGAGCAGCAGCTCTGTGGCTGCACTGTTAGTCACTGCAAACCTTTACAAATGCTAATATGAGGTGTCTCCCCCCCCCCCCCCTTTACTGAATGCTGACAGATGACTACACTCTGGAATGGCCACAGCTTCTCCCACACTCGCTGCAGACTCACCTTAGAAACATACAAACATAGGTGCAGGAGTAGGCCATTTGGCCCCTGGAGCCAGCACCGCCATTCAATGTGATCATGGCTGATCATCCCCAATCAGTACCCCGTTCCTGCCTTCTCCCCATATCCCCTGACTCCGCTATCTTTAAGAGCCCTATCTAGCTCTCTTTTGAAAACATCCAGAGAACCGGCCTCCACCACCATCTGAGGCAGAGAATTCCACAGACAAAATGAAAAAATGAAAAAATGAGAGCAAGGTTTGCTACCGATAAGCTGCAGCCAAAGGGACCATAAACTTTAACTTTACAAACTAACCAGGAATCTCTTAAAGGAATGTCACTTACAATGACGAGGCTCCAATCAGGGTCTGCAATGGTTGCATCTTGCAGGGCACTATTTTGCAGACAACAAGCTGCTGGTACGCGTATCAATTAAATATTATGCTACATTTATGCCCATCAAAGATAGACACAAAAAGCTTGAGTAACTCAGCAGGACAGGCAGCATCTCCAGAGAGAAGCGACGGGTGATGTTTCGGGTCGAGACCCTTCTTCAGATAGTGTCTCTCCTTCATCCTCTCTCGCTACTCGCCCTCTGTGATTCCTCCTGCTCCCTTTCCTTCTCTCCACAGATGCTGCCTGACCCGCTGAGTTACTCCAGCACTCTGTGAAACGTCACCTATCCATGTTCTCCACAGATGCTGCCTGACCCGTTGAGTTACTTCAGCGTTTTGTGTCTATCTTCGGTGAAAACCAGCATCTGCAGTTCCTTCCGGCACATTCCCTTACTTCATCCATTAGTGAAGCATGATTACATAAAACCTCTTTATCATGGAGAAGAGTCTCGACCAAAAATATAACCTGTCCATTCCCTCCACAGATGCTGCCTGACCCGCTGGGTTCCTCCAGCACTTTGTGTGTTGCTCAAGATTCCAGCACCTGCAGTTCCTCATGTCCCATAAACATGTGTGTGATGTTGGAGGTGCTGGCAGATATCGTCTCGTAAAGAATCCTGGTTCCTTGAGTTCCACTGGGGCCGTTTATCGTGCAGCTACAACCTGACATTGAACAACCTATAACTGAATCCTTCGCTCCATAGATGCTGCCTCACCCGCTGAGTTTTTCTGTCTACCATGGATTGTCCGAGGGTCCCCAATTAGGTAGATAGTAGTTCAGCACTGCTCTCTGGTTATGATGGGATGGTTCAGTTGCCTGATAACAGCTGGGAAGAAACCGCCCTTGAATCTGGAGGTGTGCGTTTTCACACTTCTGTACCCTTTGCCTGATGAGAGAGAGAAGAGGGTGTGGCCGGGGTGAGACTGGTCCTTGATGATGCTGCTGGCCTTGCCGAGGCAGCGTGAGGTGTAGAGTCAGTGGAAGGGAGGTTGGTTTGTGTGATGCCACATCGACTTGCATTCCAAGTCCATTAATTACAGAATATTACTCTACACCTAAAATTCAACAAATATGCCATATATCAAAGTTGACACAGCGCAGAAACAGGCCCTTCAGCCCACAGAGTCCGTGCCGACCAGCGATCACCAAGGCTAGAGCAGATGCAGGTAAAGTCTTTTCGGAGGACATGGAATCATAGCATCGCAAGGCACAGGAGCAGAATTACGTCACTCGGCCAGCACCGCCATTCAATGTGATCATGGCTGATCATCCACAATAAGTACCCCGTTCCTGCCTTCTCCCCATATCCCCAGGCTCCGCTATCTTTAAGAGCCCTATCTAACTCTCTCTTGAAAGTATCCAGAGAACCAGCCTCCACCGTCCTCTGAGGCAGAGACTTCCACAGACTCACCACTCTCTGTGTGAAAAAATGTTTATTCGTCTCCGTTCTAAATGGTGTATCCCTTATTCTTAACCTGTGTGGCCCCTGGTTCTGGACTCCCCCAACATCGGGAATATGTTTCCTGCCTCTAGCGTGTCCAAACCCTTAATGATCTTATGTTTATTTGTATTGCACAGGCACCTTTTGTCTACAAAAAGAAGCGGCAGTTGTCAGTGGGATTATTGTTGCTTAATGTGATTATTTGTGGGTGTGGGTGGGTCTGCCAAGGTGCAGTTGGAGGCTGGTACAGCTGTGTTGGTCAAATGCTGCCCGGCCTGGCCATGAGAGCTGGCACAAACTGATAGCAGCTCAATCAATCAAACTTTGGCCCACTTGGACCATTGATCAGCCAGCCTGTCTGAGAGTAGATCTAGCTTGATCCACATCAAATAGTGACCACAATGTGTTTAGACCTTTACCCTGTTTGATAATGGACCTCTGTAAAGTTATCGAGCTGTGCAGCCCTGAAATAGGCCCTTCGGCCCACCTTGCCCATACCAGCTAAGTTGGCATACTGGGTTAATCCTATTTGCCTGTGTATGGACCATAGCCCTCTAAACCCTTCCTATCCATATATAGAACCATAGAAAATAGGTGTAGGAGGAGACCATTCGGCCCCTCGAGCCAACACTGTCATTCAATATGATTGTGGCTGATCATCTAAAATCAGTACCTCATTCCTGCTTTTCCCCCATATCCCTTGATTACGTTAGCCCCAAGACCTGAATCTAACTCCCTCTTGAAAATATCCAGTGAATTGGCCTCGACTGCCTTCTGTGGCAGAGAATTCACAACTCTCTGGGTGGAAACGTTTTCCCCCATCTCAGTCCAGAATGGCCGACCCCTTATTCTTATAGATCTGTCCGAATGTCTTTTAAAGGTCCTCATGGTATCCACTTGTGCAGCTTCCCGTGCCTGCGCCCTCTGGTTTCAGATCCACTGCTCCGCGGCCTCTCATTAACCCTGCACCCAGTGACGTGTCGAGCAGTGTGCTCGCCCTCAGTGACACAGCTTTACCACCAGCATTCCACAAATAAGCACTTTCATCTCCAAAACTGTACTCAGCTTTATTTAAATACAACGGCATTCAATAAATACATGACATCTCGGTAATTACATCATGCATGGCCTCTAGACGATTCAAAGGAAAATAATTACAGGCGATGATTGTTTTCATTGATATAGATGCATATGCACAAATACTGGAGACCCTGGCACTACATGGACAGACCCTAAAGAAACATACCACATACAACTGGTTCATAACTTATGCTTTAATTGTGGATTCAAGATTGAGAAAGGCGATATTTATTTGCATGTGAATTACTGAACATACCTGCTCGCGACGGGCTGGTTATTTAATTCTCAACAAAAGTTGGTTCAGACAGCTGATCTTTATTTCTGTAAATGGGAATAACTCCACTGAAAACTTTACACATCGGACAAAACAGTTCATCGGCTCTCATTCATTCTGCCACACACAGTCTTGCTCTGCACAATTCCGACCGTCAACGTTTCATTGTTTCAGCAGGCTGAATATTACACTGGGAAATGGTGATTAGGTGAAGCTCTTGTGCCAACGTAGTCAAGATTATCAAAGGGAAACACTGCTCGCGAATTGATTCTCAGCTCGAAGATTAGAATGCATGGGGAATTTAAATGGTTTTCATTTCAATGTACACAATTTACGAAGTGACGTCTTCTGAGGTGCATTTACGACAAGATTTAACTCCCTGCAGCGCTTCACCCAAAGGTTACCGGCCGACCTGAGCACCGTCACAGTCAAAGCTCCAGACCAGTGGCTGCACCGTGAATGAAATAGCACGAGGGGACAAAAACACACCAGAGTTAGCACGATAATAAATGGTTGTGACAGTGTTTGGACTATTTTCTCAAATCAAAATAAACTACTTGAGACTTTGGTGATACAGCATGGAAACAGGCCCTTCGGCCCACAGAGTCGGCACTGACCAGCGATCCCTGCACACTAACACTATCCTACACACACACACACACACGGGCAATTTACAATTTTATCAAGTCAATTTCTGTGGAGGGATCATTTTTAAAACAGAAAAAAAAAGAAAAGAATGGTCTGGCACGGTGGCACGCGCGGCAGTAGCTGCTGCCTTACAGCGTCAGAAAGCGAGATTCAATCCTGACCACGGGTGCTGTCTGTACGGAGTTTATACGTTCTCCCCGTGACCACGTGGGTTTTCTACCGAAGCTCCGGTTTCCTCCCACACTCCAAAGATATACAGGCTTGTAGCTTAACTGGCTTCGGTAAATTGTAAACTGTCCCTCGTGTGTGTAGGATAGTGCTAGTGTACGGGGTGATCGTTGGTCTGCGCGGACTCGATGGGCTGAAGGGCCTGTTTCCGCAGTTGAGTCACTAAAACTAACCTGATGGGGATGGAGAAAAGTGCACTCACGGTTAATTCAATTCAGAAAAATAAGTAGCAATAATTAAAATCAAATCCCACCTTACTACATGCAGCCTCTACATTTTATTTTTAAAGTGTTGACTTTGATTGTAAATATTCAAAAAATACTGTTAAAGATTGCCAGGTCAGTAACATTTCTAAGAGTTTAATATTGCTGGGCTGGCTTCAACAGAGCAACTTTAATGAATATTCAATGCGCAGTTTGTACTCAGTTTTCTCACTCACTATTATTTATGTCTTTAAGAAAGAACTGCAGATGCTGGAAAAATCGAAGGCAGACAAAAAAGCTGGAGAAACTCAGTGGGTGAGTCAGCATCTATGGAGTGAAGGAATAGGTGGCATCCCTTCGCTCCATAGGTGCTGCCTCACCCGCTGAGTTTCTCCAGCATTTTTATTTCTTGGTGATTTTGTCACCATTCCTCCTTCCCTGGGAACGCTAGCTGTGTGAGTGGACACACCGTTAGGTGCTGGCTGCCTGTCAGTGCTGTTAGCCCGCTGGCCATTATGTACGGCAACTCTCTGGCAACTAACGCAAGCTGTCCCCAGTGGAGATAGCACGATCGCAATGAAGCCCCCACTCCCACTGCACCACCCCCAGAGAACTAATCAGCCCACTCCCACCAAGGGCTGCTCCACACTAATTACGCTCAGAATCTTTGCTCAATACTTTCTCATCTTTACAGAAGAAAGCTAAAAATAGTGCCTGGTGTTCCCAGCAGGGACGCAACTCGGCTTGTTCCAAGTCAGCACGATTTCAATACTCATTGGGTGAACGTTAAGCTATGAACAGACCACATGAGATGGACTACAAATCTAAGTACCTTATGATGAATTTAAACTCAATAAAATAAATAGCTACTAGTGATTGAGAATCCATACATACATTAGAAATCTTGCTATTTTTCTTGAAGAAGAGCTTCAATGAAGACTTCCAACTTCTCCTGAATCTCACGAACTCTCTCTGGAATAGAGAAAACGTTGATAATTACAGCAGTCCCGGTAGATATGAAATCAAAACAGTATATAGTCAAATAATCTGCAAGTTCATGAATAAATTGTGGAGGTCATAGAAACATAGACAATAGGTGCCGCGGTGGCCGTTCGGCCCTTCGAGCCAGCACCGCCGTTCATTGTGATCATGACTGATCATCCAAAATCAGTAACCCGTTCCTGCCTTCTCCTCATATCCCTTGATTCTGTTAGCGCTAAGAGCTAAATCTAACTCTCTCTTGAAAACATCCAGTGAATTGGCCTCCACTGCCTTCTGTTGCAGAGAATTCCACAGATTCACAACTCTCTGGGTGAAAAGGTATTTCCTCATCCCAGTCCTAAATGGCCTACCCCTTATTCTTAAACTGTGACCCCTGGTTCTGGATTCCCCCAACATGGGGACCATTTTTCCTGCATCGAGCCTGTCCAATTTTATATGTTTCTATAAGATCCCCTCTCATCTAAATCCCAGTGAACGCAAGCCCAGTTGATCTATTCTTTCACCCATTCATGCTATCCATCAGCTGAGCACAATAAACACAGCGTCACGTTAGATGTTCCGGTCACTAAGCACCAGCTATATAACATACGTGAAACAATATTTGTACGCACCTCACCCTAAAATACAACTGTGTCTCTATTTCCTATAGCATCAACAGTTAACTTAGATTCAATAATGTTGTTGGAAATACAGGTTCTGAGCAAATGTTGAAGATAGACACAAAATACTGGAGTAACTCAGTGGGACAGGCAGTATCTCTGGAGAGAAGGAATGGCTGACGTCTCGGGTTGAGACCCTTCTTCAGACTGATCAGAGCAAACTTGCAGAAAAATCCCTGAACTAAAAAAGTTCATAACATCCTTCACATGTGCAAACATTAAACCGTGACCCACACAAGCCTTCAACCAACCTTTGACACCTCCTTAATGCTGTTGCATCAGTCTTTCGAAGAGTGTTTACTTTAGAGATGAGCCATTGAACGCCTTAATTCATTACCTTTCTGATCTGGACATGAATATTCTTATAATCCCTTACCCAATATACTGGAAGTTTTTTAAGCATCTTATGTGAATGCGAATGCTTTCAAATATTGTTAGAGTTTCAGTGCAGTTCTGACCCCCACACAAAGCCACTGCCATCTCACTCTCTCATCCCTAATCTTCTGCTCCAAGGTTCAGTGCACTTGTAACATACCACAGCACAAAAACCTAGAGAGATAAAAGACACTGATACCGTCCTTAAAGGGAAGTACGTGAGGCAGGAAAACAAACTTATCTTTATGCATAACCATGCTTCAAAGTATTAAATTATAAACCTTTCATCATTTAAACCGTAAAGCCCATCAAATGTGAAAGTGACAACCTCCAGGATCAAGACCAACTTCTTCCCAGCAACCATTGGGCGGCCTGAGCACTGCACAACACCAAGCTCAGCAAATGCCATCTTCTATGGCAAGGGTTGCCAACCTGGGGTAAATTACACCTACCCAGGGGGGAAATTTGTTGATTCTGGATTTGTTAAAAACAGCATTTGAACATTTCCCTTTTGTCGGTTGCTTTGTTCTGGTAGAAGTGTAAACACAAATTCCTGAACAAAACAGGGTGGGGGTAAAATTACTTTCGAAAAGTTACCAGGGGGTAAACCCCTGTTTATGAACTGTGTCTTGGCACAATGGACTTTAGTTTTTGCACTGTTATGGTCACTAGCACCAGCTATTAATTTATTGCGTTGCTGATTATTCTATCTAGACACAAAAAGCTGGAGTAACTCAGCGGGACAGGAAGCATCTCTGGAGAGAAGGAATGGGTGAGGTTTCGGGTCGAGACCCTTCTTCAGACTGAGAGTCACGGGAGAGGGAAAGGAGAGATATAGACGATGATGTTGGGATTATTTTATGATTATTCTAAGTTTATTTGTGTGTTATTGCATTCACAGGCAGCAAAGTAAGAATGTCATTGTTCCGTTGGGTCGGTACATGAGGTAACTGAACGTGGACACATCCACTACACCAACGCTCCTCTTATTCCCCTCTACCTGCCCAGACGGGGTCAAGGAAAGAGCGTTCGCGTCGATCGCGGCCCTGTTTCCACCAATCTTGCCATCACCACGCACAAGTAGCGACAATTGTCTGCAGATGCCGGGAAGTGCGATCAGCCCTGGCTGAACAACTTCTAATCTTCTTTAAGAAAGAACTACAGATGCTGGAAAAATGGAAGGTAGACAAAAATGCTGGAGAAACTCGGCGGGTGAGGCAGCAGCTATGGGGAGAAGGAATGGGTGACGTTTCGGGTCGAGACCCTTCTTCAGACTGAGTGGGGGTGGGAGGGCAGGAAGAAGAAAGGAAGAGGCGGAGAGAGCTGGGAAGGGGAGAGGAAAGAAGGAGAAAGCGAGGACTACCTGAAATTGGAGCAGTCAATGTCCTTGCTTTCTCCCTCCTTCCCTTCCCTAAACAGCTGTGTGACATTTTATTCTGAGTGTTACTAAGAAAATAGTTTGTTTGTACCCATTCTGACTGCAGGAGGAGCTAGAGAATTTCCATTCTTATGCTGCTTGCTTTAACTAAAGTTACAAATGGCATATGAAGATCTAAACCTTGGATTCCACAGCTTGAAGTCTGAATAGTCCCAGCATTTGGTCAACTATCTTTCAAAACATACTTGAATATGTGGACAAGGAATTACGGACCCTTCAAGTTTAAATTTGAACACTTTCCAAAAGTAAAAAAAGTAACGTTTTTTAAACAAAGTAAGAACTATTATTAGGAGATAATAATAACTATTAGTATAATATTAATAACTATTGTTACATTTCTCTGACAATGCTGTGATTTTGCTTACGTTACACAGAAAACGTGGTGAACTGTGAGGAAGGTTTTGTTATGTAGTGGTGTGCTGGGAAATTTAAATGAGCAGAAAATGTCATTAGCTTTATGGGAGCAGCAGATTAGTGTGATTCTCAAGTGCTGACCTCTGCCAACCTACCTTTATTTGTAGATACTACGAATCGTCGATTTAATTTAAAACTACTGCAGAATAATGCAGAGACTACAGATGTGCCAACATTTGCAGAGGCAGCTTAGAGAACACAGTGTAAACTCGGCGAGAACAATAGTCGATCGTGCTGTGCAGTCGTTGAGGAGCTGATACACGGAACCTTCAGTCTACCTGCAACTGTCCAATATTTTACAAACCTCCTGCTATTCCTTCAGCTACAATTATGATTAGCTCTTGGAAATGGTATTCCTCCAAATAAATCTAAGATGTTGATTGTGACCATTGCAAACTAGAACAAGTTTCACTTTGGACTTTGGTTTTGCACTATTATGGTTACGTAGAAAAATAGGAGCAGGAGTAGGCCATTCGGCCCTTCGAGCCAGCACCGCCATTCAATATGATCATGGCTGATTATCCCGAATCAGTACCCCATTCCTGCTTTTCCCCCATATCCCTTGATTCCTTTAGCCTGAAGACAGACAATGTTTCAGGTCATGTTTAAGAAAGAACTGCAGATGCTGGAAAAATGTCAATCTAAACAATTAATCTAAAAAGAGCTAAATCTAACTCTCTCTTGAAATCATTAACTTATGTATTATTGATTAATATATATTTATCATATTTTTATATATATTTATATTTGTGTTAATGGCTTGTTAAGTTGCAGCAAGTAAGAATTGCATTGTTGTCAATATATATATATATATATACATAACAATTAAATACCCATGACTCTACTGATGTTGGAGTTAAATGTTTGACATTTTTATTGTAAAAGCTCAGGGATCATTTTCAAAAATTATTCTTAAAATTAAATTCAGATAATTTCCGTGTGAAAGGAGTAAGTCTAATTTAGAAAATAAACTTTTGAAATCTAAATTATTGAAAGAGTTTCACTTAGATAATATGTTACAGCATATGAAATACAAATCAAACGCAGGTAAAATGTGTCAGAAGGAACTGCATATGCAGGCTGACAAGGAACAGCTGACATCTCGACCCGAAACATCACACATTCTTTCTCTCCAGAGATGCTGCCTGTCCCACTGAGTTACTCCAGCATTTTGTGGCTGTCTTCAAAAGCAGGCCATTCTTCCTTGATTTTGTAGCATATTTAATATTATCTGAATGCACGATGATTTCTTCATGCAAAAATGATTTATTTATAATGTAAGAATCAAATAGCTGGTTAGGTTTTTGTGAAGAGCAATTTTTAAAATCACCTTTGAATGTTTTATGGTGGACAAAAATGCTGGTGAAACTCAGCGGGTGAGGCAGCATCTATGGAGCGAAGGAAATAGGTGACGTTTTGGGTCGAGACCCTTCTTCAGAATGTTTTATGCTGATATTATTTTGAATCTGTTAAATTGTTTTGAAGATGTTAAACAATCTGGTACGAGTAGCAAAGCTGACCAGTATTTCATCCCTAATGCTAAAAATAAATGTATTACTTTACTCCACCATTTTCCCCCTTTAATCTATGTCACGGCTGAACGCAAAGTGAACAAGACGATGATTAACTGTTGTTGACAACGGGCCCTTTCCAAAAGTAAAAGTTCCTGCATGGTCTGCTCACGACCTCAGAGGGACAGAGCGCTTTTCCCCCGCGCCTCACAGCTGCAGCACCAGGCAGAGTTTTCAAGTAGATGCGGGCGGGCGAGCAGCCCAGAGGAAATCTAGTGAGCTTTTAATATGAGAAACCACCCAATGTGCTGGCTGCCCCCTTAGATCCAGAACATCATCTATCTCCCGAGAAGAAAGATTTATATCAACCCATTCCTGTGGACTGCAAAACAGATGGGAAGTGAATGGACAGTCAGCAGGTCAAGAAAACACAAGGGAGGTGCTATTTATGTGCTGGCTGTACATTGCCAGCATATGAAAGGGGTCAAGACTACAAACACATTGCTGGAAGCTGGGCCAGCCCTTTTTCTTATTGGCTGCTACAAAAGAGAATGTGGTTCCCATCCTCCTGTCAACGGGCATAAATCTCCATTTGTCAAATCCTTCACTGCAAAACGCAACTCAAAGAATCGGGCTGGTCAGGCCATAATAAATCAAACGTAACAACCACTCTTTGGAAGGAACCAAACAAAGTGCAGCATTGTTTATCGGACTGAAGTCTAACATCCCGGACCATTCCACGGTTCCACTGTTTACTCTGCCCAGCCTCATCAACAACTCTCTGGGAGGAAGCAGGAGAGGAGAGCAAGATATATCCAGGAAAATGACTGCAAAGTGAATCACCAACAAGTAACCAATTAAAAAAAAGGCAACAGCCGAGTTTAGTTCTTTAAGTTTAGTTTAGCGATACAGAGAGGAAACAGGCCCTTTGGCCCACCAGGTCCCCGCCGACCAGCGATCCCTGCACACTAACACTATCCTACACCCAATAGGGACCATTTTTATTCAGACATCAGTCTGAAGAAGGGTTTTGGCCCGAAACGTTACCCATTTCCTTCACTCCATAGATGCTGCCACACCCGCTGAGTTTCTCCAGCATTTTTGTCTACCTTCGATTTTCCAGCATCTGCAGTTCCTCCAGGGACAGTTTTTACATTTACCAAGCCGATTAACCTACAAACCTGCACGTCTTTGGAGTGTGGGAGGAAACCGAAGATCTCGGAGAAAACCCACGTAGGTCACGGGGAGAACGTGCAAACTCCGTTCAGACAGCGCCCGTAGTCAGGATCGAACCCGGGTCTCCAGCGCTACATTCGGTGTAAGGCAGCAACTCTACCACTGCACCACCGTGACCTCCCACCATAAAATAATAAGCAAGTCCCTGCTGCCTCAAAAAGATAAGCTTCTTTAATTGTCACACAACCAATATATGGTGCAGAGGTTTCATTAGAATAAAGAATAATTTTGCAAAGGCCAAAGCTGACAACATTTAGCCTAAGTTTTGAGTTACAAATAACAGCTCAGATCAGTAAAGACAAACCCCATAAAATATAAGCCAACAACACACCATTAAACAATCACACCATTAAAACAAAATCCAGCGGAGACCAGAACAAGGTATGCCTCTTTGGGCGACTACTCACCACCAAACAGGAGTCACCCGGCGTATGGTCGCCAGTAGTCACCCAAAGAGTCGTACCCTTTTCTGGTCATCCAACATGTTGAAAATTTTCGCCGACCTGCTGTGACTATGACGGGTGCCGGCAAGTCCCGCGACAAAATCGCGCAAGTGGGACAGGCTCTTTAAGAATACGACTTTTTTTTAAATGGACAATTTAGAAAATAAAGTGAAGACAATATGTTGTAAACTTCCTCGCAGATTTGAAACCAATTATTGCCCAATGGTAAATCAGAGATATTTTTCAAAATATTTCAGGCTCCATATCATTTTGAATATAAATTTAAAACAAAGCAGTAAATAATCTGTCTCACAAATGAATCAGTTTTAATAAATCTGTACATAACTAAAAACTCTGATCATGTTATCTTCCGGTTTGCACGTTTTTTCTATTTGCGCAAATGCGGTATGCGATAGCGCTACGATTTTGCGCCAGCTCACTCACCGTTATTGCGGGTTGCGCTGGGGGAACCAGGCCTCCCGTGTTACTGGGACCCAACGGGTCCGACTTAGTCTAGTTTTATACCAAGAGCAGCACAACTACTTATTCATTCCTTTCCTTTCTGCAGAAAGTAGCTGCTTCAAAATAGTTAATGAAAGAGCTGCTGCCCTCTACAAACGAACTGTACGGTGACCTTTGTTTAATGTGGGAAGATATTACAGAATTGTAAGTGCTTCCTTTATAGTGTTTACTGCATCTGGTTTCCCTCTCCTCCTGTGTTTTCCCTTTCTGTGCTAAACAACTATCTGCCTCATCCGTGACCCTCGGACTATCCTTGATCGGACTTTACTGGCTTTACCTTGTGCTAAACTTTATTCCCATTATCATGTATCTGTACACTGTAAATGGCTCAATTGTAATCACGTCTTGTTGACTGGTTAGCACACAACAACAGCTTTTCACTGTACCTCGGTACACGTGACAATAAACTCAACTAACTGAACTGATTTCCAAAATAAACTTATCCACCAATGAAGTTAAAAGATTCTGCTTCATCACAACATTCAGCTTCTTAGTTCATGTCAAGTCAGGTCACTTGAACTCCACGCTGGAATCCAATGCATCTTTTAAAAAGTTCCAAGTGCTACCTGGTGCCAAAAAGCATCAAAGCTTTGCAAGCCAGCAATCCAGGTTCAGATTAATGGTTAGTAAATAGGCTGTTAGTGGTGTAACAATTCATCATTTCTCTCCAGCCATGACTTTAAATGATGTGACTGGACTCTAAAGACTGAGCCTGGCTGTGTATGCTCTGCTCCTCGCCTGCAATTTCCTCGTTAGACTCCTCATCAATTATCTCCGAGCCCTGGCACAAAATCCTTCATCTTCACCGACTGGAGCTGAGTAAACCACTATCCGCCAGACAAGAGCCCAGCCCCCTTGCAGCACTTCAGAAAACAAGATTCCCTTTATAGACTTCGCTTCTTCACAAACTGCACCCAATCACCCATGTTTTCCCTAAACTCCAGCAAGGGCCATCATTCAAAAGTGCATCAATATCATTTATCAATCATTAGCCAGAGATTCCACACAGATTTTCATAGTTCCTATGAGCTCCTCATGATCAGAGATGTGAAGATTATAAATGTTCTGTTTTAAAGGTGTTATCTGATGATAATGAACAGACAGCCAGCATAAGGGCACTTTTTTCTGGTGGACAAGACTGATGCTGGGGCTGCCATGTTGTGGAATTCATGAGACGAGGAAAAACTTTTTCACCCAGAGAGTTGTGAATCTGTGGAATTCTCTGCCACAGAGGGCAGTGGAGGAAAGCACTGCAGATGCTAGTTTAAATAGAAGGCAGACACAGAATGCTGGAGTACCTTGTGAGGCCATTTCACTGGATGTTTTCAAGAGAGAGTTGGATTTAGCTCTAAGGGCTAACGGAATCAAGGGATATGGGGAGAAGGCAGGAATGGGGTACTGAGTCTGGATGATCAGCCGTGATCATAGTGAATGGCGGTGCTGGCTCGAAGGGCCGAATGGCCTACTCCTACACCTGTTTCCTATGTTTCTATGTAAATGACGGGGAATGAAAGCTCCCTAGATATAGTTGCATTTATAAAGAAATATAGGAAAGTAAATGGCGAGGTGGACTGCAAAACATGAAGTCATCAACAAGGTTCAGAAAACTGGAGAATAAGGCGGGAAAAGGTGAAATTGCCCATTTTGCCATGAACAGTGAAAAATCTCACGGTGGAAGTGCAGAGTACTGAGAGATGGGAAAGCTCTCAGGGGATTGCAAGTCTTTGCAACTCTCTTCTTCAAAGGACAATGGCAGCACAGTCTTTGGGTGTTATTGAGGCTTTGGTAGCAGATACTGATTAAACAAGGAAGTGAGATGAGGATGTAAAGTTGAGGTTACATCCAGATCTTATTAAATGGCTCAGCTGCCCCTCGATAGTTTATAGACTTCACCTCGTACTGTAGAGCTGTAGCGCAGAAACAGGCCTTCTGGCCCACCGAGTCCGCGCCGACCAGCGATGACCCCGCACTCTCCTACACGCAGTAGGGGCAATTTACAATTATTTTAACCACAGCCAGTACCTACAAACCTGTACGTCTTTGGAGTGTGGGAGGAAACCGAAGCTCCCGGAGAAAACCCACGCAGTCACGGGGAGAACGTACAAACTCCCCGTACAGACAGCACCGGTAGTCAGGATCAAACCCGAGTCTCTGGTGCTGTGAGGCAGCAACTCTAGCGCTGTGCCCTGTTGTAAATGTGCATGCTGACATAGTCATTTAAGGAAGAGTTCGTTGGGCTTTGACTGTGTTGTAGGCTCCTCTTGCAGCTGGGGCCGAGTGCGACGTGTGCAAACTTCAAGCACAAGTCCACTACTTCCAACCATACAATCTGCGGTTTACGAGGCAAACCGTCACTCATAAAGAAGCATATGTAAGTCTGAAGAAGGGCCTCGACCCGAAACGACATCTATTCCTTCGCTCCATAGATGCTGCCTCACCCGCTGAGTTACTCCAGCATTTTCGTCTACATACATTTAAAAGACGCCAACATAAGCTGTTGCCAGGAGTCCTTACAAACCTAACCATTTCTAATACTTATAACAGAGAGGCAAGCCAAACAGAGAGAGAAAGAACAAGCTTGGACTTGTCCTTTTAGCAACCTAGGTAGGGAGCATAAAGGAGACAGAGGAACAATTATTGGCTGCACGTGTGGGGTAATGCAACAGACAGTAACCAAAGGCAGGCAGGCAGGAGGTCTTCTCCACCCCTCTGATCAGAGATTAAAGGACAGGCAATGCTGAGTGCGTACCTCCAGACAGCAATCTCTATCCACTAATCCCTTACAGCAGCAACACGACTAAATAATTCACCCATACTGTCACTACCTTACTCATTTAATTAAAACAAACTGTACCACCGCTTACTGCAAATCAAAGAGTCTAGAATGAAACCCGACCTTACGACACTAGCTCAAATCAACATACAGGTTGTATTTATTTCCAGTTTGATTCCAGCAACTGAACAACACTGACTACACTGTGCAGACACACACTGCCACAAGACCACACTGTGGATTCACTTCATTGATTGTAAAATGCTTTCCATGTCCTGACAGCTGCCTTATAATGTGAAGCTTTATCTAATGCCTAAAACCTGACATGATTTTATTTGTTGAAACAAGAATAATAACGATGAAGTGCCTGTGAAAACTCTAACTTTGATACATGTAAAGCAGCAATGCTTGTGGTCACATTACATTGTGGTCACATTACTTATTTCAAGGAGGGCTCAATCTCTTGGCCGCCGGATCCATTATCAGGAGCACATCAGCAAATGCTCTCTCAAGCGCATTGTTCCCCTTCTGTGGTGCGCTGCGCGTGTATATTTAATGTGGGTGGCAACCAGGGCCTAGTTATGCAACCTCAGTCATCACCAAGTCCAGACATGCCAACCCCACCAACAGGCAATAAAGACAGCTATTGTCGACACAACGGCACACACAATGCCCCGCAAACGTTAGTCATTGATAAGATTAAAATAGACACAGCTGACATTAAGGGAAAAGTGGTTTGCATTCCCTTTTCATAACCATTACCTAGACCACAATTAGCAACACGGAACCCTTCATTTATTCCCCTTTGCATTTCTTTACAGCCCCAGTGAATAAGACTTCCTGCAGCCAAGTTGCTAGGATGCGGTAACGTTACCAGTGCCGGACTGCACATACACAAAGGGACAAGCACAGGCATGCAAGCAAGCTTGTTAACATTTATTGAAGTAAAAAGTGTCTTCTGTTAAACATATGTAAGAAAGAACTGCAGATGCTGGAAAAAATCGAAGGTAGACAAAAATGCTGGAGAAACTCAGCGGGTGAGGCCGCATCAATGGAGCGAAGGAATAGGTGACGTTTCGGGTCGAGACCCGTCACCTATTCCTTTGCTCCATAGATGCTTCCGGGTCTCGACCCGAAACATCACCTATTCCTTCGCTCCATAGATGCTTATGGGTCTCGACCCGAAACGTCACCTATTCCTTTGCTTAGACTTCACTTCTCATCCCCCACCAAAGAGCAGACAATCCTTTTTACAGATCCCTTCTGCTGTACAACAGTTTCATTGTGGGCTGAAGGGCCTGTGCCTGTGCTGCACTTTTCTAAGATAGACATAAAGTGCTGAAGTAACTCAGCAGGTCAGGCAGCATCTCTGGTGAAAAAGGATGGACACAAAACATATCCATCTTTTTATTCCACACATGCTGCCTGACCCGCTGAGTTACTCCAGCATTTGCAGTTCCTTTCTACACACTGTAGTTTGGTACAGTAAATAAGTGAACAGATATTATTTCTTGCTAAGCAATCTGCTCTGGAATAAATATATTTTACTGCACAATCCATTTTGAGTCAGGATCCTGACTCAAAATATCATCTATAGAATGTCATGAACAGGACTTGTATCTTTAAGCTAAATATAAAAAGGCTCATAATGTTTATTAAGATAAAGGTGAGGCAAGGAAAACAATACAAAATCATGAGAGGAATAGATCGGGTAGATGCACAGAGTGTCTTGCCCAGAGTAGGGGAATCGAGGACAAGAGGGCACAGGTTCAAGGTGAAGGGGAAAACATATAATAGGAATCTGAGGGGTCACTTTTGGTGGATAAATGGAACAAGCTGCCAGAGGAGGTAGTTTTCAGGCTGGGACTATCCCAATGTTTAAGAAATAGTAAGATAGGTACATGGTGCAGGTTTAGAGGGATATGGACCAAGAGCAGGCAGGTGGGACTAATGTAGCTGGGACATTGTTGGCCAGTGTGGGCGAATTGGGCCGAAGGGCCTGTTTCCACACTGTATCACTCTATGACAAATAAAGCCATGCCTACCGAGTCCACACTGACCAGCAATCACCCCTACACTAGTTCTATCCCACATCCCTGGAAACCCTTCTGTCCATATCTGCCCATAAATGCTCACAATTCATTATCTTCATGAGTACATAAGCATATAGGTTATAAAGCCACATGCTGCACTCTTGGCTGCAGATTACTGTACAATAAGGCTCAATGGGATAACAATGAAAGATTTTGAGGATAAATTAGAGTGGTGACCAATGACAATAATCCTTAGCAAGTTATAGACAATAGGGAGGTTTCACGGCCGTCGGGTCACGACCCATGACCCGTGCTGTTGCTACGCTACCCCAAGTGGAGTACACGCGATGAACTGCAGGTAAGCACTTACAGGGTCGCAGGCCCGTTAAAACCCGCCGAAACGTTGAATTTTTGCTCTGTAAATAATTATGGAAATCGGGATAAGCGTTAGAGACATGTACCCAACTTCAGAGTTCCAAAAGTGAGGAGACATGGCAGTATGTAGTACCTTCATTTCGCTTCACTTTTGGAATCTCTCACACTTACCCGGATTTCCATAATTATTTACAGCGCAAAAATTCAACATATTGGCGGTTTTTAACAGGTCGGAAAGTACGCGTTTCTTGCATTAATAACATGTACTGGAAGTGACGGATGTCCTCCAGATGGATTGAGCGGCTCTGTGCGTCAAGCCCTATGACCCAGTGACCTTACGTGTAAACCCCCTATAGACAATAGGTGCAGGAGTAGACCATTCGGCCTTTCAAGCCAGCACCGCCATTCAATGTGATCATGGCTGATCATCCCCAATCAGTACCCCGTTCCTGCCTTCTCCTCATATCCCCTGACTCCGCTATCTTTAAGAGCCCTATCTAGCTCTCTCTTGAAAGTATCCAGAGAACCGACCCCCACCGCCCTCTGAGGCAGAGAATTCCACAGGCTCACAACTCTCTGTGAGGAAAAGTGTTTTCTCATCTCTGTTCTCTTAAAACTCCACTCTAAATATCCATATCACTTACAGGAAATATTACCTTCATGAAATTAGCGACTGTTGTAGATGGGCAAACAAATAAAGGTGTTATACCAATGTTGAGAATTGTTGTCAGTTCCTGTTGATTCTACATTCTACACAGTCACAGGACAAAATACCACACAATAGAACTTTATTTATCCCAGGAGGGAGGTTGGTCTGCCAGCAGTCATAAAACACAAGATACATGAAACATGAAATTAAAGTGACGAGCGGAAAGGATTGGGGGTGTGCAAAGATTGGGGAGAGGAGGGGGAGGGGAGCCAGTCTACCCCACGAGGGAAGAAGGATCTCCTGTGGCGTTCTGTGCTGCATCTTGGTGGAACCAGTCTGTTGCTGAAGGTGCTCCTCAGGTTGACCAGTGGGTCATGGAGGGGGTGAGCTGTGGTGTCCAGGATGCTCCGCAGTTTGAGGAGCATCCTCCCCTCCCAGACCAATATCAAACCTGCCAGACATGTGCTATGCAGGCAATGACAGGCAGGTTCTGTTCTTAAATTGAGCATGCTCTCTTTCTATTTTAATGATGGCTGTTAGTAATAAAATCAATTGTTTCATCGGTTGGTGATGAGATTTAATCAACCGAGGGATGCTTTGTGGACCATCACGGTGGCACAGCGGTAGAGTTGCTGCCTCACAGCGGCAGAGATGCGGGTTCCATCCCGACTATGTGTGCTGTCCATACGGAGCTTGTACGTTCTCCCCGTGACCGCGTAGGTTTTCTCCGGGTTCCCTCCCACACTCCAACGATGTACAGGTTTGTAGGTTAATTGGCTTTTGTAAATTGTATATTGTCCCTAGCGTGTAGGATAGTGCTGGTGTGAGGGGCTATCGCTGGTCGGTGCCAGCTCGGTGGGTCGAACGGCCTGGTTCTTCGCTGTATCTCTAAACTAAAGTCTAAAATTAAATAGCAAGGCAAAGCCCAGGGGATTACAATGACTGCCCACAGACAGCATCTACGTTACTGACCCCACTCCACTGACTCTCAGTTTGAAGAAGGGTCTCAACCCAAAACGTCACCTGGTCCTATTCTTCTCCAGAGTTGATGTCTGACCCACTGCGTTACGCCAGCATTTTCTCTATAAATTACTGATGTTCTACCCAGCAGAAACTATCCACCATAACACTGGAAAATGATCTAAATAGCACAAAATTCCCTGTACAAAACATAATTCAGCTATTTCAATAATAATATCTGGCCATATTAAGCAGCTGATTTTATGGCCATTAGTTATACCCAAGTGAGAATCACCTAATGTGTTATTAACACGACCAAAGCATCATTCATTACATGCCTTGTAACAGGTGAGTGAGTGAGTGAGTCATCATATAAACGGGACTGAGGTGGAGCGGGTCTCCAACTACAAATTCCTCGGGGTACACATCTCGGAGGATCTGTCCTGGTCCCTCAACACCTCCCAGCTGATCAAAAAGGTGCAGCAGCACCTTTACTTCCTGAGGAGGCTCATAAAAGCCCACCTGTCCCCCCAGACCCTGACCAACTTTTACCGCTGTACCATGGAAAGCATCCTGACCACCTGCTTTACGGTCTGGTACAGCAGTTGCACCGTAGCAGACAGGAAGGCACTACAACGGGTGGTGAAAACCGCCCAGCACATCATCGGTGCCCCGCTCCCTGCCTTGGATGCCCTCCACCGAAAACGGTGTCTGAGACGGGCCGGGAAGATCATCAAAGACCCCTCCCACCCTAACCATGGACTGTTTGCCCTCCTACCATCGGGGAGGCGGTACAGGAGCCTCAGGTCCCGCACCAGCAGGATGAGGAACAGCTTCTATAACAACACCATCACACTGCTGAACTCGGAGTCCCGCCGATAGATTTCTCCAGTCTCTCCATCCACACTGTCTGCATTCTGTATCTATTTATATATTGCTATTACTATGAACTGATGCTAAACTGCATTTCGTTGTACCCATACTTGTATCTGTGCAATGACATTAAAGTTGAATTGATTTGAGTTGAGTCATGTGTAGTAAACGCTGCCACTTACTGGTCAGAGACAGAACTGCACATTATTTTCTTCCCCCATGAGAACATCGAACAGTACAGCACAGGAACCTATCCATTCTTTCACCATATGTCAGTCCCAATTAACCTGGTGAACCTACGCTGCGCTCCCTCAATAGCAAGAATGTCCTTCCTTGTATCTTGAGCAAACCACAAGCCCACTGAGTTACTCCAGAACTTTGTGTATTTTTTCTTGTAAACCACAGCAGCTGCAGTTCCTTGTATCCCCAAAGCCTGGAGATGTTTGGGTGTGAAGAAGGATTGCAACTGAAGACATAATTTGTCCATTCCCTCTACAGATGCTGCCTGACCCACTGAGTATCTCCTGCACTTTGTATCTTGTAAAAGCTATAGAAACATCAGGCAAGAGCAGATGAAAGAACAGAAACACTGTTTATTTCTATAGTCCTTCAGGATGTCCCAGGTGCTTCACAGAAGGTGAAATATCTCCGAGGAAGCGGCACCGTGGTAAGAAATGCAGCAGCCAATTTGCATACAGCAGGTTCTGGCAATCAGTAATGAGAAATTGACCAGTTAGTTTAAGTCTAGTTTATTGTCACGTGTACCGAGGTATAGTTGTTGCTTGCTATCCAGTCAGCGGAAAGACTAAACACGATTGACTGTGGAGGGAAGAACTGCAGATGCTGGTTTACACCGAAGATAGGCACAAAGTGCTGGAGTAACTCAGCAGGACAGGCAGCATCACTGAAGAAAAAAACAGCATCTGCAGTTCCTACCTACATGAAAACCTATTCCTTCCCTCCACAGATGCTGCCTGACCCGCTGAGTTACTCCAGCACTCTGTGACACGTCACCTATCCATGTTCTCCACAGATGCTGCCTGACCCGCTGAGTTACCCAGCATTTGTGTCTATCTTATACATGATTAACTGTAACTTAAAAACTGTTAACCTAAGGTCATTAACTTTTTGGGGGAACCTGCACCAGCACTCCCAAGTCCCTTTGCACCTTCGATTTCTGGATTCTCTCCTCATTTAGAAAAAAGTCTATGCCTTTATTCCTACTACCAAAATGCTTGACTCCACACTTTGCAACACTATATTCCATCTGCCACTTCTCTGCCCACTCTCCCAACCTGTCCAACTCCTTCTGCAGAGTTATTGCTTTCTCTACACTACTTGCCCTTCAAGAGCCAAGTTACTGCTTCTGCACCTCAGTAACTTCAAATCCACCCAAAGACCAGAACATATCAAAACAGTATATCTGCACGCATGATCATTTGTCACATTCTCCATCTCTTTGGATGTCATGTTTTCACACCTTACCCTTTCTTATCTCCGTGTCTCCCCCTCCCCTGGCTTTCATTACTGAAGAAGGGTCTTGACCAGATACGTCACCCATTCTTTCGCTCCACAGATGCTGCCTGACCCGCTGAGTTACTCCAGCATTTTGTGCCTAGCCACATTAACTAGACTCAATATGTAGGAAGGAAAGGATGCTGGTTTACACAGAAGACAGACACAAAATGCTGGAGTAACTCAGAGGGACAGACAGCATCTCCGGAGATAAGGAATGGGTGCCGTTTCGGGTCAAGACCTTTCTCCAAGACTCAATGCAGATTAGTTCAAATACTTCAAATAAGAGAATAAGGAGCGTTAATCCAGCGCAGCGATACGGAAGAGAAGATTCACTCACTGAGGTCCTCTGCTAGCTGTACCCTTCTTCCTGTCAGTAGCTGCACCTTCTTCCCGCTGTCTTCTGCAAAGTCCTCCAGCACCTCCTTCACGTTCTTTTCCAGGCGTCTCACTGATATTGACAGAAAACAGCCATTTAGACCAAAGGACCATTTTTTCCTTTAATTCATAATCAAAAGATATAGACATGTAACTCAGGTTCCAATGCACGGCACGGTGGCGCAGCGGTAGAGTTGCTGCCTCACGGCGCCAGAGACCCGCGTTAGATCCTGACCGCGGGCGCTGTCTGTACGGAGTTTGTACGTTCTCCCCGTGACCTGCGTGGGTTTTCTCCGGGAGCTCCGGTTTCCTCCCACACTCCAATGACGTGCAGGTTTGTAGGTTAATTGGCTTGGTGTAAATGTAAATTGTCCCTAGTGTGTGTAGGATAGTGTTAGTGTGCGGGGATCGCTGGTCGGTGCGGACTCGATGGGACGAAGGGCTTATTGTGAGTCATCTTTGGAACAAGCTGACCTATGTCGTAAGTGAAATAATAACTAGCAATTACCACACAAAAAAAGCCACTGATTTCTGATTTTTTATTGCAGGGTAATCAGTTTACGGCATGTCTATTATACACTTCACAAAAAGTGAACACAAACCCTTTCATTCCTTTCACCTTGCTTTCTCTATGTAGTGTTAAGACACCCTGGAAAGTCAATGCATAGAATTTAGATTTCCCACATTAAACCTAGATTTGTAAAGTATTAACTTTGAAAGTTTTCAAAAAGTTAAAAGGAATTTTCTTTAAAACTTCTGATGAAAAATCATCAACTTTTAAAGCCAGACAGCTGCTTGTCTGACGAATAAGTTTAGTTTAGTTTAGTTCAGTAATTCAGCGCGGAAACAGGCCCTTCAGCCCACTGAGTGCACACTGGCCAGCGATCCCCGCACATTAACACTATCCTACACACACTAGGAGCAATTTACAATTTTTATCAAACCTAATTAGCCTATAAACCTGCACGTCTTTGGAGTGTGGGAGGAAACCGGAGCACCCGGAGAAAACCCACGCAGGTCATGGAGATTACTTCTTAATTCCTGAACATACTTATTATAATAAAGTACGCTAAATGATTTCTAACCATGCTTTGTGCACATGCTTAATACAACTTCAAAAAGACACAAAGTACTGGAGTATCTCAGTGGGTCAGGCAGCATCTATGGAGGGAATAAACAGACAATGTTTTGGGTTGGGATCCTTCTTCAGACTCCATCAACAGAAGCAGCCAGAGGGGTGGAGAGAAAGCTGGAAGAAAGATGGAGCTGGGACAAGGGGTGTCAGGAGTTATGGGGAGAAAGCAGGAGAATGGGGTTGAGAGGGGGAGATCGATCAGCCATGATTGAATGGTGGAGTAGACTTGATGGGCCGAATGGCCTAATTCTACTCACTTATGAACCCATGTACAAAGCCTGGCTAGTAATAGGTGGATATAAGTGAAGGGGGTAGCAGAAGTGTGGACAAGGGCCAGAGATGGGGAGAAGACAAAAGGCTGTGAGATTGCGTGGTAAGGAAAGAAGAGGCTCAAAATGTGAAGTCAGGGGAAGGATTGTAGATCAAGGGGACGGTTGTTATTGGTTAGTCCAACTATCTCTTGGTAGACACAAAATGCTGGAGCAACTCAGCGGGTGAGGCAGCATCTCTGGAGAGAAGGAATGTGCGACGTTTCACTTTGAGCCCTTCCTCAGTCTGAAGAAGGGTCTCGACCCGAAACGTCGCCCATTCCTTCTCTCCAGAGATGCTGCCTCACCCGCTGAGTTGCTCCAGCATTTTGTGTCTATCTTCAATTTAAACCAGCATCTACAGTTCTTTCTTACACATATCTCTTGCTAGATCTGGTTTTTAAATGCAAAGCCTCAAAATGTATGTATCTGAGATTGCTCTTTATATTTTAAAAGATAGGTCTTCCAGATTAAAATAATGACAGGTAATCTCTCATTGACAGCTCCAAGCATTCTACATTAAATATCATTGCGTTTGACATAAACGTTTGCCATGGCAGGCCTTTGTAAAATACATAACATGAGAAGTTTCAACAGCAGCTGGATGTTGACCTACCTTCTGTATTCGTTAGCTGCTGTCGGAGTGTGTTTGCTGTGATCATCAGCATCCGTTGAATACGCCAGAACAGTATAACATTATTACAATCCAGCTGTTGGGGTGGCAGAAGGCAAGGAGAGAGAGAAAATATTGAGAGAAATGTAATACAAGCGTTTCTGTTTGGGGTTAGAGAGGTCACAGGTTGAGATCTGAGTGCCGACCCGTCATACTATTTAGGGCGGCACGGTGGCGTAGCGACAGAGTTGCTGCCTCACAGCGCCAGAGAACCGGGTTTAATCCCGACTACGGGTGCTGTCTATACGGAGTTTGCACATTCTCCCCATGACCGCGTGGGTTTTCTCCGGGTGCTCCAGTTTCCTCCCACACTCCAAAGACGTGCAGGTTTGGAGGTTAATTGGCTTGGTGTAAATGAAGTGTGTGTGGGATCAGCGCAGACTCGGCAGGCATAAGGGCCTGTTACCCCGTTGTATCTCTAAACTAAACTTTCTGTGACTGCCATTCAGATTGAAAAGATTTTATTGTCGTGGGAGCAATGTACTAGAGCGCATAAAGTTCAGAGTAAACCATAAACACAGGCACGCAATAAATACAACAAAAGCAAAAACCGCAAGAACGGTGCAAAGATTGATGTGCAATCTACATGTATATAAAAAAATCTAAAGTGCAAAAACAGAATCACCTAATGAGGTTGTTAAAAGTAGAGTACGTGGGAGTAGCTCTGGGAAGGAGGGTGAGGAAAAAGGCAGGAACGGGTACTGATTGGGGACGATCAGCCAGTGCTGGCTCGAAGGGCCGAATGGCCTCCTCCTGCACCTATTGTCTAATGATTCATTCAGGTCAGATAGCAGCGGGGAAGAAGCTGTCCTCAAATACAGATGACCGAGCTTCAAGCTCCTGTACCTTCTCCCAGAGGTAGAAGAGAGAGAGGAGGGAATGGCCAGGGTGGCGGGCATCCTTGACGATACTCCCAGCCTTCCTGATGCACCATGAGGATGGTGGTGGACCGGGCCGTGTCCACCGCTCCGTGCAGGTTCAGGCGGTCAGGAGCACAATAGTGGCCAGACCAGGCTGAGATACTTTCTACTGTGCACCTGCACGTTTCCACTTATGGATAAGATTAACTTATTGACATCAGTAAAGGGCCTGTCCCACTTGGCGATTTTTTTGGCAATATCAGTGTCGCCAAAAGATTTTGAACATTTCAAAATCCAGCGGTGAAAAAAAAATGTTGCGACACCTGAAAAAAACACCGCGCGTAAATACGTCATCACGCCGCTAATTGTTTTGGTGACCTGATACGTCAATGATGCCGGCAGTCGCCGAAAAAAATCGCCAAGTGGGACAGGCCCTCAAAAACGTCCAGAACCCATTTGTTAGCTGGGGCCAGGACTATAATACTGCTTTCACACGCGCTGTTTGTCAGATCTGTCACCAGCTATTTGACACATCCCAGATGAAGGGCATCGTGCAACTGCGGGCTGCGAGACTTGACTAAAACACGTGTGAAGCAGACTTCTGAACCGCATTCGGCATGTCCTTCTGCTACTGTTACCATACCTCAGAATCTATGAAGTGCCTTTGATAATAGTGGAAGCCTCTTCTGCAGAGATTACAGTGGTTCAGTGACTTCTGCAAGAAGTGCCTTCGGTAAATTTGATGCCAGGTATCTTTAATCTGGAGGCAGGAAACATAAATTTCACTGTACCAATTGGTGCATGTGACAATAAATGTGAACTTGAACACTAGATGAAATAAATGTAATAATGAGTTATAACAATCTCAGTCACTCAGGGATCGAGAGTTTTAAGAGGTTAGCAGAAATTGCTCTAAATGTCATTGTTCTGCATGGCAGTAGATTTATTCACAAATAAAAAGATCCAGGTTTGCATTTTTTTCAACTGTCAAATTCAATTCATAAAAGATACCTACAAGTAAGTAACAGCTACAAATATAAAAACATATCAAAGTGCTGGAGGAAGCTCAGCAGGCCAGGCTGCATCTGTGGAGGGAAAGGACAGACAATGTTTTGGATGGCGTCGCGTGTTTTAAGATTAGGGGCATCTTGTTGAAACCGACCGGATAATGAAAGTCCTGGATAGAGTGGACGTGGAGAGGATGTTTACAGCAAGGGGAGAGTCTACAACTAGAGGGCACGGCCACAGAACAACGAGGATGAACCTTTAGAATGGTGATGAGGAGTAAGTTCTATAGCCAGAGGTGAATCTGTGGAGTTCATTGGAGGCCAAGTCATTGGGTATTTTGAAAGTGGAGATTGACAAGTTCTTGATCAGTGAGGGTTTCAGAGGTTACGGGGAGAAGGCAAGAGAATGGGTTTGAGAGGAATAAATAGATCAGCCATGATTGGGTAGTGGAGTAGACTCAATGGGCCGAATGGCCCACTTCTGTGTCTTATGGTCTTGTATGTACACAAAACCTTGCTGGATTTTGGAATAAAGTGAGATATAATGTGGTGAATTGTACTTACCAGAATAGTATCCACAGTTACATTTTTTGCCTCCAGGTTTTTACGCACTGTTGTAACCTCGTCATTGGCAAGATAAGCGGTATGCTCCTCGTTGATCTTTATCAGCCGCTCCAGTTCTGCTTTGGTTTCATTATGAATGTGCTAGAATGACAGACACCTTCTCTTTAGGGTCAAACATGTAACACTGAAGTACAGCGACGGGCAATTTGTGCTTGAAATAGATTATACGTCTTCATTGATCTATGCAAGAAGACATTTTAAGTTTCGGCATATTATACAATGCTAGTTTTAATTACTTTTTTTAACATATAATATAAAATGTTGTATTTATTTTGTATTTTATCATCTTTAACAAATACATTTTGTACCAAATACTAAAAAGGCTCTCAAAGACTCTTAAAACTCTTAACAAAAGTATGTGCATAGCAATCTGTGGGGTGAATTTGTGGAATGGTCTGGAACAGGAGATAAAACTTAGCACAAACATAATTCAGTTTAAAAAGATGTACAAAAACACTTCTTTAAAAGGAGATTGGGATGAGGATAGGTGATTGTGAGTGGGATATTTGTTATACTGATTGTATTGGGAAGGCTGATTATAGGGTGATGGGTTGTGTGTATGACTAAGAGATACTGTATAGTATATGAGGGTTTTTTCTTTTCTTTTTTCTTTTTTTCTCTCTTTTTTTGTATGGCTTTGTAAATATTTGATTAGTGTATACATGTAAATAATTTGGTGTACATATAGCTGCTAAATGTGTATAAGGTAATTATAAGCAGTTGAATAAGGGGTGGGAATGAATAAGCTTTGGCTTCTTCCAGCTCCTTTTCGGACACATATGATTTCATTTATTTATAGATATCGTTGATGCCACTTTATAAATATTCTTGTTTTGGTTTTTGTATGCTGTTTCACACTTGCTTTTTATTCTTTTATTCTGTTCGAAATAAAGAATTAATTAAATAATAATAAAAAATAAAAAAAGACTCTTAACTAAAGCTAAAGGGCCTGTCCTACCAGCATGCGTTTGCATGCGGCGAGCGCGACCAAACGTGGTGGCTTGAGGCGTACGGCCTCACGGGGCCGGTCCCACTTCGAACCGCGGAGGAGTATGGAGTTGTGAGGGGCTGGTCCAGACATCATACTCACCAATCAGCTGGGCAGGAGGCGGGCCGACTGAATGTGGGACATCGCGCTGCGTCGTCGTCACGCCGGGCGGTGACATAATCGCGCAACGCCACGCGCTAGGCGTACGCTGTCAAGACGCTGTTTATGATGTTGAGACGCTGCGTACGACTTCGAGACGCTGCGTACGTCCTCAATGCGGCTGTGGACCGACAGGACGTTGGCATGCGGAATTTTTGGATAGTGTCAGTTTTTCGGAGCCCCGCGTGATGTCGGGACCAGCCCCGCACAACTCCATACGCCTCCGGCGATCGATTGTGGGAATAGCCCCGCAAGGCCGTACGGCTCAAGCGACCACGTTAGGTCGCGCTTGCCACATACAGTCGCATGCTGGTGGGACAGACCCTTTACTGGCTCATACAATACGATAGGATAGAACTTTATTTATCTTATTGAAACATATACGATTATTAAGGGTTTGGATACGCTAGAGGCCGGAAACAGGTTCCCGATGTTTAAGAAGGAACTGCAGATGCTGAAAAATCGAAGGTAGACAAAAATGCTGGAGAAACTCAGCGTGTGAGGCAGCATCTACAGAACAAAGGAAATAGGCAACGTTGAAACCCTTCTTCAGACATATTCCCGATGTTCGGGGAGTCCAGAACCAGGGGCCACAGTTTAAAAATAAAGGGCAAGCCATTTAAAACGGAGATCAGGAAACACTTTTTCACACAGAGAGTTGTGAGTCTGTGGAATTCTCTGCCTCAGAGGGCGGTGGAGGCCGGTTCTCTGGATACTTTCAAGAGAGAGCTAGATAGGGCTCTTAAAGATAGCGGCATCAGGGGATATGGAGAGAAGGCAGGAACGGCGTACTGATTAGGGATGATAAGCCATGATCACATTGAATGGCGGTACTGGCTCGAAGAGCCGATTGGCCTACTCCTGCACCTATTGTCTATCCCAGGAAAGAAAATGATCTGCCAACAGTCATAAAAACACAACAAGAGACATGAAACATGAGATTAGTATACAAACTTAAAACACACGGTATTGGGGGTTCAGTATTGATGAACTGGCTGGCAGACAGGAAGCAAAGAGTAGGAGTAAATGGGTAATTTTCAGAATGGCAGGCAGTGACTAGTGGGGTTCCGCAAGGCTCAGTGCTGGGACCCCAGCTATTTACAATATATATTAATGATCTGGATGAAGGAATTGAATGCAACCTCTCCAAGTTTGCGGATGACACAAAGCTGGGGGGCAGTGTTAGCTGTGAGGAGGATGCTAGGAGGCTGCAAGGTGACTTGGATAGACTGGGTGAGTGGGCAAATGCATGGCAGATGCAGTATAATGTGGATAAATGTGAGGTTATCCACTTTGGCGGCAAAAACAGGAGGGTAGATTATTATTTGAATGGTGGCCGATTAGGAAAAGGGGAGATGCAACGAGACCTGGGTGTCATGGTACACCAGTCATTGAAAGTAGGCATGCAGGTGCAGCAGGCTGTGAAGAAAGCGAATGGTATGTTGGCATTCATTGCAAAAGGATTTGAGTACAAGAGCAGGGGGGTTCTACTGCAGTTGTACAGGGTCTTGGCGAGGCCACACCTGGAGTATTGCGTACAGTTTTGGTCTCCTAATCTGAGGAAAGACATTCTTGCCATAGAGGGAGTGCAGAGAAGGTTCACCAGACTGGGATAGCAGGACTTCCATATGAAGAAAGACTGGATAGACTCGGCTTGTACTCGTTGGAATTTAGGAGATTGAGGGGGGATCTTATAGAGGCTTACAAAATTCTTAAGGGGTTGGACAGGCTAGTTGCAGGAAGATTGTTCCCGATGTTGGGGAACTCCAGAACAAGGGGGGGTCACAGTTTAAGGATAAGGGGGAAGTCTTTTAGGACCAAGATGAGAAGATCTTTTTTTACACAGAGGGTGGTGAGTCTGTGGAATTCTCTGCCACAGAAGGTAGTTGAGGCCAGTTTATTGGCTATAGCAGTTCATTGGCTATATCGGCCCTTGTGGCTAAAGGGATCAGGGGGTATGGAGAGAAGGCAGGTACAGGATACTGAGCTGGATGATCAGCCATGATCATATTGAATGGCGGTGCAGGCTCGAAGGGCCGAATGGCCTACTCCTGCATCTAATTTCCACGATTCTTTCTATGATTCTATGAAATTAAACTGATGAGTGGAAAGGCTTGGAGAATGTGCAAAGATTGGGGGGGGTGGGGGGGGAGTCAGTCTCAGTCTACCCCACGGCAGAAGGGGGAGGAGTTGTACAGTTTGATAGCCACAATGAAGAAGGATCTCCTGTGGCGTTCTGTGCTGCATCTTGGTGGAACCAGTCTGTTGCTGAAGGTGCTCCTCAGGTTGTCCAGTGTGTCATGGAGGGGGTGAGCTGTAGTGTCCAGGATGCTCCGCAGTTTGAGGAGTATCCTCCCCTCCAAGAGCACCGAGTAGCGCCAGGGACTTTGCCTGGCAAATCAGTCGAGCAATAACATAACTAGTAATGTTCAGTAGGGAGTCAAGGATCGGCATTCTTTACTGCAAACTTGTCGCTTCTGTTCTTCCCAACTTGGTGATGTCAGGAAACAGAATGGATCAACATATTCCCTGGCGAACTTTCACAGGGTTACAAAGATATAATGATTAATATGGTGGCTTGATACGTGTATGTGATGAATAACATCGATTTCATGACTTCAATATTGAACAAGAGGGTAGGCCACTGAGGGGAGGAGTGTGCTGGCTGTTAAATGATCCTGCAGCTCAGAGTCCTCACACATAGAAATCTGGCAGGTATCGAGACGCCTAATGGAATGCTAGCCTTTATTTGGAATATAAGAGCAGTGAAGTCTTACTGCAACTGCACCAGACAGTGTGTGGCCACCTCTCTGGAAGTGTGGACCATTCTGGCTGCTTTATTTATGGGAGGAAGCATTGCCTTTATGAGGCATTTCAGTGAACGCTCAATAGGATAAATCCAGGTTTGGAGGAATTGTCTTATAAGGAAAGGTTGGAGTGATAGAGTTCAATAATAAGGCAATATCCCACCTGCTCTGCGGACCGCGATTTCCAGTAGAACCATCTTTCTTGCCAGTCTGGTCCCACCATGTCATGAATTGCAGAGTCAGCTGTAAAAATAACAAGGCACCAGTCAGAATTCTGTCTTGTGAAGAGGGGAAGATTTGCCTTTGCATAATCCCTTTACAATCTGCCCAGCACAGTGGCGCAGCAGTAGAGTTGCTGCTTCACAGCGCCGGAGACTCAGGTTCAATCCTGACTACGGGTGCTGTCTGTATGGAGTTTGTACGTTCTCCCCGTGACCTGCATGGGCTTTCTCCGAGATCTTCAGTCGCCTCCCACACTCCAAACACATGCAAGTTTGTCGGTTAATTGGCTTGGTGTAAATGTAATTGTCCCCAGTGTGTGTAGGATAGTGTTAATGTGCGGGGATCGCTGGTCAGCATGGACTCGGTGAGCCGAAGGGTCTGTTTCTGTGCTGTATCTCTAAAGTAAACTAAAGGGTCTCGTCCCGAAACGTCACCCATTCCTTCTCTCCAGAGATGCAGCCTGTCCCGCTGAGTTACTCCAGCATTTTGTGTCTATCTTTAAACTAAACTAACCCTCCACACAGAAAACGGAGCACTTCAATGCGTATCCGCTGTCAAGTTAAGAGAGAATTTGTCACTCCATTGCCAAAAGCAGCATTTGTGGAAATTACCCAAAATTGGACAATTCAACATTGACACTGCTGGGTTGCAAGCTACGCAAGCAAAATATGAGGCACTGATCCTCCAATTTGTTCCATGCTAACTACGGGTGCTATCTGTACGGAGTTTGTACTTTCTCCCACTGACCTGCGTGGGTTTTCTACGGGTGCTCTGGTTTCCGTCCACACTCCCACTATGTGCAGGTTTGTAGGTTGGGATATTGGTATAAAGGGGTAATTGTCCCTAGCTTGTGTAGGATAGTGTTAGTGTGCGGGGATCGCTGGTCGGTGTGGACTCGCTGGGCTGAAGGGCCTGTTTCCGCACTGTATCTCTAAACTAAAGTAAACTAAACTAAAAAGGTTTGAAACAACCTGGCTTTTAAACCTATGAAATTAGGACGGGAATTAAAAGCTTGTAAACTTACTGTCTCGAATGCGGGAATGCAGAGTTTCCTCCAGGAAATTGATTGCTGCATCCCACTGCTGCTTGTCAGAGATAGAACGATCTTCCAGAGCGTTGTGCTGGATGACCCGCTGTGGAACACCCAGAACAATGATTACACCCTACAACACCCAGGTTCACAAGCTTCATTCTCGGGATGGCGGGACTGTCATATGCTGAGAGAATGGAGCGGCTGGGCTTGTACACTCTGGAGTTTAGAAGTATGAGAGGGGATATTATTGAAACATATAAGATTATTAAGGGTTTGGACGAGCGAGAGGCAGGTTCCCAATGTTGGGAGAGTCCAGAACTAGGGGCCACAGTTTAAGAATAAGGGGTATTTTGAACGGAGATGAGGAAACACTTTTTTCACCTCAGAGGGCAGTGGAGGCCGGTTCTCTGGATACTTTCAAGAGGGAGCTAGATAGGGCTCTTAAAGATAGCGGAGTCAGGGGATATGGGGAGAAGGCAGGAACGGGGTACTGATTGGGGATGATCAGCCATGATCACATTGAATGACGGTGCTGACTCGAAGGGCCAAATGGCCTACTCCTGCACCTATGATCTATTGTCTAGAAATATGAATAACTAATTAAAATGAAATCTTATCCATTTTCAGCATGCCTGCACCTTATAATCATGGATTTTTTCCCCATTGAAAGAAATGGCATTAAGTTCTGATATTTCTACGATGTTTAGCAAAACAATAATGTAAAGTATATTCCATTGCAGCCAGAAAATCCAATTATTTTCAAATTAAATTAAAGTAAACTAAGGAATTATAAGCAGTGCCAGTGTGAGTGGAGATTGTTACATTACTGCACGTTCAGCTTCTGCAAACTGCAGCCTCTCTCTTTTCCCCAATATCCTCTTGCTGTCGGTACATACTGCAACTATGTTCTAGTTGGCGATACTCCTCTCACTCACTGCTGCCTATGTGACAGTACACGCAGCTTGCAGTCCCGCCACCTTGAAGTCAAACATCGCTATTGTGTTTTCCGGCCACAGGACACGTGTTTAACGCGCTTTTTGTGCATCTCTTATGTACTCCATCAAACACCTCGATAGTTGACACCAGGGGCCACAGTTTAAGAATAAGGGGTAAGCAATTTCGAATGGAGACGAGGAAACATTTTTTCACACAGAGTTGTGAGTCTGTGGAATTCTCTGCCTCAGAGGGCGGTGGAGGCCAGTTCTCTATATACTTTCAAAAGAGAGCTCGACAGGGCTCTTAAAAATAGAGCGGAACGGGATACTGATTGGGGATGACCAGCCATGATCACATTGAATGGCAGTGCTGGCTCGCAGGGCCTAATGGCCTCCTCCTGCACCTATTGTTTATTGTCTATTTAGCTTAGTTTAGAGATGGTGCATGGAAACAAGCCATTCGGCCCAGCGAGTCCATGCTGACCATCGATCACCTGTTCACACTAGTTCTATGCATTCACTCTTTCTCATCCACTCCCTGCAAAGTAGGTTAACAGAGGCCAATTAACCTACAAACCCTCATGTCTTTGGGACGTGGGAGGAAACCGGAGCACCCAGAGGAAACCCACGTGGTCACCGGGAGAACGTGCCAACTCCACACAGACATCACCCGATGTCTCGGGGGTTGTGAGGCTGCAGCTTTACCCGCTATATTGTTCAATCCCATAGCCAATTTATATCTGCTTGTAGCCTACAATCTTTTTTATGATTTATTTCTTCACTAGCTTTATATCATAATCAAACTTAAATCTATTACAATCCATCTCCACACCCAAGCCATTGATGTGTTGTTTAAGAAGGAACTGCAGATGCTGGAAAAATCGTAGGTAGATAAAATGTCTGGAGTGACATTGTTGAACCCTAGGTTAAATTTGATAGGACTTGGGGAAGATTTATTCAACATTTTCATACGATATAAATTGTCCCCTCTCCAACTGTTATAATAATTATTTTACCTTTATACGGTGGAACGGACTTGACGACAAATAGGGACTTAAATTGTTGAAATTCTTTGCAGCCCAGATTCTGTTAAGTTTAGGGGGGTTTTGTTTTTGTTTTTTCTCTTTTTTTCTTTTTCTCTTTTTGTTTTTATACATATAAGTTCTCTTTTAAACACTTAACTATATTTACATAGAGACCGGGAGGTCTTTACTCAATGTGTATTTTGACACAGGACTCATATTCAGGTTATACCCCTTTTCTCCAGATGCCGCTTCACCCACTGAGTTTTTCCAGCAATTTTTGTCTACAAGCCATTGATGTGTTCAGCAGAGGACCACGCACTGACCCTTTCACTCCACCTCTCATGCGCCTGACCATCCAGAAGAGATGCTCATCCCCTCTCTGTCTACTCTCAAGCATTCCTCAATCGCTGCGAAGAGAGCGCCACTTGTGTAACAACCACGCACACACTGCTAACTTAAGCAGCAACTAACTCCAACATTGGCAACTGCTTGACAATTTAATTCACACCCGTTTACACCGATCAACGGATTTCATACCAGACTGTCTTCAGCTTGCTCGTTCCACTTGTGACGTTTGATACTCTCATCTTTGACAGCTTGTTTCAGTTTGTCAAATATATTATCGTGGTCCTTCCCTTTTGGCTCGGACATAAAGCGGGCAAACTCATCCTCCAGTGTTTCCCACGCCACCTGAGAACAAGAACATACGCGTGTAAATAACATTGGAAATGTTTGCCCTAAACATTTAACTAGGAATAATTACTCCATCAACCTTAATTTATGTATCCTCTCACGAGCATTGCTTACGTACTCTAATAGATATTAAACTTGTCTATCGCTTTAAAAGATATATATGAATAGTTGCATATGAATAGTTTATTTTCGGTCATACATTAAAAAGAACAAAACTTTACAATCTCAACCAACACTGTATCCATTTCACACAACGTTCACATAATCAATGACCAAAAAAGGAGTAGGCTGAAGCCAAAAGCTTATTTTTGCCTATCCTATACAATCCATAACATAACCCAGAATATCAGCATTACAAAGGAAAGAAAAAAAAACTCTAAATTGTAATCCTTACTTATTTTACATTTTAATCATTTTACATTATAATACTTAATTATTTTACATTTTAAGGCTTTTTTGAAACTCAGAGAGCTACAACATTTCAACTCATCACTATTGATATTGATAGAAATCAATAAATTCTTCAGTAAGAGAAACATTTATTGTTAGTACACCTTTTAAATAAATCAGGAGTCAAGTGTTTAATGTCACATCTACCAATGACAAGAATGAATGAATAAGTTTATTGGCCAAGTATTCACATACAAGGAATTTGCCTTGGTGCTCCGCCCGCAATGACAATGGAACAATTAATTATACTCGTTGCAACTGAACACCATTAAAACACTAACAATAAATAAATATGCAATAATCAATAATGCAACAAGATAATCGGGTACGCTGTAACTATAATGCTGCTAATATATTTAAATGGCCTTGCAGACTGTGTGTTGCAGCACTGATTTACTGTGTTTCTTTTGAGGCTCTCACTTGAGACTTTAGAGATACAGCGCGGAAACAGGCCATTCGGCCCACTGAGTCCTCGCCATGCTGTACACTTGCGCTGCCCTACGCACTAGGGACAATTTACAATTTTTACCAAAGCCAAATTAACCTACACACCTGTACATACCGGAGTGTGGGAAGAAACCGGAGCACCCGGAGAAATCCCAGAACGTATAAACTCTGTACAGACCACACCCCTAGTGAGGATTGAACCTGGGTCTCTGGTGCTGTAAGACAGCAGCTCTACCGCTGTGTCGCCCTTAAGTAGTCTAAAATGGCCATTTCTTTACTTGCTCAGATGTTGGCAACTGTTGTATTTTTGGAATAAATGTGAAAGCTATAATTGAAAAACACATCGTACTTGGGAACTGGGTGATCTAATTTAACACAAATGGGACGCAATGATTAATGCGACAGATTCCAGGCCTGGTGACCTGAAACAAATGGTTGATTTGGTGAGAGATTCCGTACACCGCGGAACACCGTGGCTGAACAGGAAATCCCGAGGCCTCCTTCAGCTCCAAACGCAAGGCGCTGAGATACCATGTTACCCACAAGCTAAGCGTGTTCCTTTTCAAGTGAGCGGGTACATGGATAGGACAGGTATAGAAGGACATGGGACAAACGCTGGCAGGTAGCACCAGTGTAGATGGGGCACGTTGGTCGGCATGGGCAAGTTGGGCCGAAGGGCCCCGTTTCCACGCCAACTTAGAGCACATTTAAAAATAGACTTTATTCAAGTAATAAATAAATACAATATAGGAACCGTGCAAAAAATTCATCCGACATTTTCGGAGACTATACAAACATTCAATACTGTTTACACAAATTTCTCCCCCATCCTTGCCACTCATGTGGCCCACTGGCGTAGAATCCCTTCCCTTATTTTGAGGGGAGTCTCCACCACACCCTGCCCCCCATGTCCAGCAGCGGAAGGACCCTAGACTGTGGCCCTCCCCCACCAAGCCTTGGCGTTGGCTGCACCGAGCTTCAGTGCGTCCCTCAGCACGTACTCCTGCAGTCTGCAGCGGGCAGTCGGCAACATTCCCCGATGGACATCTCGCTCTGCTGGGAGGGCAACAAAGCTCGGGCAGGCCACAGAGCATCTGAAGGGCCCCGTTTCCACGCCCTGTGCCTCTGAGGAGTCTTAGAGCACAGGCTCCCACTCTCTAAAACACACACATGGGCAATGGTGGGGGGCAGGGTGATGCCTGGCTGAGACAGACATCAAATACAAGAACTCTCACATGAAATCAAATTGCTTCGTCAGATTTTAGGGCCTAATTTCCCAACCCCTTGATTCAGTATCAGGCTTGGCGGGGAAAGGAGGGCTCATGGAAATGAGAAAGTAGCACAGCTAAAGAATACAAAGCAAGAAAGAACGTAGACATGAAAATACAGAACAAGCAGGAAAGATTAAATTAGTCCACGTAGATAAGTGAACGTGCTTTGAAACTTTTTTTTTTGTGATGATAACATTTAAACCAATATAAGTTATCCAAGGGTAGAGGATTCTAAAACTAGAGGGCACAGACTTGAGGTGAGAGGCGAGAGTTTGCAGAGGCACCTCAGGGACAACAGGGAGCTAGCTGCCGGGGACGTTTTGGAAGCAGATACTATTATGACTTTAAAAAGGAATTGACGCAGATATATGGATAGGAAGGGTTAAATGGGCTGTGGGTCAAATGGGGACCAGCCTAGAATGCCAACTGGGTCGGCATGGACAAGGTGGGCCGAAAGGCCTGTTTCTGTGCTGTACAGCTAGTTCTATGACAAGTGACGGTTTAAAAGGCAAGTTATGCCAATTAAAGTGTTTAAGAAGGAACTGCAGATGCTGGAAAAATCGAAGGTAGACAAAAATGCTGGAGAAACTCAGCGGGTGAGGCAGCATCTGCGGAGCGAAGGAATAGGAGACGTTTCGGGTCTAGACCCAGAAGCATCTATGGAGCAAAGGAGAAGTGACGTTTCAGGTCGAGGTGAAACATCACCTATTCCTTCGCTCCGATGCTTCAGAGTTTCTCGAGCATCTTTGTTTACCAGACCCTTCTGGGACCAGGAGGGGGATAAAACGCAAGCTAAACACTCACTCCCTCACTCAATATAACTTGTCCACAACTGAGCTAAGAGTGAGAGCAAACATGCACGGTAGTCCCCACCTCCACGGCTTTGTGCGGCAGCTGCTTGTCAGTCCACTGCTTGAGCTTGATGTCCACGGTGGTGTTGAACGTGCCCGAGTTCACCGACTGAGCCGCTGGAAGGTAGATGTTCTCCATCACGTGGTTAGACACTCTCTCCCACAGCTTCCGCTTCAGAATCTCCTCCCTAGAAACACACACACACAAACAACTCCAGTAAGGCAGACTTCTGGCTACTTTACATTTTGGCACATTAAGGGCCTGTCCCACTTACGCGATTTGTTTGGCGACTTGCCAGCACCCGTCATAGTCGCAGCAGGTCTCCGCAAAGTTTTCAACATGTTGAAAACCCAGCGGCGACCAGGAAACGGTACGACTCTTTGGGCGACTACTCACGACCATACAGGCGCCACCCCGCGACATGTCATCTGTATGGTCGTGAGTCGTCTCCCAAAGAGTCGTACCTTGTTCTAGTCGCCGCTGGATTTTCAACATGTTGAACATTTTCGAAGACCTGCTGCGACTATGACGGGTGCCAACAAGTCGCCGTTACAAATTGCGTAAGTGGGACAGGCCCTTTAGTTTAGTTTAGTTTAGTTCACACTGAGGATGCACATTCATTCATTCATTGCGAAAACTGGACCTACAGCTTATAAGGTAAACAATGTGAACTAGAAGTGTTTTGTCACAAAACGAAGAATCCCCAGTATAATATGAGATCAGTTTATTGTCACGTGCACCGAGGTGCAGTGAAAAGCTTTTGTGGCGTGCTACCCAGTCAGCAGAAAGACAATACATGATTACAGTCGACCAATCCAGTATATAGATACATGATAAGGGAATAACGTTTAGTGCAAGGTAAAGCCAGCAAAGCCCGATCAAAGATAGTCCGAGTCACAAAAGAGGTAGATAGTAGTTCAGCACTGCTCTCTGGTTGCAGTAGGATGATTCAGTTGCCTAATAACAGCTGGGAAGAAACTGTCCCTGAATCTGGATGTGTGCGTTTTCACATTTCTATACCTTTTTGCCTGATGGGAGAGGGGAGGATTTTAAGATTAGTTTTAAGGATAAGGCAGTTTGAATGCAAATAATGTATTTATTTGTTTATTCATGCAATCATTGCACATTATTCTTGCTCCCTGTTGCACCGCCTCATCAACATATAATCAAAGAAAGTTCTATCAATTGATGAAATATTGTTGGAGGCAGTGACCACTGGGCGACCCACTCCATGGAGCAAGTTCTGGTCTTTCTCCAAACTTGTTATCTTGCATTAGAATATAACACCTGGAGTATGAGACCACACCTGGAGTATTGTGTGCAGTTTTGGTCCCCTAATTTGTGAAAGGAAATTCTTGCTATTGAGGGAGTGCAGCGTAGGTTTACAAGGTTAATTCCGGGATGTCATATGCTGAAAGAATGAAGCAACTGGGCTTATATACTCTGGAGTTTAGAAGGATGAGAGGGAATCTTATTGAAACATATTAAGATTATTAAGGGTTTGGACACGCTAGAGGCGGGAAACCCTTCGAGACCCTTCTTCAGACTGAGAGTCAAGGGGAGAGGGAGACCAGAGGTATGAAAAGGTACAGAACAAATCAATGGCCAAGGAGCCCACAATGGTCCATTGTTGGCTGTGGAGGAGACGATAACGAAAGGATGCGAACAGTGAAACTAGGAGGATGGCCAGGGTGGGGAGGGACGGAGAGAGATGGAAGCTGCTTATGACCATCAAGGATGCCTTACTTTTACCTGTAAATTCTCAAAGTTGATTACCAGGTTCTCAAAAATCAATATGCACACATCTCAGCAACCAGCTCGATGTGCATCACATCCAATATAAAATTAAAATAACAGGACTTAGAAAACGAAAACTCCAACTGTAACTTTCACCCTGAGAGAACACGGGATGTGTCTCTGGGGTCACTGAGCAAGGAGCATCATCTTCCAGTGATTCACGACACTATATCTAAATGGGAAGATTCTTCACCCAGAAATTGTACTGAAGGACAAGCCCATTTCAAGTCAAACAGGCTATTTCCATGTCCACTATGAGATTCTGACTAACATGAGGTTCTGCAAGCAAGGCAGCCAACAAACAAAGGCTTGGAGGAGGTGGACACAATTGCTGGAGAAAGTCATCGGGTGAGGCAGCATCTATGGAGCGAAGGAATAGGTGACGTTTCAGGTCGAGACCCTGGTGTGGAGGAGGTTTATTATGGGAAATAGATGACATTTAGTCAGAGGGTGGTGAATCTGTGGAATTCTTTGCCACAGGCGGCTGTGGAGGCCGTCAGTGGATATATTTAAGGCAGAGAAAGATAGATTGTTGATTAGTACAGGTGTCAAGGATTATGGGGATAAGGCAGGAGAAGGGGGTTAAGAGGGAGAGATAGATCAGCCACGATTGAATGGCGGAGTAGACTTGATGGGCCAAATGGCCTAAATCACATGACCGTATGACAATGGATAACCTGTGTTCTGATGAATTGTGTGTTGTAACTGGGCAACACTGAGGATTGACTATCCCAAGCCACCCAGAACCTAGGATCAAGTAGAGAGCATTTCCTTCACCAGAGGTGGAGAATAGATAGTGTGAACGCACACAGTCTTTTTTCCCGGGTGAGGGGAATCAAGAACCAGAGGACACAGGTTTAAGGTAAGAGGGGAAAGATTTGATGGGAACCTGAGGGGCACCTTTTTCATATGTGGGACGAGCTGTCAGAGGAGGTAGTTGAGGCAGATACAGGAACACCAATGAAAAGGCATTTGGATGGGTAAATGGATAAGAGTGGTTGAGAGGGACGTGTGTGAAACATGGGCAGGTGGGACTAGTGAGGATGGGCCATCTTGATCGGCACGTACGCGTTGGGCCGAATGGCCTGTTTGCATGTTATATCACTCTATGAATGGATCGGTCACCTATTAATTAAAGTACCCTGAAGCCTTATATTAATTTGGAACATTAATGCATAGTTTCCTTGAAAAAGATCTCTTCCAAATTTGTTGCAGCATTTCCCTTTCATCATTGCATATTATGTCGTGGGATGCAATTAATTCCCACTTGTCTGAACTATCCACAAGTAGCAACAACTGATTGCCAACAACTGCTGTATTGAGACCCAAGTTTTCATACTTTCTGATCAATAGTGGCACGATGGCGCAGCGGGTAGAGTTCCTGCCTCATGGCACCAGAGACCGGGTTCGATCCTGACTACGGGTGCTGTCTGTATGGGGTTTGTACGTTTGCCCAGTGGGGTTTCTCCGGGTGATCCGGTTTCCTCCCACACTCCAAAGACGTGCGGGTTTGCAGATTAATTGTCCTCGGTGAAGATTGTAAATTGTCCCTAGTGTGTAGGATAGTGCTAGTGTACTGGGTGATCGCTGCTCGGCATGGACTCAGTGGGCTGAAGGGCCTGTATTGCTAAACTAAACTAAATAAGTAAAATAGCATTGTGTTCAATTGATACCAACACTAACTGGTTCACAAACTGTGGCCACTTAGTGTTTATACTAATAAGATAGCAAACACAATGGAAAACACTACCCAATTCATCATCAAATTGATTCAGTAAGTTTGATCTATTTCCTTCTCAGTTTCTGAAAGTTATTAATCTATCACGGATTCCCAAAACAGCCACAGACTTCCTTTGGGGAACACATTTAAGTGCTTTACTAGCTAACTAAAATATTTCACCCTCTACTGCTAATCAATAACACTATTAGGATTTAAACTGGTCTTTAACCCTTCAACTCTTAATGATATTGTTTTATCATTGTATCTTAGACTATATTTACAGAAATAAAGATGAACTGCGTTGCTTTTGCTGGCAGAAGGGTGTGCCGAAAATGATATCAGAGGTAATAAAATGTCAGATCTCATCATCAATTGATTTGAATATTGCAAAGTTAAGAAAGGGAATACAAATAGGGAATATTGACACAGTAGCAATCACATGGAGCAATCTTTCACAGCATAAGAGAAGAAGCTCTGGATAAATAAATAACCATTCTTTGTATTCTGTTTGAACTCGAAACAGTGCAGGACATGTTTTTTCAGTGTATTTCAGAGCAGTTCGATACATAGACAATAGGTGCAGGAGGAGGCCATTCGGCCCTTCGACCATTCAATGTAATCATGGCTGATCATCCACAATCAGTACCCCGTTCCTACCTTCTCCCCATATCCCTTGATTCCGCGAGCTCTAACAGCTCTATCTTTTGATCCATTACTGGGGTTATGGCTCACATCATAGATTTGGCTTTTTAAACCAGCATAAATATAACATTTACATAATTGAACAAATGACATCGACATATACCAAAAAAAAGACACAAAATGCTGGAGTAACTCAGCGAGTCAGACAGCATCTCGTGAGAACATGGATAGGTGATGTTTCACAGATGGCTGGAGTAACTCAGCGGGTCAGGCAGCATCTGTGGAGAACACGGATAGGTGACGTTTCACAGAGTGCTGGAGTAACTCAGCGGGTCAGGCAGCATCTGTGGAGAACATGGATAGGTGACGTTTCGGGTTGGGATCCTAATTGATTTATACTGAGAGGTTGGCTTTTAATATCAGAAAGTATTGTTATATTCTGACACTCTACTAAAGTAATTATCAAAGCACTTCAAGTGCAATAATGAATATAGACTAAAACACTACCCTTTATGAAAATACAATAAAATTAAAATAACATGCAAAACTGAGAGAGAATATGTTGAAAGTTGAAGGAATGAAGGGTCTCGACCCGAAACGTCGCCTATTCCTTCTCTCCAGAGATGCTGCCTCACCCGCCGAGTTACTCCAGCACTTTGTGTCTACGTTCAAAGTTGAGATGGACAGATAGATTCTATTTTATTAATTACTACGCACAAACCAGTTAGTTGCTCCAATATAAATTAGGCATTACCAGTGTTTCGGAGTAACCTGGCTTAAACTGATCACCTCATCCAGAATCTCATTTTTGGCTTTTTCATACAGCTCATTCTAATAAAAGAAAATATAAAGTTAGAAAGAACTACAGATGAGAACAAATGACACATAGCAAAACAATGAAACAAGAATTAAACGTTACCCTATCTAATTCCCTCAACTGAGGGTAGTTGTTCTTCCATTCGGTCTCAAGGTTGAATCGAGTAGCTAAGATAGTGAAAGAAAATGCATTGTGGTTAATTCAGTGAAAAGTTGGAATTATCTTGAAAGGACCTCTATACAAAGTTCCGGTGTAAAACATTGCAGCATTTCTGTACCCAAAGCTGCACTCACTGACATTTAAGGTAGACACAAATTGCTGGAGTAACTTAGCGGGTGAGGCAGCATCGATGGAGAGAAGGGTCTCGACGCGAAACGTCACCCATTCCTTCTCTCCATAGATGCTGCCTCACCCGCTGAGTTACTCCAGCATATTGCGTCCACCTCACTGACATTTAGTTTAGTTTAGTTTAGAGGTACAGCGCGGAAACAGGCCCTTCAGCCCACCGAGTTCGCACCCACCAGCGATCCCCGCACACCAGCATTATCCTACACACACTAGGGACAATTTTTACTCTTACACCAAGCCAATTAACCTACAAACCTGCATGTCTTTGGAATGTGGGAGGAAACCGAAGATCTTGGAGAAAATCACGAGGTCACGGGGAGAACGTACAAACTCCGTACAGACAGCGCCCGTAGTCAGGATGGACCCCGGGTCTCCGGCGCTGCAAGTGCTGTACGGCAGCAACTCTGCCGTTGCGCCACCGTGGTGACGTTTATTGACAGACGGTACAACTCATAAATCGGGCATTTTCACAATCTGCCGGCTACGTCTGGACAGACACAAAATGCTGGAGTAACTCGGCGGGACAGGCAGCATCGCTGGAGAGAAGGAATGGGTGACGTTTCATGGCCACACTTACACACGTGGGCAAACTGCCCCGCACATACTGAAATAGCAACAAGTCGTGTCTGGCAAGTTGATTTCATTCAACATTATTTACATATCATCCATTTCACATTTCTAGTCTTAGGAAAATGATTACACAATATTTGAACTTAATCTTAGAATCTCTTCCTGAACAAGGGTCCCGACCCAAAGTGTCACCTGTCCATTCCCTCCACAGATGCTGCCTGACCTGCTGAGTTCCTCCAGCACATTGCGTTTTGCAATGTGCTCAATCATAAACCACCACGAGAACCTTTCTAATAAGGGTGGCACGGTGGCGCAGGGGTAGAGTCGCTGCCTCACAGCGCCGGAGACCCGGGTTCCATCCTGACTAAGGGTGCTGTGTGTACGGAGTTTGTACGTTCTCCCTGTGACCACGTGGGTTTCTCTGCATGCTCCACTTTCCTCCCACATTCCATAGGCGTACCGGTATGTAGGTTAATTGGTAAATTGTCCCTCGGATCGTATTAGTGTACGGGGTGATCATTGGTCGGCGTGGAGCTGCTCGGCCGAAGAGCCCGTTTCCACCCCGTATCTCTAAGAGGAGCGTGGGTGAAGCTCAACAGACTTGGTACTGGAGTTGGGCGTTTCAATGCCAGCGTGTGGAGATGGGGGCTCCCTCCGCCAGAGCCCAGCCTGGGAATGTGGAGCAGAACAACAGACAGCCAACCATGTCATCTCTGGGTGCCCGCTCTACCACCCACCAAATGGAGCTGTGTCAGGGCCTGGCAGACATTGACACCAACAGAGACAACAACCTGGCTGCTCAACACCGCGTGAGATCTAACTATTCCTTTGGCTTATTTATGTGTCATTCACAAGAAGATCTCTAAACTAAACTAAAATCAAATGCTTTGAATGTTACTTCTTCAACATTTAACTCCACATTCTAACTTTTATTTTGATCTCAGAAAGACTTGCCAACAACTATTTGATAAAGAGCATATATAAACATCTGAAGCAGGGTGATCTGCCACTGACAGCCGGCCCACCACTTAATTGAACTTGTTTGCTTGTTTATTTTACTGGAACAGTCTTCCTGAAGTTGCTGCAAAGCATCACCCCAGCACAACATTTATTGACCATAGTAACACAACTCTCACTGGGATCAGTTAGATCAAAAGTGATTGAATTGGGAAAACGGTTCCATTTATCATTCTGCAGTGTGTAATTATCTTTAAGCTCAAGGACCCCGCGGAAGTTGGCCAAAGTTCCAAAATGACACGAAAACCCTGACGCTCAATAAACACAACACACAGTCAAAAGGTGCAAGTCGAGAGGGCGGCCTGGTGGCGCAGCGGTAGTTGCTGCCTCAGAGCGCCTGGGATCCGGCTTCCATCCTGACTACGGGTGCTGCCTGCACCGAGTTTGTACGTTCTCCCCCTGACCGGTGTGGGTTTTATCTGGGATCTCCGGTTTCCTCCCACACTCCAAAGGCATACAGGTTATGTAGGTTAATTGGCTTGGATTCATTGTGTGTCGGGATAGTGTTAATTTGCGGGGATCGCTGGTCGGCGCGGACTCGGTGGGCCGAAGGGCCTGTTTCCGCGCTAGATCTCTAAACTACACTAGATTTATCTATTTGTTTTTCATTACACAAGACTGATAGTTGCCTTTGATATTTCTATCGGTCTGAACTACAATTATTTGGCCCAAATCCCACCACGTGTACTGAAACTTTCACTGAGCACCATTTTGCATCTTCCTGTTGTCACCATGTACATTTTCACTTATTATATTAATATAGAACGGTCTCGACCCGAATCATTGCCCATTCCTTCGCTCCACGGATGCTGCCTCACCCGCTGAGTTTCTCCAGCTTTTTGTCAACCTTCAATTTTTCCAGCATTTGCAGTTCTTTCTTAAAGCTAATTAACCTACAAACCTGTACATCTTTGGAGAGTGGGAGGAAACCGAAGATCTCGGAGAAAACCCACGCAGGTCACGGGGAGAACGTACAAACTGTGTACAGACAGCAGTCATAGTCAGGAACGAACCTGGGTCTCTGGCGTTGTGAGGCAGTAGTTCTCCCCTATCCCACTGTGTTCAGTTCATGATCACACTGTAATCTACTTATATTCATCAATCTGGAAATAAATGCATTAGTCGGAGCTACTTTATATTTACCTTTGAATGCATCAGCTTGCTGTTCCACAGACTCTCTCACCATTTTCCAGAAACAATCCTGACACAGCGAGGCTTAAGTTCTTGGTTGTCACTTGGTGTGCTTTCAGCATCCCTGTTCTACAATGGGAAAGGACTCAAAACAAGCTCTCTCGTATACTGACGCACAGCAGAGGTGGACATTGTAACATGGTCTTACTGGAACATTGCAAAAGCTTTTTTTGACACTGGTCAATGGTTTATATACTGTATATCTATCCTAGTCCGCCTAAACCTACCCGATCTCCCGGTTGCTCAGCACTTTAACTCCCCCTCCCATTCCCACACTGACCATTCTGTCCTGGGCCTCCTTCATTGTCAGAGTGAGGCCCAGCGCAAATTGGAGGAACAGCACCTCATATTTTGCTTGGGCAGCTCACACCCCAGCGGTATGAACATTGACTTCTCTAACTTCAAATAGCCCTTGCTTTCCCTCTCTCTCCATCCCCCTCCCCTTTCCCATTTCTCCCACCAATCTTACTGTCTCAGACTACTTTCTATCTCGGTCCCGCCCACACGCTGGGCTCGGTGGGCCAAAGGACCTGTTTCTATGCTGTATACCTTTCTATTTAGTTCTGGGGTATTGTTTTTCTAGTTGAGTTCAGTTAGATACTGAACTTAGATTTGGATGAGGGGATAGAAGGCTTTGTGGTCAAGTTTGCGGATGATACGAAAATAGGTGGAAGGGCAGGTAGTGTAGAGAAAGCAGGGACTCTGCAGCGGGACGTGGATAGGTTGGGAGAGTGGGCAGAGAAGTGGCAGATGGCATATAGTGCAGCAAAGTGTGGAGTCGTGCAATTTGGTAGTAAGAATAAAGGCGTAGACTATTTTCTAAATGGGGAGAGAATCCATAATCGGGGGTGCAAAGGGACTTGGGAGTGCCAGTGCAGGATTCCCAAAAAGTTAATGTGCAAGTCAAATCCGTAGTAAACGAGGCAAACTCAATGCTAGCATTCATTTCAATAGGGCTTTTATACAAAAACAGGGGTGTAATGCTGAGGCTCTATAAGGTGCTGGTCAGGCCGTATTTGGAATATTGTGAGCAATTTTGGGCTCCATATCTGAGGAAGGATGTGCTGGCTCTGGAGAGGGTCCAGAGGAGGTTTACAAGAATGATCCCAGGAATGAGTGGGTTAACCTATGATGAGCGTTTGTCGGCACTGGGCCTGTACTCGCTGGAGTTTAGAAGAATGAGGGGGGAACATACAGAATAGTGAAAGGCTTGGATAGAGTGGATATGGAGAGGATGTTTCCAGTATTGGGAGAGTCTAGGACAAGAGGTCACAGCCTCAGAATTAAAGGGCGTTCTTTTAGGAAGGCGATGAGGAGGAATTTCTTTAGTCAGAGGGTGGAGAATTTGTGGAATTCTTTGCCACAGAAGGCTGTGGAGGCCAGGTCAGTGGATATTTTAGTACGGGTGTCAGGGGTTATGGGGAGAAGGCAGAAGAATGGGGTTAGGAGGGAGAGATAGATCAGCCATGATTGAATGGCATAGACAATAGACAATAGGTGGAGGAGTAGGCCATTCGGCCCTTCAAGCCAGCACCGCATAGTAGACATGATGGGCTGAGTGGACTAATCCTACTCCTAATACATGATCTTATGATACTAATTGGCCTAACCAGCAGCAAACCAGTCAGGGCAGTTCCCATTAACCAATCACTAAACCATAGCTCCAATGAGATTCCCAACCTGGAGATCAGACAAGTTAAGGCAAGTTATAATCTTTAAATATTTAATTTGTTCTGGTGCTTTCACTCATCAAGAGAAGTGTAATAAGTTTTTAATTTTACTGTTAGTTTTATTACAAATTCTTTAATTTATTTATAAGAAGCTTAATATTTTTTAAATGTTTCCGATTACCAGACAAGGTTTGAGAGAAGGTGGCTCTGCATTCACAGACGTATTATCACCCATAAAAGCCCAGCAGAGATTCCAGAGGCAGAACTAGAAACTACTATCGCAACATAGGTTCAAGGTGAAGAGGAAAAGATTTAAGGGCCTGTCCCACTTGCCGATTTTTTCGGCGACTGCCGGCATCATTGACTGACGTATCAGGTCACCGAAAAATACGCGGCTGGAGGCGACGTGATGACACGCAGTGTTTTTTCCAAGTGTCCCAACATTTTTTCTGTCGCCGCTGGATTTTGAAATGTTCAAAATCTTTTGGCGACACTGATATGACGCCGGCAGTCACCGAAGGAAATTGCCAAGTGGGACAGGTCCTTTAATAGGAATCTGAGGAGTAACTTTTTCACAAAGGGTGGTGGGTGTATGGAATAAGCTGCCAGAGGTGGTGGTTGAGGCAGGGACTATTCCAGCATTTAAGAAACAATTAGACAGATACATGGATAGGACAGGTTTGGAGGGAGATGGTCCAAACGCGGGCAGGTGGGACTGGTGTAGATGGGACATGTTGCCCGGTGTGGGTAAGTTGGGCTGAAGGGCCTGTTTCCACTCTGTATCACTCTACGACTCCATTTAAGAAACAGTTAGACAGGTACATGGATAGGACAGGGTTAAAGGGATTTGGGTCAAATGCAGGCAGGTGGGACTCATGTAGATGGGACAAGTTGGCCGGTGTGGGCAGGTTGGGCTGAAGTCACTCTGAGACTAGACTAGGTGTTTAGATTTATTACTGGCTGTCTGCCTGATAACTGTTGTCTACGTTAGCTCCCAGACACAGACGGATGGGGAACACGAGACTTGATCTGCCCAACTCAAGAGCTTGGAAACAGCAAATGATTTGCCTGCCATATTTGTTCTTTCACCCTCTGCCAATCCAAATGATCACAAAAAGTGCAAAGAATTTAAAGTCTTACTTCAACAGCTTTGAATTCTGAAAGAATTCTCCTTCATAATCCTTGATGGCATCAATGCCTTCATTGGTGTTGCCTGTTTCATTGAAAAACACAACATTTATCAAGTCAAGAGAGTTTATTGTCATGTGTCCCAGATAGGACAATGACATTCTTACTTGCTGCAGCACGACACAATGTGTCTGTTTACCATAGACCACATATACACAATTACTTTCAAGAGAGAGTTAGGTAGGGCTCTTAAAGGTAGCGGAGTCAGGGGATATGGGGAGAAGGCAGGAACGGGGTACTGATTGGGGATGATCAGCCATGATCACATTGAATGGCGGTGCTGGCTCGAAGGGCCGAATAGCCTACTCCTGCACCTATTGTCTATTGTCAATTAAATAAACAGATATAGTGCAACAATAATAATAATAGTCTGTTGCAGTTCAGAGCTTATTTGTTGTTGAGTTTAATAGCCCGATGGCTGTGGGGAAGAAGCTGTTCCTGAACCTGGATGTTACAGATTTCAGGCTCCTGCACCTTCTTCCTGATGGCAATGGTGAAATGAGTGTAATTTAACAAGCATGTAAAACACTTATTGTCACATGTAGTGAGATACAGTGAAAAGCTTTTGATTGCCTGCTCTCCAATTAAATCACATCATACTATACATTAAGTAGCAATGTTACAACATTTTGAGATTTAAAAAATCAAGTCTGCAATTTATCCCATCAGTTAAAGTATAAAAAGAAGTTTAATTTGACACCTAATTCACTTTCATATCTTCAGTATTATAAAAGTTATGGCTATTTTCATACTCAGAAATTAGCATCTTGTTCCCTATTGCTTTTCCATTGACTCAACACAAAAGCTGTGATCAAGGACAGTCAAAAGCCCATAACCGTCTTAAAAATTAAGAGTCTTGAATGAAATTTTCAGTTATTATAGTTTGAAGCATTCTGAAACAAATATGAAACAATCTTACTTGGGTGACCTGAAATTAAAGTATATAATTAGTTATATACCTAATTGTAGCTAATTACATAATTCAATTACTAGATCTAAACTATCTATTTCTTAAGAAAAGGTTAATATTTTTAAAAAGCCTAAGTGTCCAAATAACATTCACACAAGAATTCGCAATATAACATGATTTTTAAATCTCATTGTCATGAATTTATAGGCCAAATTGAAGGAATTTAGTGTTTAATTCCCGTAAATTAATGCCCATTTAAATCATCTTGCGAGTGGGTTTTTGTGGAACGTGATCGTTTGGAAGGTTGCGGTTTGCGGTGAATTTAACCCCCAGTCGGCAGGACAAATACTGCCGGTTCGTATATTTTTTAAGTCACCTTTTCACAACATGAAATTTTTTGATTAAAGGCTTCCTAAGAAGCATGTTTTTATGTAAAATTAAACTGTGGACCTTGTTTCGTCCCCTACGTGAGATCCGACCTGTTGTCGACGTTCACGGCTTTAGAAGATGATTTTTAATTTACTCATGCTAATACATTATCCAGCGTAGTTTAAAAATAACTCCATAAAACAAATGTCGGAGCGATTTCTCTTCAGCAACTGAACCCCCTGAGATTAACCGATTTGAATGGTCTGGAGTAAACGGCATTTTAAACCCGCCCCCCTCTCAAAGGCGTCAAAGTCGCGCACACGGGCAGCGGCAGAACTGCAGGGACGCTGAAGGTAAGTTTTGTAACATACTTACATTAAGTTAATCGGCAAGTCAAATCGGTAGTAAAGAAGGAAAGGCAATGCTAGTATTTATTTCAAGAGGGCTAGAGCACATAAACTGGGATATAATGCTGAGGCTCTATGAGACGCAGGTCAGGCCTATTGGAGTATTGTGAGCAATTTTGGACCCCGTATCTAAGGAAGGATGTGCTGGCTCTGGAAAGGAGGTTTACAAATGTGATCCCAGGACTGAGTAGGTTAACATATGATGAGCGTTTGTTGACACTGGGCCTGTACTCGCTGGAGTAGGATGAGGGGGAACCTCATTGAAACTTACCAAATAGTGAAAGGCTTGGATAGAGTGGCTGTGGAAAGGATATTTCCACTAGTGGGAGAGTCTAGGACTAGAGGTCATAGCCTCAGAATAAAAGGATGTTCTTTTAGGAAAGAGATGAGGAGGAATTTCTTTACTCGGAGTGTGGTGAATCTGTGGAATTCATTGCCACAGACGGCTGTGGAGGCCGACAATTGATATTTTTAAGGCAGAGATAGATAAATTATTGATTAATGCGGGCGTCGGGGCTTGTGGGGAGAAGGCAGGAGAATGGGGTTAGGATGGAGAGATAGATCAGCCATGATTGAATGGCTGAGTAGACTTGATGGGCCAAATGGCCTAATACTGCTCCTATTATTTATGACATGAATACAATACTAACCAAGTAATAGTGACAATACTAGTATGTTGAATATGGTGTTACAGCATTAGAGCATTACAATTTCAATAAGCCTTGAGACAGTATATGTTTCTGGGAAGACTCCTTTGGCAGTGAAGCTAATATTGTGGCTACAATTGAGATCTTTAAGCAATGTGCAATAGAGTCTTACCTCTGCCGGTAACAACTGCAAAGTAACCCAAAGCTTTCATTGGGAACAGCTTGCCTTCCACAATCTGTTGAATCTGCAGATGCATAACGTACATAATCACAAAAATACACGACGCAAGATACACGGTATGAAAATAAACCATGTTGGAGTTGAGTATAGGAGCAAAGAGGTCCTTCTGCAGGTGTGCAGGTTCCTAGTGAGACCACACCTGGAGTATTGTGTGCAGTTTTGGTCCCCTAATTTGAGGAAGGACAATCTTGCTATTGAGGGAGTGCAGCGTGGGTTCACCAGGTTAATTCTTGGGATGGCGGGACTGTCATATGCTGAGAGAATGGCGCGGCTGGATTTGTGTACTCTGGAATTTAGAAGGATGAGAGGATATCTTATTGAAACAAATAAGATTATTAAGGGTTTGGACATGCTAGAGGCAGGAAACATGTTCCCGATGTTCGGGGGAGTCCAGAACCAGGGGCCACAGTTGAAGAATAAGGGGTAAGCCATTTAGAACGGAGGTGAGGAATTTAGAACTTTTCCTCACAGAGGGTTGTGAGTCTGTGGAATTCTCTGTCTCAGCGGGCGATGGAGGCCGGTTCTCTGGATACTTTCAAGAGAGAGCTAGATAGGGCTCTTAAAGATAGCAGAGTCAGAGGATATGGGGAGAAGGCAGGAATGGGGTACTGATTGTGGGTGATTCAGCCATGATCACATTGAATGGCGGTGCTGGCTCGAAGGGCCGAATGGCCTATTCCTACACCTATTGTAAAAAAAAAACTGTACTAAAGTCTAAACAAATAATCAAATGAATCTGTGTGCTTGACGGTGCCCACAAATACTTCACAATGAATGAATGCCTATTCGCGGACCATTACAAATCAGGGGTGTCAGGGGTTATGGGGACAAGGCAGGAGAATGGGGTCAGGAGGGTGAGGTAGATCAGTCATGACTGGATGGGCCAAATGGCCTCATTCTGCTCCGATCACTTATGAACAAATTTACCTGCATCATGTTAAAATAAACTCAGGGATTAATTTTCGAAGTACCGCGCACACATATATAATTCAAAGGTAGACAAAAAAATGCTGGAGGAACTCAGCGGGTGAGGCAGCATCTATGTAGGTCTCGACCCGAAACGTCACCTATTCCTTCTCTATATAGATGCTGCCTCACCCGCTGAGTTCATCCAGCATTTTTTGTCTACCTTCGATTTTTCCAGCATCTGTATTTCCTTCTTAAACATATATAATTCCAACATTTCTGTAGGCGATCAGACGTGAAAGGACACTTACTCGACTGGGACTGGCGAGGTTCTTCTCCGCCAGGTCCACTTTGGTCAACACAAAGATGGTGCGGCGACCTTGTGGATCCATCTGGCTGACCAGGTCAGTCACAATGCTGCGCTCAGCATCCACAGACCCGTCTGCAAGACAGAACAAGACATCTAGAGTTACAGCCTCTTACAATATATATTCACACTCAAATACCTTACACTTAATCAACAATCAATCCTTCAAGAGCAAATGTCATGTCGCATCCACTTAAAGAGTGCCTCTGTATCCCTCAGTAAACTATTTACATCTTTTAAACTCATCACTCAACCAAACCGATGATTTCCATCACCCAAGTCTTGCAAATTAAGTTTCAAACTATAGATTTGGTATAATATTTTGTTTCATCAAGAAATATTGCAGAACATTATTTCAGGCCAGAGTTGGTATAAGTTAGTTTTACGAGGCACAAGCTAAAATATGCACATTGTAGATGATAAGGTTTAGAACAGGCACCCTATTCGCATCAATTTATTCTTGGAAATTGGGTTAAATTTGAACTCTCCACTGATTGATAAAATGCTGCCTGACACGGAGACATAGCATGACACCTATGCCCCTATTTTAGTGTAAAAATTGGGGTGGGAGATTGCAACCTTCATGTGGTCCACCCTGTTTCCACAAATGCAATCAACCTGACGTGCACAAATAAGATCAAATAGAACAAGTTGACCTACAACTTTTTGTTTAAGAAGGAACTAGAAGGGTTTTGGCCCGAAACGTTGCCTATTTCCTTCGCTCCATAGATGCTGCTGCACCCGCTGAGTTTCTCCAGCACTTTTGTCTGACCTGCAACTTTAGTTCGGTGCACGCCATACCGAAGAAGAAGTGTAAAAATGATTCGCAGAAATTAGATGAAAAAGCAAAGCAGATGCACACAAATGGGGTGCTTCACGGGGCACTTAGAGCGGCCGACGTGATCAGAAGAAAGATTTTTAAAAACATGGCGTTTTGCTTGCAGAGAATGCACGTGGAGATATGTTTCTCATAAAGAACAAATTACTTAAGGGCCTGTCCCACTTACGTGATTTTTCTCGGCGACTTGCCGGCACCCGTCATAGTCGCAGCAGGCCGCCGAAAATGTTCAACGTTGAAAATCCAGCGGCGACCAGAACGAGGTACGACTCTTTGGGCGACTACTCTCGACCATGCAGGCGACATGTCGCGGGGTGACGCCTGTATGGTCGTGAGTAGCCACCCAAAGAGTCGTACCTTGTTCTGGTCGCCACGGGATTTTCAACATGTTGAACATTTTCGGCGACCTGCTGCGACTATGACGGGTGCCGGCAGTCGCTGAAAAGGTTGCGTAAGTGGGACAGGCCCTTTACTTTATCTAAGACAATCACGTAAGACACGTCATACACAAATCATCAATTAATTACCTGTATTAAAATTAATGTCGGATATCAGGCTAGTCACTTTAAGGTGACAATACAACCAAACACTAATGCGCAAATCATTCAAGTTTGTTGCACTCTGCACATGTTCAATGAGGTACAGGGACAATGAAAATACTGCTGGCAGCAGCATTACAGGCACATAGGGTCAGACAACACACAGAAACATGACTTACCACACAAACTACACATAAACGTTTCAAAGAAAGGCCGTGAAAAAAGCGAAACAAAAAGAAGTCCACGGTGGTGTAAGAGGTAGTTTGTAGTGTTCTGTTGCTGAGGTAGGATTAGGGTTGTATAGGTCGGTTCAGGAACCAGATGGTTGCAGGGAAGCCTCTGTTCCTGACCCCGGTGGTGTGGGACTGGAGGCTTCTGTACCTCCTGCCTGACGGTAGCTGTGAGAAGAGGGCACGGCCATGGGGACAAATGTCGGGCAGTTCAAGAGGGCTGATCACCAACATCGGTTGAATGGGAATTAAGAGTGAGTTATAAATAACTCACATCCTGTAAAATGAATGACCATAAGCATCCTATCTTCCTGCCAGCAGAGTATCTTGGAAAATATATCTTAGCAGGAGGATAAGGGGTGATCTTATAGAGGTCAAGGGATAAGGGACAGAAGTTTCGGGGTAACGTGAGGGGGAACTTCTTTACTCAGAGGGTGGTGGCTGTGTGGAATGAGCTTCCAGCAGAAGTGGTGGAGGCAGGATCGATTTTAACATTTAAGAGTAAAGTGGATAGGTATATGGACGTGAAGGGAATGGAGGGGTATGGTCTGAGTGCAGGTAGATGGGACTAGGGGAAAACAAATGGTCGGCACGGACTGGAAGGGCCGAGAGGGCCTGTTTCCGTGCTGTAATTGTTATAAGGTGTATAAAATCATGAGACAAATAAATCGGGTAGATGCAGAGTCTCTTGCCCAGAGTAGGTGAATCGAGGACCAGAGAGTTAGGGTTAGGTTCAAGGTGAAGGAGAAAAGATTTAATAGGAATCTGAGGGGTAACATTTTCACACAAAGGGTGGTGGGTGTATGGAATGAGCTGGCAGAGGAGATAGTTGGGGTTGGGACTATCCCAACATTTAAGAAACAGTTGGACAGGTACATGAATAGGACAGATATGGGATATGGACAAAACGCAGGCAGGTGGGCTGAAGGGCCTGATTCCACGCTGTATCACTCAATTACTCTATATCGGATTCCTTACCTTGGATACAAAGGATGATGGCGTTAGGGTTCTGCATGTAAGCCTTGCTTATGCTAAAAATTATATCCTTGGTGTCAGCAGCCATTCCTGAAGTCACCGTCTTCAAAATTGGAAGAAAAGCCACAATGTTCAGTCATGTAACACAACACATTTCAGCCACCAGCATGAAAAAGAAAGTTCAAGCTCGGCATAACATTAACGATCTGATTATTAACACCGTTTACAGTCCATTATGTTTTCAAATATAAGATCAAAATGATAGATTAACAATGCAATACATAACCCTTGCATGCACTTGAAGCACTTGAAACTTCACAAGGTTTGCAAGGTTAATTCCCGGGATAGCGGGACTGTCATATGCTGAGAGAATGGAGCGGCTGGGCTTGTATACTCTGGAATTTAGAAGGATGAGAGGTGATCTTATTGAAACATATAAGATTATTCAGGGTTTGGACACGCTAGAGGCAGGAAACATGTTCCCGATGTTGGGGGCCACAGTTTAAGAATAAGGGGAAAGCCATTTAGAACGGAGACGAGGAAACATTTTTTCACGTACAGTTGTGAGTCTGTGGAATTCTCTGCCTCAGAGGGCGGTGGAGGCTGGTTCTCTGGATACTTTCAAGAGAGAGTGAGATAGGGCTCTTAAAGATAGGGGACATGGGGAGAAGGCAGGAACGGGGTACTGATTGTGAATGATCAGCCATGATCACATTGAATGGCGGTGCTGGCTTGAAGGGCCGAATAGCCTACTCATGCACCTGTTGTCTATTGTCATATTAATTAAAGGTGTGGAAAAACAATTGGAACAAAAATATGGGACTGACAAGTTTTCCAAATGTTTCCAATGATTCTTGGCACCACTTGCAAACAGGCACACCGTCTAAATCACCAGCTCAAAGGCTGATGTCCAATGCCAGAAAACAAACGCTCGATCATTTATTATCCCAATCCGCCACATTATTTGAGTAGCCTTTATTTTGGTAGCTAAGTGCTTAGTTAAGGGCCTGTCCCACTTTGGCGACTCTTTAGGCGACTGCCAGGAACTAGTTTTAATGGAATTCGCCTACGACATCTGGCGACAACCTACGACAGCAAAAATTGTCGCCACTGTCGCCGAAAAATGTTCAACATGTTGAAAATTTAGCAGTAGTCGCCAAAAAAAAATCACCTAAGTGAGACAGGCCCTTAACACATTCACAACAGCAGGGAAAGGTAACTCTGTGTATGTATTTGTTTTCCCCAGCACACCAAAGGCTTTCTTTACCACCCTATCTACATGCGATTCCACCCTGAAGGTGGAATCGCATGTAGATAGGGTGGTAAAGAAAGCCTTTGGTGTGCTGGCCTTTATAAATCAGAGCATTGAATATAGGAGTAGGGAAGTAATGTTAAAATTGTACAAGGCATTGGTAAGACCAATTCTGGAGTATGGTGTACAATTTTGGTCGCCTAGTTATAGGAAGGATGTCAACAAAATAGAGAGAGTACAGAGGAGATTTACTAGAATGTTGCCAGGGTTCCAGCAACTCTGTTACAGAGAAAGGTTGAACAAGTTAGGTCTTTATTCTTTGGAGCGCAGAAGGTTAAGGGGGGACTTGATTGAGGTCTTTAAAATAATGAAAGGGATAGACAGAGTTGACATGGATACGTTTTTCCCATTGAGGGTTGGGAAGATTCAAACAAGAGGGCATGACATGAGAATTAAGGGACAGAGTTTAGGGGTAACGTGAGGGGGAATTTCTTTACTCAGAGGGTGGTGGCTGTGTGGAATGAGCTTCCAGCAGAAGTGGTGGAGGCAGGATGGATTTTAACATTTAAAAGTAAAGTGGATAGGAATATGGACATGAATGGAATAGAAACATAGAAACATAGAAACATAGAAATTAGGTGCAGGAGTAGGCCATTCAGCCCTTCGAGCCTGCACCGCCATTCAATATGATCATGGCTGATCATCCAACTCAGTATCCCGTACCTGCCTTCTCTCCATACCCTCTGATCCCCTTAGCCACAAGGGCCACATCCAACTCACTCTTAAATATAGCCAATGAACTGGCCTCAACTACCCTCTGTGGCAGAGAGTTCCAGAGACTCACCACTCTCTGTGTGAAGAAAGTCTTTCTCATCTCGGTCTTAAAGGATTTCCCCCTTATCCTTAAGCTGTGACCCCTTGTCCTGGACTTCCCCAACATCGGGAACAATCTTCCTGCATCTAGCCTGTCCAACCCCTTAAGAATTTTGTAAGTTTCTATAAGATCCCCTCTTAATCTCCTAAATTCCAGAGAGTATAAACCGAGTCTATCCAGTCTTTCTTCATAAGACAGTCCTGACATCCCAGGAATCAGTCTGGTGAACCTTCTCTGCACTCCCTCTATGGCAATAATGTCCTTCCTCAGATTTGGAGACCAAAACTGCACGCAATACTCCAGGTGTGGTCTCACCAAGACCCTGTACAACTGAAGTAGAACCTCCCTGCTCCTGTACTCAAATCCTTTTGCTATGAATGGAGGGGTATGGAGGGAATGGAGCAGGTAGATGGGACTAGGGGAAAACAAATGGTCGGCACGGACTGGAAGGGCCGAGAGGGCCTGTTTCCGTGCTGTAATTGTTAATTGTTATATGGTTATTTGTCTGTTCATGTGGAATTAAGTGTTGGTCTAAAATTATAATCTTGTTAATACCGTTCTGTTAATCTCACTTTTCATTTATAAATGTTGGTTTGAGGAAGTGCAAAAGGAACAGATGGTGCAGTTTGGTTTGACTTTTGCGGAAGAGTACTTGCTGATACTTACACTGATAACACCAGGGAGATCCACGAGGACCATTCTCTGTAGTCCCGGCCCCTTCACACTGAGTGAGATGGTCTACGGATTACACAACTATCAGGTTACATCGCAACACAGTTACATGCAAGATATATCATTGGGGTGACACTTCATTTCTAAATTGCACTATATAACATTTGATTTTAGTTGATTGTCAATCGAGCATTTTCTTTATGATGCCAAGTATTTTTTAAATAAAATCTAATGTACAATTCACTCTCCCATTTTGGAAGCTTCAATTTGTGTGAAACAACTTTTGAGTTTAAAATACATTCAGATTTTTACATAAGATTATTTGTGCTGCACGGTAACTCAAATTTCACTGCATCAGTTGGCGCATGTGACAATAAATGTAACTTGAACTTGAATTTGGTTAATTAAACATTAAAATATTCCTCTGTTAATAATGTACTGTTTCATGTTTGATAGACTCATCTTTTAAAGTTTGGCATGATCTGAGCAAAGATGAAAATTAAACAATTAGTGTTCACAAATATAAACTCTGAATGGTACCAAAGCTAGTCCAACTCCTCAGATGACGAGTGCACGAGTACTCTGGCAGACATCAGGTGGTCTTACCTCAGGACTCACGGTTTGCCCTTCCTTCACGCTGCTCCTCATTCTGATTTCTATTTCATTGCGCAATGCTGCCAGCTGCAGAGACAGAGAAATATATCATTCATGGATGGCAAAGGTTTCGATGAATAGGAAAACAAGACACGGAGGGTTGGAGTAACTCAACGGGCCAGGCTGCATCTGTGGAGAACATGGATAGGTGACGTTTCACAGAGTGCTGGAGTAACTCAGCGGGTCAGGCAGCATCTGTGGAGAACATGGATAGGTGACGTTTCACAGAGTGCTGGAGTAACTCAGCGGGTCAGGCAGCATCTGTGGAGAACATGGATAGGTGACGTTTCACAGAGTGCTGGAGTAACTCAGCGGGTCAGGCAGCATCTGTGGAGAACATGGATAGGTGATGTTTTGGGTCGGAGCGAAGAAGGACCCTGACCTTTAGCGTCACCTATCCATGTTCTCCTGAGCTGCTGCCTGACCCACTGAGTTACTCCAGCACTTTGTGTCTTTTTTTTTGTAGGCCAGTATTTGTAGTTCCTTATTTCTACATTTGAATGGATAACAAATGTTTTCGAGGGATGGGGGTGAAATGCAGGATAACGGGACAAGTATAGATGTGGCATCTTGGTCGGCATGGACTAGTTGGGCAGAAGAGCCCATTTCTGTGCTGTACAAGTCTCTGATACGGCATTGAAGATATAACATTCACTTTGGAAAGTCACTTGTTTGACTAAACTTCACTGTCTCAAGTGCTAGCTGTACAAAAGCAACTTGCCACCCGACCACTTACAACAGGATAATTTATATAAAATCACAAGAGGAATAGATTGGGTAGACGCACACAGTCTCTTGCCCAGAGTAGGAGAATCGTGGATCAGAGGACACAGGTTCAAGGTGAAGGGGAAAACATTTAATAGGAATCCGAGGGGCAACTTTTACATCCTAAAGGATGGTGCTCAAGCCCAAAGACCCCGATGGGAACTCACATCATCCTCCTTGGTCAGGTCAAACTCCCGCGAGCTGTCTTTAAACATAGCCACGTGGTGAGGGCCTTCACTTAGTGTTACCTGAATCAAATCAAATACACGGGTTACACAAGAAGTGGTTCATGAGTAAAGGCCACTGTCTACAAACATTCATCAAAGAGATTAATACACATAATCCAATCCCTTCCTTTTTATTCGTGCGCTGTTATTGTTGTGCTGGTTTGCTGTTGTATTCAGAATATTTAAAAGAACTTTTGATCTAGTGGTATAGTCGATGGTGTGAAATTAACTTATAAATCTTAACTTATAAGATCATCTCTGACCCCTCGCACCCTGGCCACAAACACTTTGAATCACTTCCCTATGGAAAGCGACTCCGGACTGTCAAAGCTGCCAGAGCCAGACATAAAAACTGCTTTTTTCCACGAATAGTAGCCAATGTTGGGGGAGTCCAGAAACAGGGGCCACAGTTCAAGACTAAGGGGTAAACCTCTACTCAATAACCAAAAATCTGTAGCCTCCTTTTGCTCTGGTATTTTATTTCATTCACATGTTTAATTGATAATATTTTATTATTAATGTTTAATGTTTTATGTGTCATTCCTAACTGTCACTGTGTGTCATGTTGTCACTTGTGGGCGGAGCACCAAGGCAAATTCCTTGTATGTGAATACTTGGCCAATAAACGTATTCATTCATTCATTCAAATATATTTTAAAACTATAAATGCGGTGTCACTCATTAACAAACCTGATAAATTCTATTATTGCCTGTAGATCGCAGTCTCGGGAGAGGCTAGTCGTGAGCTCCAACGCCGCAGAAGGTTCCATCAGCCCCGACGCGAGGTTTGATCGCCCGGCGTGGGGAGCTGACAACCCCTACGATGCGAGAGCTGAACGCCTCGATGTAGAGGGCCCGAACGCCACCGGCTACGGGAGTCAAGATCATTCCGTCAACGGGGGCCCGAGGCCCCCGACCAAGGAAGAACACAAGGGAAAGACTTGAATTTTATTTTCGCCTTCCATCACAGTGAGGAATGTGAAGGAGTCACTGTGGTGGATGTTCATGTTAAAATGTGTTTTGAGTCTGTTGCTTTTTAATTGTATGACTGGCGTGGCCAGTGAAATTCCTTGTATGTTGCAAAACACACTTGGCGAATAAAATCTGATTCTGATTCTGAGATAGGCAGAAAATGCTGGAGTACCTCAGTGGGACAGGCAGCAACTCTGGAGAGAAGGAATGGGTGACGTTTCTGGTCGAGACCCTTCTTGTGCCTATCTTCGGTTTAAACCAGCACCTGTAGTTCCTTCCTACACACCATTATTACCTTTTTTGAGCATTTTCATAAGTTCTACTCCATGGTTATGCGGAGACTTAATAAGCGTCACACTGCTATAATTCAACACATTTTGAGAATAGTACTTTGCTCAGTAATATTGTGATACAGGTCAATATCAAGTAATTTGAATTAAATCTCCGTGAATGAACATGCAAACAAACATAAATAATTGACAAACACAGGTGATATTTGTCAATCACTACATCCTGGCGTCTTGAGTGATAAGTACAACTCTCTCAGAAATGTAGAAGGCTCACCTTGACAGGTGCACGGGTCATCATTTCACCAGAGCCACGAGGAAATATCCTGGCTTGTGCGATCATTTCCAGCACACTGGTCTTGCCCGCACTCTGGTCTCCAACTACAACTACCTGCAGGTAAAGGACATCTATTTATTAAAAGTAAAGCACTGTTTAGTTTTAGTTCAGTTTAGAGATACAGTGTGGAAGCAGGCCCTTCGGCCCAACGAGTCCATGCCAACCAACGATCACCCGTACCTACCCTGCACACTGAGGGCAATTCACAGAAGCCAATTAATCCACAAACTCGCACGACTTTGGGATGTGGGGGGGAAACTGGATAATCATGAGGAAAGTACATAAGGTCACGGGGAGAACGTACAAACTCGATACAGACAGCACCCACAGTATGTTGTCAGTTAACAATCAGCACGGGAGCACCTCAAGGCTAAGTGCTCAGCCCCCCTGCTGTACTCACTCTATACTCATGACTGTGTAGCCGGACACAGTGCAAACTTCATCATCAAGTTCACCGATGACACCACAGTTGTAGGATGAATCACTGATGGGAACGAGTCAGAGTATAGAAGTGAGATCGACCCATTGACCAAATGGTGCCAGCACAATAACCTGGCTCTCAACACCAGCAAAACCAAGGAACTGATTGTGGACTTTGGAAGGGGTAGGATAGGGACCCACAATCCCGTTTATATCAACGGGACGATGGTGGAAAGGGTCAAGAACTTTAAATTCCTGGGTGTGCATATTTCCGAAGATCTCTCCTGGTCCCAGAACACTGATGCAATTATAAAGAAAGCACATCAGCGCCTCTACTTCCTGAGACGATTACGGAGAGTCGGTATGTCAAAGAGGACTCTCTCGAACATCTACAGGTGCACAGTAGAGAGCATGCTGACCAGTTGCATCGGGGCTTTTTTCAGCAACTTGAGCATCCATGAGCGGAAAAAAATGCAGAAAGTTGTGACCACTGCCCAGTCCACCATTGGCTCTGACCTCCCTACCATCGAGGGGATCTATCACAGTCGATGCCTCAAAAAGGCTGGCAGCATCATCAAGGACCCACACCATCCTGGCCACACACTCATCTCTCCGCTGCCATCAGGTAGAAGGTACAGGAGCCTGAAATCTGGTACATCCAGGTTCAGGAACAGTTGCTTCCCCACAGCCATCAGGCTATTAAACTCGTCATCTAACAAACTCTGAACTATAGCAGCCTATTGCACTTTTACTGTTTATTTATGTGTGTATATATGGTCTGAGCTATATAGTCACACTGAACTGTTCTGTAGTTATGCCTAAAATACTCTGCTGTGCTGCAGCAAGCAAGAATGTCATTGTCCTATCTGGGACACATGACAATAAACTCTCTTGAGTTAACTAGTCAGGATCGAACCCGGGTCTCTGGTGCAGTGTGGCAGCAGCTCTACCGCTACACCACTGCGCAGCCATGTTGGCAGACACGAAAATGATCCGTAAACTTGGCTGAGTGTCAGAAAGATTATAAACGTATCCAGTGCATGTTTGTACGGCAACGCAAGGACAATTCACTGCTCACCCGTGGCAGATGATCCTGGGTGTTGTAGTTGGAATCATAGTCCGATAGAATGTCCAATACTTCAGAATACAAATCGATCAAAGACTTCTAGAAAGAGAATTATTGTATTAAGCTAGATAATGATTGGGTATGTCAGTGTAACGGGCCTGTCCCACTTGCCGATTTTCCCGCCGATTAGTGGCGTAATTGACTGACGTTTCAGGGTCCCCAAAAGATTTTGAACATTTCAAAATCCAACGGCGTCAAAAAAACGACGCTTGAGGAAACACCGCGCGTCTATACGTCGTCACGCCGCGACTTTTTCGGTGACCTGATACGTCAGTCAATGATGCCGGCAGTCGCCGAAAAAATCACCAAGTGGGACAGGCCCTTTACATAATTCATGTGAGGTAGCTGAATAATCTTTGAACCCAGTATTTCCAAAAGCACTTAACTCCTTGACAATAGTTCAAGTTACCATTTATTGTCACATGCACCACTTGGAACAGTGAGATTTGAGTTACCAGACAGCCATACGAATAAAAAAAGAACACCACACAATAGAATTTACCATAAACATCCCCACACAACGGAATCAATGTTCCCACTCTGAGGGAAGGCAATAAAGTTCAGTCATCTCCCTCATTGTTCACCTGTGGTCAGGCCCTTTGAGCCCTCCGCATACTCGCCCACAATAGGCAATTACCTTACAATAAATAGATGTTTTCATCTGAATTCAGCCATTCATTAACTTAAACCTACTGGTCTAATACCATGGATGAGAAGAATTTGGCTAATGTTTTAAAATCAATTCTAGAGGGCTTTTGATAGAAGTAGTAACATGTTGAGAATGAAACCTTTGGTATCTGGTATTGTTTCGTCTTTCTACTGAGCATGATGTACCTTTACACTTACCACAGCCCAGCGTCAGGTTAAAGAACTGATCAGATCTATTGGACAGTCTTCTGAGAGAGAGGCTTATCGGTACGTATAGTAGGTTAGTTATTTTGGAGACGGAAGTCAGAGGTTATGGGAAGAAGGAAGGAGAATGGGGTTAGGAGGGAGAGATAGATCAGCCATGATTGAATGGCGGAGTAGACTTGATGTGCCAAATGGCCCAATTCTACTCCTATCTAATCAAAAAAGGGCCAATGTTTTCACTCAGATGTTGGTGGCTATATGGTATATTCACCTTCATTTTCCGCTGATGAATGCCTTTATCATCTCTCTGGAGAACTTGTTTCCGTAGCTCTTTATTTTCTTTCTCTAGACGTTCGAGGATACGTTGGTATTTTAGCTACGAGAAAGGGAAGGGCAAGAGAAAAATCAATTGCTTTCCTTTATAAAGTCAGATTTCATTTCAAAGCAGTTCATCTTTTATGACAGTGCAATTGTAAATGAATGAATTAAGGCATAGAACATGCACATTACAGTATAGACAATAGACAATAGGTGCAGGAGTAGGCCATTCGGCCCTTCGAGCCAGCACCACCATTCAATGTGATCATCCCCAATCAGTACTCCGTTCCAGCCTTCTCCCCATATCCCCTGACTCTGCTATCTTTAAGAGCCCTTAAGAGTTTATGCTTCAAATCTTTCATTACACCTGTGCTGTCCAAAAGGAACATGGCAAATCCATTTTCAATTAGTAAAAAAAAAAATCAATAGCACCTTCACAGAACAAGTCACATCAGTACTCCTCACAGATAGGGAGCATGTGCATTTGAATCTTTTTGTGCCTATATGTGTAGACCATGTTAATGTGCCTGGCCCTGAGATTCTGAAGGTGTGGAGAAGGAGAGGTAATGCCATTAAATATCAAGGGAGGCAGGCAGACACTTCAGAGAACAGCACTGCTCCTGCAAGCTTCATCTTGATGGGTGGAGACAGTGACCAAGACTGAAGGTGAGAAGTGGAGAAGACAAAAGGTGCGGATGGTGGAATCTTAAGAGGAGCTTGAGTGAAATGCAAAACAATGCTGCCTGACAATTGGAGGCAAGTCATTTGTACCAAGTCAGACAAAATAAGCATTATTGGGTGTCCAAACCCAAAAGGGCCTGTCCCACTTGGCGATTTTTTTTGGCGACTGTCGGCATCATTGACTGACGTATCAGGTCGCCGAAAAAGTCACGGCGTGACGACGTATTGACGCGCGGTGTCTCCTCAAGTGTCGCTACATTTATTTTGTCGCCGCTGGATTTTGAAATGTTCAAAATCTTTGTGCGACCCGTCATACGTCAGTCAGTGACGCCGGCAGTCGCCGAAAAAAATCGCCGAGTGGGACAGGCACTAAAGACTCACAACACAGGTGGCACCTGTCTGTCAAGCATCCATTTCCTCACCTGTGTACGCAAAAGCTCCTCTTGCAGATGTTCAGCTTTGTCCTTGTCCGATACCTGAACAAGAAGCAAAGGAAGTCAGATACTGAAAGAGAGGAGACTACATTTGGGTAAACGAAGGCTGGCCACTGTCTGTCTGCTCAGAAGATAACACCTTAATGCTCACGCAATATTACTCATTGTCATGCCATTGTAGATTCAGGTTCAATTCCATCGCACTCCGAGTGAAATTCCACCTCAAGGACATCATAATTACTGCCAAACTTCATCACAACCACCACATATGATCATCTCATTTATTTATTTTGTGAAAATGCATCAATAAACCTTTTTATTGTGGATGATTTTGGGGATGTCAACACAATAAGATATCCGGAATTTAAAGGGCCTGTCCCACTGTACGAGGTAATTCAAGAGCTCTCCCGAGTTTCCCCTGATTCGAACTCGGAGAATTACGGTAATAGCCGCTTGTAGGTATTCGGGACTCTCGTGGACAATTTTCAACATGTTGAAAAAACTTCACGAGTTTCCAAGTTTCCCGAGTACCTGCCATTAGCATTACTATTCGCTAAGAGACGTCCCGAGCTCCGACGTACATTCTACTTGCTTATCACGAGTCTGATTTTTTTTTTAAACTCGGAAGAGCTCTTGGGTAAACTCGTATAGTGGGACAGGCCCTTTAAGCTGTACCCCGTTCCTCCCTCTAGAGGCTGGAAGTGGAATACTGAGGACATGCCGCACTTCAGGCTGGTTATAATGAAGTTTGTGTGCCATAGAAAGTTACTCTGACATTTCAACGTTACACCAAATACTTCATTATTAGTATATAATTAGTTGTAAAATAATAAACATGGTAATAATTCAAGCTGCCATTGGGGCATAAGCTGGCGTTGAGGGTCAGCTGTTGTGGGCAGAAACCCGTCTGGTGTTCACGGACTGATTGTGAAGCTAATAAAGATGAGGAAAGTTTTCATGACAGGAATTTGATTGGCTTCATTCTCTGCACACCTGAGAGGAGGGGCAAACTAAAACATCTTTGAAGACTATGAAGCTTGAATAGTATTAACACAGACATTATCTTTTATTACATGATGTTAGAAAACGGTTACAAAATAGAAAATAATAAAAACAGTTGAAATTGTCAGAAGTGCAAATGTTTGGTTGCAATTGTTGATGCGTTGTTGGCACAGCATGTGCACTTTTACATTCGTGCTCACTGAAGCTGTCGGTTAGATGGATAGGGCCAGAATCGTTATAATCTGTGAGCAATATGGAACTGACCAGAGCAATACACCTTGAAAGATTCCCACTCTGCCAGGAATTATATTCACCCTCCTAGCAACCGCAGACTATCCGCCCCCCTCCCTCCCCACACCCGACATCAGTCTGAAGAAAAGTCACGACCCGAAACGTCACCTATTCCTTCTCTCCGTAGATGCGGCCTCACCCGCTGAGTTTCTGCAGCATTTTGTGTCTACCTTAAACTATTGTAATAATAGATTCTCCTAACAATGCCTCAAAGAAAAAGAGCTTCTGCATAAAAGATTGTTAGCTGTTATCAGGCAATTTAGCTAAATTTAGCTCTTGGGGCTAAAGGAATCAAGGGATGTGGGGAAAAAGCAGGAACGGGGTACTGATTTTAGATGATCAGCCATGAAACAGGTGAGTTGAACATGGGGAACAAGAATATGGCAGACCAATTGAATAACTACTTTGGTTCCGTCTTCACTAAGGAAGACATAAATAATCTGCCGGAAATAGCAGGGCATCATGGGTCAAAGGAGGAATTGAGTGAAATCCAGGTTAGTCGGGAAGTGGTGTTGGGTAAATTGAATGGATTAAAGGCCGATAAATCCCCAGGGCCAGATAGGATGCATCCCAGAATACTTAAGGAAGTAGCTCCGGAAATAGTGGATGCATTAGTGATAATCTTTCAAAACTCTTTAGATTCTGGAGTAGTTCCTGAGGATTGGCGGGTAGCAAACATAACCCCTCTTTTTAAGAAGGGAGGGAGAGAGAAAACGGGGAATTACAGACCAGTTAGTCTAACATCGGTAGTGGGGAAACTGCTAGAGTCAATTATTAAAGATGGCTTAGCAGCACATTTGGAAAGTGGTGAAATCATTGGACAAAGTCAGCATGGATTTATGAAAGGTAAATCATGTCTGACGAATCTTGTGGAATTTTTTGAGGATGTAACTAGTAGCGTGGATAGGGGAGAACCAGTGGATGTGGTGTATCTGGATGTCCAGAAGACTTTCGACAAGGTCCCACATAAGAGATTAGTATACAAACTTAAAGCATACGGCATTGGGGGTTCAGTATTGATGTGGATAGAGAACTGGCTGGCAAACAGGAAGCAAAGAGTAGGAGTAAACGGGTCCTTTTCACAATGGCAGACAGTGACTAGTGGGGTACCGCAAGGCTCAGTGCTGGGACCCCAGCTATTTACAATATATATTAATGATCTGGATGAGGGAATTGAAGGCAATATCTCCAAGTTTGCGGATGACACTAAGCTGGGGGGCAATGTTAGCTATGAGGAGGATGCTAGGAGACTGCAAGGTGACTTGGATAGGCTGGGTGAGTGGGCAAATGTTTGGCAGATGCAGTATAATGTGGATAAATGTGAGGTTATCCACTTTGGTGGCAAAAACAGGAAAGCAGACTATTATCTAAATGGTGGCCGATTAGGAAAAGGGGAGATGCAGCGAGACCTGGGTGTCATGGTACACCAGTCATTGAAAGTAGGCATGCAGGTACAGCAGGCAGTGAAGAAAGCAAATGGTATGTTAGCTTTCATAGCAAAAGGATTTGAGTATAGGAGCAGGGAAGTTCTACTTCAGTTGGACAGGCTAGATGCAGGAAGATTATTCCCGATGTTGGGGAAGTCCAGGACAAGGGGTCACAGCTTAAGGATAAGGGGGAAATCCTTTAAGACCGAAATGAGAAATACTTTTTTCACACAGAGAGTGGTGAGTCTCTGGAACTCTGTGCCACAGAGGGTAGTTGAGGCCAGTTCATTGACTATATTTAAGAGGGAGTTAGACGTGGCCCTTGCGGCTAAGGGGATCAGGGGGTATGGAGAGAAGGCAGGTATGGGATACTGAGTTGGATGATCAGCCATGATCATATTGAATGGCGGTGCAAGCTCGAAGGGCCAAATGGCCTACTCCTGCACCTAATTTCTATGTTTCTAATCATTATTCACATTAATCCCCTCATCATGTATCCGTGCACTGTGAATGGGTCGATTGTAACCATGTATTGTCTTTCTGCTGACTGGTTAGCACGCAACAGAAAGCTTTTCATTGTACCTCGGTACACGTGACAATAAATAAACTGAACTAAACTCAAAGACTATTTGCATTACAATATAAAATCTTCAAGCATTACTTAAATGTAGACAAAAATGCTGGAGAAACTCAGCAGGTGAGGCAGCATCTATGGAGCGAAGGAATGGGTGAGGTTTCTGGTCGAGACCCTTCTTCAGACTGAAGTGTCACTTTTGGTATCATTTGCAACTTCTGGGCCATTTCAAAGCTGTGGATATAAGTTTAAACTGTATCCGCACATTTAATATCATGTATAAAAGCTAAACAAAAAAGAAAGAAGAATTGAGTACAGATAACTTGTGAGAAACATAATTAAATTCATGCGTGCAATCCAAGAATGTACAAATAGTTAGAATTGTTTGCATATGTTTATAGCTCATTTCTGCTGTATACAAAACTTCCAATAAGCAGTCAATCTCAGTTGGCTATTTCTCAATGAACTTTCAAATATTTGATGTGTAATGTAATGAGCAATTCATATATGCACAACACCGAGTGGCCCGTGGTCGAGTTTGGATTATTTCAAAGGACAGTTGAATGGATCACCTTTGGCTTGTGTTGGGAGGAGCCAGAGTTTAACTGATCGGCGACCCTGCGCGCTGTTTCTTCATGCTCCTGAATTTGTTGCTGGATTAGAACCAGTTCCCCAAGCACACTCTGCCACCAGTTGTCAATGGGCAAAAGGTAGGAATTAGGGAGGAACATACAGGAAAAAAATAAAAATAAAACACAAAGGTAAAAGACAAATGAACGCGTGGGAGGAAGGTAGTCAGAGCTTACTGTACAGCGACTCGGAGTGCGGCAACTGGTGCCCATTAGTGAGGGGCAATGTTCCGCAAAACCTGGCTGTAACGTAGGGGCCACATACGTTCAAACAACTCAGGCTGGATGTTCTATCATCCAAATTACTCTTCAAATCATGCTTAAATTAAATCACTATAATACATACTCCACTTATAACACAGTTGAATAATGACATCATTAGAAACTATAACACAGTACATCACTGGACCCGCGCCTTCAGTCCACAATGGTTGTGCCGCTCCTCATGCCAGGCTACACTGCTCTCCTCAGCCCGCACGTGATCCGTTTCCCTCCATTCCCTGCATATTCACGTGCCTGTCAAAAAGCCTCTTAAACACCACGATCGTATCTGCCACCACCACCCCTGGCAGCGCGTTCCAGGCTCCGTGTAAAACACCAGCCCCGCACATCTCCACTAACTACTCTCCTTCTCACCTTATACCTACAGTGCATTCAGAAAGTATTCAGACCCCTTCACTTTTTCCACATTTAGTTATGTAATTATTTTTTTTTAATCGTCAATCTACACACAATACCCCATAATGAAGAAGCAAAATGTGATATTTCAGTTATTTCTTTTTAATTACTTTGCAAAATTTTCTAAACACCTGTTCTTGCTTTTTTATTATGGGGTATTGTGTGTAGATTGAAGATAAATAAGAATGAATTTAATCCATTTTAGAATAAGGCTGTAACGTAACAAAATGTGGAAAAAGTGAAGGGGTGTGAATACTTTCTGAATGCACTGTATGTCTCGTGTTGGACATTTCTACACTGCGAAAGCGGTTCTGACTGTCTCCCTGATCTATGCCTCTCATAATTTCACACAGTCCCTCCTCAACTGCTGACATTCCACAGATAACAATCCAAGTCTATGCAACCTCTTATTGTAGCTGAAACCCTCTAATCTAGGTTATCTGAAACCCTCTAATCTAGGTTAGCTGAAACCCTCTAATCTGGGCAGCATTCTGGTAAACCTCTGCACTCTCTCCAAAGCATCCACATCTTTCCTGTAATGGGATGACCAGAACCCCACGCAATACTCCACATGCCACCTAACCAAAGTCCTATAGAGCGACATCATGACCTCCTGACTTACAATCAATGACCCGACCTATGAAGGCAAGCATACCATCTGCCTTACTTACCACTAATGGATGGATGACACTGAGACTACAGAAGAAATATGATGAAAGTATCCCCCATGATAACTCTCAACACCAGTGTCCCGTTAGGATGCATTCTGAGTCGTTTACTCCACCCCCTGTAAACTCCCACAACTGTCCCGCCAAATTGTAGTGGGCTGGATGAATAATGGGATGAACGACAACGAGACAGGTACAGGAAGGTTAATAACACAGTGCCAAGACAAAACCACCCCCCTCAATGTCAGCAAGACGAAGGAGCTAGTAACTGACCAGGAGTCGAGGTGGTGTACATGCCCCTGTTAGCAGCAATGGTGCTGAAGTGGAGCTGGCTGAGAGCATTAATATCACCAACAATTTGTCCTGGACCAAGCATGCTTAAGGCAGAGCGAAGAAAGCTCACCAACGCCTCTACTTTCTCAGAAGAGTAAGGAAGTCCGACATGTCCTCAGAGCCTCTTACCAACTCCTACTGGAGCATTGTAGAAAGCATCCATCAGGATGCATCGCAGTGTGATTTGGAAACAGCTCTGCCCAACACCATAAGACATTGGAGAGAGGGTAGACACAAAACGCTGGGGCAACTCAGCGGGTGTGGCAGCATCTATGGAGAGAAGGAATGGGTGACCCCTTGAGGGGTCTCGACCAGAAGCGTCACCCATTCCTTCTCTCCATAGATGCTGCCTCACCCGCTGAGTTGCTCCAGCGTTTTGTGTCCACCTTTATCCAGCATCTGCAGCTCTTTCTCAGGCATTGCAGAGAGTTGTAGATCACAGAGCAGACTCCCCACCGTCGACTCCATGCACACTTTGCACTGCCTCGGGAAAGCAGCCGACATAATCGACAACCACTCACTCACTCACACCCTGGGCACTCCCTTTTCTCCCCTTTCTCATCTGGCATAGGTACAAAATTACACACATAATCAGGAACATCTGCATCCCTGCTGTTATCAGACTGCTCACAGGCCAAGGGTTCTTGATTCTTGGTCCTCCAAAATGGAATTTAAACTGGAGGTGAATTCCTGATCTGCCGACCTATCCCACTGTGGGCATTAGCTGAGCATTCTCTATGCCTAGAACACCACAACACTGTACCACTATATTCAGCACCCTAGTATCTTTCTCTTTGCACTACCTGTTAGACTTGTGCATTGCACCAGGGTATAATATGATGGAGAGCATGCAAACGCAGTTTTCATTGTATCTCGCTACACCTGACAATAATAGACAAATACCAAAATTGTTTTCAATTTTTTCTTGAAAATAGGGCAGACTTCATTGTGCGAGCTAGATTGTTAAGAGATAAATCTATAAATGGTAATAAATAATTTGTGAAATGCCTTCACGCTGCGTGCTAAGTAGGTGAGAGGTTCTTCTCCATCCAGTAAGTCGCCACATTTACTGTACACAGATCAGCAAAAAAGAGACAACCAAACAAGCTAGTTGTACAGTTTTAAAGAAGGAACTGCAGATGCTGGAGAATCGAGGGTACACAAAAAGCTGGAGAAACTCAGCGGGTGCAGCAGCATCTAAGGAGCGAAGGAGATAGGCGACGTTTCGGGTCGAGACCCTTCTTCAGACTGGTCAGGGATCAGGGAAACGAGAGATATAGACGGTGATGTGGAGAGATAAGGAACAATGAGTGAAAGATATGCAAAAAAGTATCGGTGATAAAGGGAACAAGCCATTGTAAGCTGTTTGTGGTGTGAAAATGAGAAGCTGGTGCGACTTGGGTGGGGGAGGGAGATAGAGATAGAGGGAATGCCAGGGCCCGAGGGCTGAGGGAGAGGTGGGAAGGGGAGGAGACAGCAAGGTTAACAGAATTGAGAAAATTCAATATTCAAGCCCAAAGGATGCAGACTCCCCAAGCGGAATATGAGGTGCTGTTCCTCCAGCTTGCGGTGTTGCTCACTCTGGCCGTGGAGGAGGCCCAGGACCGAGAGGTCGGATGTGGAATGGGAGGGGGAGTTGAAGTGCTGAGCCACCGGGAGGTCGGGTTGGTTATTGCGGACCGAGCGGAGGTGTTCGGCGAAGCGATCGCCAAGCCTCCGCTTGGTCTCACCGATATAGATCATCTGGCATCTGGAGCAACGGATGCAGTAGATGAGGTTGGAGGAGGTGCAGGTGAACCTCTGTCGGACCTGGAAGGACTGCTTGGGTCCCTGAAAGGAGTGGAGGGGGGAGGTGAAGGGACAAGTGTTGCATTTCTTGCGGTTGCAAGGGAAAGTGCCCGGGGAAGGGGTAGAGTGGGAGGGGAGGGAAGAATTGACAAGGGAGTTGCGGAGGGAGCGGTCTTTGCGGAAGGCAGACAGGGGGGGAGATGGGAAGATGTGGCGGGTGGAGGGGTCACGTTGGAGGTGGCGAAACTGGCGGAGGACTATATGTTGTATTTGCCGTTGTACAAGTGTTTTATCACTTTATAACCTATACATTATACCGCACTTCAACATTTTAAATTTGGCATTTGGAGCCACAGGGTTTCAATGTTCTTCAATCATTCTAATGTCATTTAAGATAATCCAAACATAAGCTTTGCTGGTCTACATTGAGGTGAGAGCTAACTTATTGCACACTTACCTTCTTATGCTGCTTCCCATTAATGTCAAAGGCCTGGGTGTCAGAGGCATTCATTGCTGCCGAGTTTTCTGTCGAATCTGCAACAACCGAAACAGAGTGAACTTTGAAGAAGTTTGAAGTTTGAAGAAAACTAGATAGAATTCTGAATGTTTAACACATTTCTTTACGTGAAGTGAAGCCCGAGTTTAACAAATTGTCTCCAAATCTGGGGACCTGTGGCTTGGCGGGGAGTTGCGAGGTTTGCTGTTCTCTTATCTCTGTTTCCCTCGGCAATAGACAATAGACAATAAATAGGTGCAGGAGTAGGCCATTCGGCCATTCGAGCCAGCACCGCCATTCAATGTGAGTTAGAAGGGGCACGTTCTAACGACTACACAGCCGCTGACCGACTCTTGTTGCACAGTACTGGACTGGCTGATCACAGGCCGCTGCTTATTAATTTAGTTTAGAAATACAGCATGGAAACAGGCCCTTCGGCCCACCGAGTCCACACCGACCAGCGATCCCCTGGCACTAACACTATCCTACTAGGGACAATTTACACTTATACCAGTCAATTAATCTACAAACCTGCACGTCTTTGGAGTGTGGGAGAAAACCGGTGCATCCGGAGAAACCCACGCGGTGACGGGATGAACGTGACTGATCAGCTGGGTGATGGGGCATTTGGTAATGATATCGCCAAAGAATGCAAACGGGTGATGTTTAAGGAAGAACTGCAGATGCTGGAAAAATCAAAGGTAGACAAAAATGCTGGAGAAACTCAGCGGGTGAGGCAGCATCTATGGAGCGAAGGAAATGGGTGACGTTTCTGGTCGAGACCCTTCTTCAGACTGATGTGGGGGTGGGGGCGAGGGGCTGGAAGAAGAAATGAAGAGGCGGAGACAGTGGGCTGTGGGAGAGCTGGGAAGGGTAGGGGAAGGAGGGAGAAAGCAAGGACTACGTGAAATTGGAGAAGTCAATGTTCATACCGCTGGGGTGTAAACTACCCAAGCAAAGTAAACTACCCAATCTCCCAACGGGAGATGGGTAGATGATCGAGCGGAGCAGATGACTGTTTAAGTGGCATGGCTATTACATGCCAGTTACCACTGAAGCTTGCCCAGGCCTTGTTGGCAGACATGCCCCTACTGCTGGAGATTTGTAAATAGTACAGAGTATTTCAAACACCTGGCCTTGTGATGAAGGAAAGGTCAACAACGTAGTAACTGGGCATGGCACAACTATAATCATCCCGCACTGTCCTAGAACAGCTAGTTTCACCCTGATTCCCAAATGATTACAATCTTCCTGGACCCCTTGATTCCACAGTCTCTCTTCTGGAATCTGCCTTTTTTTGGTCTATGATTGGACCCAAGCTGTAAAGGTATAATTGGATGAATGAAACACAAAATGGTGCAATGGTTGTTGGTTGTTTTCAATAGACAATAGGTGCAGGAGTAGGCCATTCGGCCCTTCAAGCCAGCACCGCCATTCAATGTGATCATGGTTGATCACATTTCTTTTTATGTTTTTTAGGAATATCTTTAGCCAGAGGGTGATGAATCTGTGGAATTCATTGGCACAGACGGCTGTGGAGGCCACGTCAGTGGATATTTTTACGGCAGAGATAGATAGATTCTTGATTATAACAGGTGTCAGAGGTTATGGGGAGAAGGCAGGAGAATGGGGTTAGGAGGGAGAGATAGATCAGCCATGATTGAATGGCGGAGTAGACTTGATGGGCCGAATGGCCTAATTCTGCTCCAATCACTTATGAACGTGTGCATTTGAATGAAAACCCCTTGGCTCTTCCCATCAACTTACTGATTGAAAACTAGGTTAACAGGGCACTTGCAGCAAAATGCAATTCCAGGTTAGTTGTTGCAATAACAAATATTACTGTTGCATGCACGGTGCAATTGTCTGCATTTGGGCTAATCATTTGGTGTCCATACCATTTCTTACTTGGTAATACTCAAATTCACTCGGCTAAAGTCTTTTTGGTCTAATATATCTTTTTGCAATTAATTCACATGCTTGCACTAAGACTATGTGATAATATTTTCACACAGGAAAGGTAGATTACATAGAGATCACAAATGACCTTAATATGAATAAATCACAAAGTTAATGTTACACACACCATTCCACTAAAATGTCATTGAAGTCAAAGGAGGTAAACTACAGTCAGTCTTTAACCTTGCAGCTTGTTCATTCATATTTTAAGTTGAGGTTTAAAAGAGCATGATTTTCTATCTGTAAAACACATCCTTTACAGGAAGGAAAGACTGATAGAATCCGTTGTTAAGTACAACAACTAATTAATGAATAGGACTTTTTCCACTATCGGTACAACGTGGAGAGAAAGCAGGTTTAATTTCACGTCGATGTGCAAAGCTCCAAAAGTGATTTCTAATTGATGCTCAAACCATGACGTACAAAAACAGAGCTGGATTAACAAAATAGAATTTTTAGTAATCAATTAAACAAAAAAGTCTTCAATTCCCGATACTGCAAGTAAAGGGCCTGTCCCACTTACCCGATTTTTTTTCGGCGATTTGCCGGCACCCATCATAGTCACAGCAGGCCGCTGAAAGTTTTCAAAATGTTGAAAATCCAGCGGCGACCAGAAAAAGATACGACTCTTTGGGCCACTACTCATGACCATACAGACGTCACCCCGCGACATGTCGCCAGTATGGTCGTGAGTAGTCGCCCAAAGAGTCGTACATTTTTTTGGTCGCCGCTGGATTTTCAACATTTTGAACGTTTTCGGTGACCTGCTGCAACTATGACGGGTGCCGGCAAAATCACATAAGTGTGAAAGGCTTTGAGGACAAACAGTATCAGGGTTACTTTTCAAGCTGTAAGTAAATGGGTTAAAAGACAACAAAAACAATTTACACACCTAACAATAGAAGCAGATCAGAGACTCCTTTGACTTCATTATACAAACTTTCACCTGTAAAAAGTCAGCAGAATGTAAACAAACACAAATCAAACGATTAACTTTGCCCCAACACACACCGTGACACAAAACACAATTAAAAGCTCAGTTCCAAGATTTTATAATAATACAACTTAATCATCAAACTCTTAACTGCTACATCTTAAGCTGCTTGTAGGAAGGAACTACAGGTGCTGGTTTACACCAAAGATAGACACAAAATGCTGGAGTAACTCAGTGGGTCAGGCAGCGTCTCTGGAGAGAAGGAATGGTGATGTTTCTGGTCGAGACCCTTCTTCAGACTGAAGACTGAAGACTGAAGAAGGGTCTCGACCCGAAACATCTTCAGGTATTATTTACCACTCATTTTATGCCATTGATAGGCGGAGGAATTTGATGTTTGAGAATGGTCAAGCAGCAGACTGACAAATAGTTACAAGTTATTGTACAGGAAGAGTTCCAGTTACGTAACTTGGCAAATGTGCGCTGCAACCGGGGGAATGTATTACAGTGTAACGTTAGATGCCTTCAGTAGAATCAGATTTACCAGACAGTAACATGATACTGTGTAATCATCAATCCCAATTGGTGTTGCAAACCCTATCATTAAATGTGGTATTCTTTGCCACAGACGGCAGTGAAGCCAAGTCAATGGATATTTTCAAGGCAGAGAAAGATAGATTCTTGATTAGTACGGGTGTCAGGGGTTATGGGGAAAAGGCAGTAGAATGGGGTTAGGAAGGAGAGCTGGATCAGCCATGATTGAACGGTGAAGTAGACTTGATGGGCCGAATGGCCTAATTCTGCTCTTATCACATGACCTTATGAGCCTAAATAATGCCTACTAGGCGAAGACCAGCCAACAGTCCTCAAGGTGCCATTGATACATACTTTGCAAATAAGAGAAGGTAGACATAAAGCTGGAGTAACTCTGCGGGACAGGCAGCATCTATGGAGTGAAGGAATGGGTGACAATTTGGGTCGAGACCCTTCTTCAGACTGATGTGGGGGTGGAAGGGCGGGAAGAAGAAGAAAAAATGGAATCAGAACCGAAAAAGTTCATATAACTAGCACTCAAGAGATTTGAAATTGGATGAAGTGACTCAGTCCAGTAAGTAAGGCATTGAAGGTAGACACAAAAAGCTGGAGTAACACAGCAGGACAGGCAGCATCTCTGGAGAGAAGGAATGGGCGATGTTTCGGGTCGAGGCCCTTTTTCAGACTGATGTCAGGGGAGTGGGCAGTACAGAGATAGAATGTAGTCGGAGACAGTAAGATTGGTGGGAGAACTGGGAAGTGGGAGGGGATGGAGACAGAGGGAAAGCAAGGGCTATTTTAAGTTAGAGAAGTCAATGTTCATACCACTGGGGTGTAAGCAGGCCAAGTGAAATATGAGATGCTGTTCCTCCAATTTGCACTGGGTCTCACTCTGGCAATGGAGGAGACCCAGGACACAAAGGTCAGATTGGCAATGGGAGAATGTCTCGCTGACAAGTAAGGCATTGACATCATAATCTCATACATATACAAGATGTGCAGGGAAATGAAAGTGGCAATGCCTGTGGATTGTGCAAAACAACGCAACAGAATAGAACAGAACCAGTATTCATATTATAGAAAAAAAATTGTTAAAAAAGGCACAACACAACAGTAAATGAGTCCCTGGTGAGATCAGAGTTTACAGTCCTGATGGCCTGTGGGAAGAATCTCAGTCTCATCCTCTCTGTTTTCACAGCGTGACAGCGGAGGAGCTTGCCTAACCGTAGCAGCTGGAGCAGTCTGTTGCTGGCATACAGGTGGTAAAAATATGACTATACATATAGCCACTTGGTCTTTAAGACTGAAAAACAACTAAGAGGGCACAGAAATGCAATATAAACATGCTGCAGTCAGAATTAGTGAAGCCCAAAGTATGAAAAGCAATTTAACAATTGTCTGTACGGAGTTTGTACGTTCTGCCTGTGACCCTGTGGGTTTTCTCCGGATGCTCCGGTTTCCTCTCACAGGTTTGTAGGTTAATGGCTTCTGTAAATGTAAATTGTCCCTAGTGTGTAGGATAGTGCTAGTGTACGGGATCACTGGTCGGTGTGGACTCGATGGGCTGAAGGGCCTGTTTCCACTTTGTATCTCTAAAGTCTGAAGTATAAAATATGCCTTGTAGTGTTTTGCCTGTCATCTTTAAAGAATCAATCAAAACATTAAGAAGTAGAGTTGACTAAATTTGACAAAAAAAATGTGAAATCAGTGAAGCAAAAGTTCATAAGTTCTAGGAGCACAATTAGGCCATTTGGCACATCAAGTCTACTCCGCCATTCAATCATGGCTGGCCTACCTTTCCATCTCAACCCCAATCCCCTGCCTTCTCCCCATAACCTCTGACACCCTTACTAATCAAGAATCTGTCAATGTCCGCCTTTAAAATATCCATTGACTTGGCCTCCACAGCCTTTCGTTGGCAATGAATTCCACAGATTCACCACCCTCTGACTAAAGAAATTCCTCCTGATCTTCTTCCTAAAGGTACGTCCTTTTATTCTGAGGCTGTGCCCTCTGGTCCTGGACACTCCCACTAGTGGAAACATCCTCCCCACATTCACTCTATCCAGGGCTTTCACTATTCGGTAAGCTTCAATGAACAGCAAGGAAAATGATTGAAGTCCTATCATGGGAAAGTATATAAATGTCAAGAGTGGCCAGCCCGCTAACAATGGAAGAACCAGTCGGCATTTTCAAAGAAGTCTCTGCACAAGTGGGTCCAAGGCAAAAATCCCAGTAATGTATCACATCAAACACCACTACCTTCAATACATGTAGCTGCAATATCACAACCCATATACAAACCTGGTGTTAGGAGACTTTTCAGATGATCCAGGCTTTCTCCAACCTTATCAAAATCTGGCAACAGTTTGGCAAATTCCACCCCATCCAAGATTTTCCTAAACTTTTCTGAAATAAAGTTCAAAATATATTAATGTCTACATTTTAAAACATGGTTATTCTTCCACGGGAACATTTACCAGTTGGGAAATAACCCTTCAAATCTGCTACAGAATTTGGTGCGTTGATGCTTGAATTTTGGCATGTTTAAGAAAGAACTAACTGCAGATGCTGGAAAAATCGAAGGTAGACAAAAATGCTGGAGAAACTCAGCGGGTGAGGCAGCATCTGTGGAGCGAAGGAATTTTTTTCCCCCTGTCTGTAGTGTGGGAGTGTGCAGCCATTTTGAGTTGTCTTGCTGCCAGCATTAAAGACTTCTGTTGTAAACTGAAGACTCTCAAGTTTTGTGCAGACCTAGAAAATGAACACAAAAGTTCTATTCTTTCGTGAACACTTTTGTGTTCTTTTCCTGGGTCTGCATGAAACTTGAGTCTTCAAGGTACAACATAAGTCTTTATTATATTACTCAATGCTGGCAGCAAGACAACTCAAATGGCTGCACACTCACACTGCACCTATTCCTTCGCTCCATAGATGCTGCCTCACCTGCTGAGTTTCTCCAGCATTTTTGTTTACGGTTAAAAACGTGTTGGGGGAACTCAGGGGGCCAGGCAGCATCTGTGGAGGGAATGGACAGGCGATGTGTTGGCTCGGGACCCATCTTCAGTCTGAAACATCGCCTGACCATTTCCCTTCCCAGATGTCGCCTGTCTGCTGAGCTCCTCCACGTTTTGCTTGATGATGAGGATGTATTGATTATTAACTTTCCAAGTTTGATAGCTTCTGGTTCCTGCAGATTGAAGGGTGACAAGTATAATCCCCCTTGTTCCAAAAGGGCACAGATAATAAGGAACTGCAGCTCATGTAACACCAATGGCAGGGAAATTGCTTACTACATTATGAAATACTGCATTAGTGCGGGTTGTTCGGATTAGTACGGGTGTCGGGGGTTATGGGAAGAAGGCAGGAGAATGCAGTTAGGAGGGAGAGATAGATCAGCTATGATTGAATGGCAGAGTAGACTTGATGGGCCGAATGGCCTAATTCTTCTCCTATCACTTATGACCGTATGAGCCTAAATAATCCCTTCTCGGCAAAGACCAGCCAAAAGTCCTCAAAGTGCCACTTTGCAAAAAGATATCAGAAACAAACGAGTTCATTTAACTAACACTCAAGGGATCTGAAATGGGATGAAGTGTCTCAGTCCAGTAAGTAAGGCACTGAAGATAGACACAAAATGCTGGAGTAACTCAGCGAGACAGGCAGCGTCTCTGGAGAGAAGGAATGAGTGACGTTCCGGGTCGAGACCCTTCTTCAGACTGGTGTGATATCAGGGGAGTGGGAGGAACAGAGGTAGAATGCAGTCGGACAATAAGACTGGTGGGCGAACTTAAGTATGACCTTAAGTATATAAAATGATGAGGGGCATAGATGGGATAGACAGTCAGAACCTTTTCCCCCCAGGGCGGGACTGTCAAGTACTATTCTGCTGCTATCCCTTATGACCTTATAACCTTAGAAAATGACATTGTAACATAATACTTACACATATCAACAGAATTAAACAAAGTCAACATGGATTTATGAAAGAATCATTTTTTTTAAACATATTGGAGTGAGTAAAAAATTGAGAACCAGCGGATATGATCAACCAACAGAGGAGTGATCAGCCTGAAGTACATAAAAGAGCACAGGAGTGCAATGAATCCACACTGCTGGTAGTGTAGTCAGCACTGGTCAAGCATGGAGCATGGACAGCAGTTTAACAATTACAGAACATTGCTCCTCAATAATCTACCATACAAAAACATACATGATAATCTCAGGGTTTTTGTAAATGCAGCAGATATTAGGATACCCGTCTCCAGTGATGATGTGAGAAACACAAAGCATGCGTATTGAGTTTAACAATCTGGATGCAGGGGGAAGATTCTCCTTGGCTGGCGAGTCCACAATCAGGGACCTTAGATTTAACGAGCAGGAAGGAACTGCACATGATGGTTTGCACCGAAGACAGACACAAAATGCTGGAGTAACTCAGCGGGACAGGCAGTATCTCTGGAGAGAATAGACAATAGGTGCGGAGTAGGCCATTCGGCCCCTCGAGCCAGCAGCGTCATTCACTGTGATCATGGCTGATCATCCCCAATCAGTACCCCGTTCCTGCCTACTCCCCATATCCCCTGACTCCGCTAGCTTTAAGAGCCCTATCTAGCTCTCTCTTGAAAGTATCCAGAAAACCAGCCTCCACCGCCCTCTGAGGCAGAGAATTCCACACTCACAACTCTGCGTGAAAAAGTGTTTCCTCATATCCGTTCTAAATGGCTTACCCTTTATTCTTAAACTGTGGCCCCTGGTTCTGGACTCCCCCAACATCGGGAACATGTTTCCTGCCTCTAGCGTGTCCAAACCCTTAACAATCTTATATGTTTTATTAAGATCCCCACTCATCCAAAATTCCAGAGTGTACAAGCCCAGTTGCCCCATCCTATCAGCATATGACAGTCCCGCCAATGGGTGAGGCGAGGGAGACACAGATATGGAAGGGAGACGTGTGAAAACGAGACATTTCCCTTCCACACCGTGTCTCACTCCCTCCTGTCTCTCAGACTGAAGAAGAGTCCTGACCTGAAATGTCACCCGTTCCTTCTCTCCAGAGATGTTGCCTGTCCCGCTGATTTACTCCTGCATTTTGTGTCTATCTTAGCCTTAGATTGAGGATACATGCATGGACATCGAAGACCAAGATGATGAGAAACCTCTACATTCAGAAAAAGTGAACCTGAGAAACTCTCTCCCAGAGGCAACACAAGTTGGTGAATACATTTATGTTTTGAGACAGCAGAGGGCATAATGAGTTAAAGGGAGAGAGCAGGGACACGGCACTGAAGCAGAGGATTAGTCATGATCATACTGAATGGTGGTGCAGACTCAATAGGACAAAAGGCAGTTCCTATTTCACTGTGAAGAAGGACACAGAGTGCTGGAGTAACTCAGCGGGTCAGGCAGCATCTGTGGAGAACATGGATAGGTGACGTTTCACAGAGTGCTGGAGTAACTCAGCGGGTCAGGCAGCATCAGAACATGGAAAAGTGATGTTTCCGAATTCAAAACCCAACACAGCTCACCAAAGTCAATGTTTTCGTCGAGTTTCCAGATAAAGTCTGGAATGATCCACTTGTACGCGGTTAGATCTGGTAGCATTTCCTTCCATTCATCATATGTCTGTAAAACACATAGTCAAAGTCCTTTAAATGCATTACAAGAACTTCAGACCAACAGGCCAGTTATGTTTTATCATGCGTCAGAATTCTTGCGAGCTCTGTAATATAAATAAATATAATTGGCCTGTTAGCTTGATTATGAAAATGGTTCAGAATGCAACCGCAACTTTTCATAAAGTTTAGAATTACAGTGAATGATAAAAACAAAATGAAAAACATCAATAAAGACATTTTTAATAGCAATAAACAATCAAATAATATGTGGGAAAGAACTACATTTAAATCGAAGTTAGATGCAAAGTGCAGGAGTGCAGGGTGACGTTTCGGGTCGAGATCCTTCTTCAGACTGATGTCAGGGGAGTGGGCGGGACAGAGATAAAATGTAGTCGGTGACGGTAAGACTGGTGGGAGAACTGGGAAGGGGGAGTGGATGGAGAGAGGGGGAAAGCAAGGGCTATTTGAAGTTAGAGAAGTCAATGTTCGTACCGCTAGGGTGTAAGTATGAAATATGAAATATGCCTGCAAAACAGAAGTCATTGAAGGGATGAAGGGCATGTGAGGTGTCTTGGACATAGATCGGGAGGGATTGGACTTGGGGTATAGGATGGAGTCGCGGTTTGTGGGAATGAACTCAGTGGGACACGAACAAGCAGAAACAATGGGTCTGCCAGGGCAGTTCTGTTTGCGTATATTGGGGAGAACATAAAATCGGGCCGTGCGGGCCTGGGGAACGATAAGGTTGGCGGCTTTGGAGGGCAGAGAACTAGAAGTAATGAAATCAGAAATGGTGTGTGATTTTAAGGCCTGGTGCTCGTCTGTGGGGTCATGGTCCAAGGATATGTAGGAGGAGGTGTCTGAGAGTTGTCGCCTGGCCTCAGCCCGGTAGACTACCACGGCACCTCCCTTGTCAGTGGATTATCATGTCGGGGTTGCTGCAGAGTGAGCGGAGGGCTGTACGTTCAGGGGGGGGAGAGGTTAGAGTAGGTAAGGGGAGTGGAAAAGTTGAAATGATTGATGTCCCACTGGTAGCTGGAAATAAAGAGGACTGAAGAGGATGGAGGACCATACGGAGGAGTCCAAGAGGAGGGGGTCCGGTGGAGACGGGAGAAGGGGTCATCACTGGTTAGATCAGGTAGGAGTTACGCGGACTGAGTGGAGGTGTTATAAATAATAAATAGAGTCCCACCGCAAATTGGAGGAGCAGCACCTCATATTTCGCTCGGGTAGTTTACACCCCAGCGGTATGAACATTGACTTCTCCAATTTCAGGTAGTCCCTGCTTTCTCCCTCTTTCCCCTCCCCTTCCCAGCTCTCCCACAGCCCACTGTCTCCGCCTCTTTCTTTCATCTTCCCGCCTCCGCCCCCCCCGCCATCACATCAGTCTGAAGAAGGGTCTCGATCTGAAACGTCACCTATTCCTTCACTCCATAGATGATGCCTCACCCGCTAAGTTTCTCCAGCATTTTGTCTACCTTCGATTTTTCCAGCATCTGCAGTTCTTTCTTAAACATAAATAATATAAATGTCTTCATGCCAAACAATTGGGAGGAATTTTATTGTAATTTTGATGCACTGTTTTGTCTTCAGGATTCTGAAGGAATAGCGAATAGTTACAAAATCCCCTCGAGATTATTGAAGCAAGCGTGCCACGAGTGTGTTTTGATTGTAGGTGCTCGCGGCAGTCAAACAGAAGGAACTTTAAGAAGGAACTGCAGATGGTGGAAAATCGAAGGTAGACAAAAGTGCTGGAGAAACTCAGTGGGTGCAGCAGCATCTATGGAGCGAAGGAAATAGGCGACGTTTCGTGCAGAGATCCGGAAGGAAATAGGCAACGTTTCGGGCCTGAAACGTTGCCTATTTCCTACGCTCCATAGGTGCTGCTGCACCCGCTGAGTTTCTCCAGCACTTTTGTCCAAACGGAAACTCTTGCCGTGGCTGCGACGCACCTTCTTGGCCGTGTAGCCGCCTCCCACGGCGGATCCCAGCACCAGGTAGCGGATCTTCAGCAGTCGCGTGGCCAACCTGGCCAGGATGAACGTCCGGTGGGGGTAGTTGGCGATTTGTAACGGGGACGGTCTCGCGGGGAGTCTGTTGAAGGTGGAGTAGGGCTGAGGTTTGGAGGTCCAGTGCAGCCGGCGGAGATGAGCGCGAGGTGCCGTCAGCCTGCGGACAGCCCTGTTCAGCAAGCACAGCTTCCTGACCGCAAACTTCATGTTAACACCGGGGTTGGGTCAGCGGGTGCCAGAAAGCAAAGCCTGGAGAGAGAGAGAGCGAGAGAAATAAATGGTGGCATCATGTAAATATGCTGAGTTCCTCATATTATCATGTGATAAAATGCGAAGACTTAGACTGATAGAGTGATACAGCATGGAAACAGGCCCATCAGCCCAACTCTCCATTCTGACCAAGTTGCCTTATCTACGCTAATCCCATTTGGACCATATCCCTCTCAACCTTTTGGCCCATATCCCATCATCCATGGACTCTTTAAATGCTGTTATAGTCCCTGCCTCAACTACCTCCTCTGACAGCTCGTTCCATACACCCACCTCCCTCTGTATAAAAAACCTCAATTTCATGTTCCTATTAAATCTTTCCCTTCTCACAAGAGACAATAGACAATAGGTGCAGGAGTAGGCCATTCGGCCCTTGGAGCCAGCACCGCCATTCAATGTGATCATGGCTGATCATCCACAATCAGTACCCCGTTCCTGCCGTCTCCCCATATCCCCTGACTCCGCTATCTTTAAGAGCCCTGTCTATGTCTGTATTCGTGCCTACTATAGTTTATTGTGCTAAAGCAAAGCAAGAATGTCATTGTCCTGGGTACACAAAAAGCTGGAGAAACTCAGCGGGTGCAGCAGCATCTAAGGAGCGAAGGAGATAGGCGACGTTTCGGGTCGAGACCCTTCTTCAGACGGACACATGACAATAAACTCTCTTTAACTCTTGATCTCTTGAACTAACTCTCTCTTGAAAGTATCCAGGGAACCGGCCTGCAGAATTCCCCAGGCTAACAACTCTTTGTGTGAAAAACTTTTTCCTCGTCTCTGTTCTAAATGGCTTACCCCTTATTCTTAAACTTTATTCCTCACCTTTTACACTCTAGTTCTAAATTCCCCAACCTTGAGAAAAATCCACCCTGTCTCTCCACCTTGTGATCTTGTACACCTCCATAAGATCACCCCTCAGCCTCCTGCGCTTCATGGAATAGAGTCCTAGCCTGTCCCAACCTCTCCCAATAGCTCCGGTCTTCAAGTCCTGGCCACATGTATTCTTCTTTGCACGCTTTCCAGTTTAATGGCATGTCTCCTATATCAAGGGCACTTTGGGTCAGGACCACTCTTCATTGATAGGAAAGCTTCTGTTGGATATGGGGCAAATGAACCAGCTCAGTGACGTATTGGTTAACATGGGCGAGTTGGGCTGAACGGCCTGTTTCTGAACTGTCTCACTCTGCGTCTAATTTAAAACAGGAACACTTGCACAATCCACTGACAACAACAGCTGGCAGCAGCAAGAGTAGAGCAATGATTAAGAAGGTTAAATGAATACATTGCCAAACACTCACCAGCCCTGTACTGGGGCAGCAGGGACAGTTTTATCGGACACAGGACTCTAGGGAGCATTTCTAATTTTATTTACAGCCCAAGTGCCAATTGTGCTCTCGTAGCATTTTTGAAAAACTGGCATAAAGAACTATGGATATACATTTAGAGATATTAAAGTCCAGTTGCCCAAATTAGCGCAGCCATCTTTGTGATTTGGAGGACACGCTTTGTGATGCAACTCATCAATATACAGACTTCTATTACATCATAAAGCAGAATGTCAAAGCTGCACCAATGTGGTTCCCAGCAAGTCAACACGACGCAATAACCAATCATTTATCACAAGAGGGCAGCCATGGATGCACAGGTAACAGGTACTTGAGCCGATTCAGGGACTCGCCAGCCGCCCGTCACTTCTGCGGCGAGGAGGAGACCGTGTTCCACGTGTACGTGCAGTGTGTGAGGTTGCAGCCCCTGTTTGACTATCTGAAGGGGCTGCTCCTCAAGTTTTGGCTGCATTTTAGCCACACACACTCCTGATATTTGGGCACCCGGTACAGAGGGGGGAGGGAGGGAGCGAGGGGGGGGGGAGATCACCCTGTCGGTCTCCTCCTGGGCCTGGCCAAGATGGCCATTCACGGGTCCAGGCAGCGGGCAGTCGATGGCTGCACAGCGGTCAGCTGCCTGCCCCTTTTCCGGGCCTACGTCCGTGCCCACGTGTCCCTGGAGAGGGAACACACACGCGGTGTACACGGGGACTCTGCAGGCCGTCCGTGAACGCTGGTCGCCGCGGGAGGTCGAGTGTTTTATTGATGAAGTTGGCGTTATATTAATTTGATGATGGTTTGTTTGTAAAACTGTCAACATAGGCCGTCTTTGATTGTGTTAATTTGTACGTTTCTTTTTTATCTTTTGAATAAAAGTATTTGCATAATTTAAAAAAAGGATGCACTGGAAAAGGAGACCGATGAAGAGAATGAACTGTAAACAAGGAGTGTCCAATGGTACAACAATATCATATGCCCGGAGACACAAGGAACTACAGGTGTTAGAATCTTGAGCAAGGAACCCAGCGGGTCAGGCAGCATCTGTGGAGGGAATGAGCAGATGACGTTTTGGATCAGGACCCTTCTTAAGACTGATGTGTCGCCATTCAGTCTCCACTCAGCCTCTCCATGACACACTGGCCAACCTGAGGAGCACCTCCAGCAACAGACTGGTTCCACCAAGATGCAGCACAGAACGCCACAGGAGATCCTTCTTCCCTGTGGCTATCAAACTGCACAACTCCTCCCCCTTCTGTCGTGGGGTAGACTGAGACGGACATCCCCCCCCACACAATCTTTGCACATCCCCAATCCTTTCCACTCATCACTTCAAATTTCATATTTACTGTATCTCGTGTTTTTATGACTGTTGGAGAATCAATTTCCCTCCTGGGATAAATAAAGTTCTATCGTATCTTACCGTAAGTGTCCTGACCCAAAACCTTCTGTCCATTCCCTACACAGATGCCGCCTCACAAACTTAGTTCCTTCAGCACTTAGTTTTTACTGCATATGCCTGGGTCGTCTAAAGGGCCTGTCTCTCTTAGGCACATTTTTCGTCAACTGTCACAGTCGTAGCAGGTCGCCGAAAAAACGGCGACTGGACCCTCCCCCCCACGACAATGAGTACAACAACGTACCACCTAGTCAACGGCAAGCTACCGACAACCGGCGACCCATTAGGACGTCCACCTACGACCACACCTACCACAACCTACGGCCACCCGCGACAAGTTACGACAAGGTACGACCCTGTCGGCGACATCTGAAGACAATTCAGTCGCCGGTACCTGTCGCCGGTTGACGTAGGTTGATGTAGGTAGTCGCCAATGGAATTCATCAAAGTCAGCACCCGGCGACAACCTACGTCACCTGGCGACAACCTATGACAGCACCTACGTCAGGAGAAGTCAAGCTACGACAAGCCCACGGTCACCGACTGTGGCTGAAAGGTTTTGAACATTTCAAAATCCAGCGGCGACCAGAAAGACGCTACGACTCTTTAGGCGACTGAGGAGATGACTCACGACTACATAGGCGACACCCTGGCCACCATGTGGCTACAGCCTAGTCGCCTGTAGTCGCCTAAAAAATCGCCTAAGTGGGACAGGCCCTCAAGCGGGCAGTTGACGGAATGCCATTTGGAAGATTAATTGAGAAACAAAAACCTCTTGGATCCAAGGGAAACACACAAATTGGATTATAAACCAATTCAACTACAGAAAGCCATCATTAAGGGTTTACAGGTTTTTTTGTAACTGAAGTGCTCTCTCTTTTGGAGAGTGCTTAGGGCAGAGATCTTAAAGCTAGGCTTGTACACTCTCGAGTTTAGAAGGATGAGAGGCGATCTTATTGAAACATATAAGATTATTAAGGGTTTGGACACGGTAGAGGCAGGAAACATGTTCCCGATGTTGGAGGAGTCGAGAACTAGGGGCCACAGTTTAAGAATAAGGGGCAAGCCATTTAGAACAGATGAGGAAAACCTTTTTCACAGAGTTGTAAGTCTGTGGAATTCTCTGCCTCAGAGGGCAGTGGTAGCAGGTTCTCTGGATACTTTCAAGAGAGAGCTAGATAGGGCTCTTAAAGATAGTGGTCAGGGGATATGGGGCGAAGGCAGGAATGGGGTACTGATTGGGGATGATCAGTCATGATCACAATGAATGGCGGTGCTGGCTCGAGGGGCCGAATGGCCCACTCCTTTGCCTATTGTCTATTGTCTAAAAGCACTGGGCTACAATTCAGAGCTTCCTGATGCCACCACATTTGGGCCAAGCACGTGCTGGTGTGGCATCCACATGAGGGCATCCGTGGGCAGGGTGGGTGGCCACAGAGCAGCCTGCAGACTTCAATGTGGGCAGGTTTGAAGTTATACATTTGGGTGTCAGAGTCAAGAGTGTATAACTGTAATTTGATATTATCTGAATGAATATTAAAAGCAAATGGGAACGATGGAATAGTGTTCTCCGATCTACAATTAACATGTCATTCTGTAATTGAACAAAGTTCCCAAACATTGTCAGGATGGACATTACTGCATCGCTGGTGTCAAAATGAATGTCACAACAAGAACAAGTGAGTTAGGAGTCATTGTTTCACAGGAACAATGGCTGCAACATTAGATGCCTCTAAACACCGTACTCATAGATAACATGAACAAAAGATGTCAATACATTAAAAACCCAATCAATTACAAACACAAAAAGCACAGTCCTTAATGCAACCAAGACAGTGCATGGTTTAGAAACATAGGCAATAGGTGCAGGAGTAGGCCATTCGGCCCTTCGAGCCAGCACCGCCATTCAGTATGATCATGGTTGATCATCCCCAATCAGTACCTCGTTCCTGCCGTCTCCCCATATCCCTTGATTCCTTTAGTCCTAAGAGCTAAATCTAACTCTCTCTTGAATTGGCCAGTGAATTGGCCTCCACTGCCTTCTGTGGCAGAGAATTCCACAGATTCACTACTCTCTGGGTGAAACATTTTTCCTCATCTCAGTCCCAAATGGCCGACCCCTTATTCTTAAACTGTGATCCCTGGTTCTGGACTCCCCCAACATCAGGACCATTTCTCCTGCATCTAGCCTGTCCAATCCCTTAAGAATTTTATGTTTCTATAAGATCCATTCTTATCCTTCTAAATTCCAGTGAATATGCCCAGTTGACCCATTCTTTCATCTTTAGTTAGTGTTTTGTAGTGTTCAAGAACCTGATGGGGTGGGAGATTGCAACCTTCACGTGGTCCACCCTGTTTCAACGAATGCAATCAACCCGGCATGCACAATCAAATAAGATCAAATAGAACAAGCTGTCCTACAGACTGTGCACGCCATAAGCAAGAGCAGGGCTCAAAATTAGCGGTTGCCTGGGTGCCAATGACCACTCAAAGTGCCGCCAGGCAACCTAAACGCCGAGTCATTTTGCCCGGCGTGGCACGCAAATACTGGTTTATTTGCTGGTTTAAATACTGGTGGATTTGCAGCAGTATCTTTTGATTTGCAGGCAGCCGCTGCTATCGCCCTGATAACAGCCGCTGCCTGCAAACCAGCTAACGGCGCTTTCAAAACAACCCATCTCGCATGCCGAGGAGGGAGGGAAAAGAAGTGGGAGGTCTCCTTCCCCCGGGCGGGATGCGAGAGGAGGCGGTGGAGCCGCTGCCGTGGCCGCTTTTGCCGCTGAAGCAGCTGCACCAAAGATCCTATAGCTATAGGATCTTTGAGCTGCACCATGGCGAAGAGATTCCAACCGCCTCCCCCTTTGGCGGCGGCACTTGGGTGTTGGACAGGGATGGCCAAGGCATCGTCCGAGGAGCACTGACCTTCCTTCCTCCCCACCCACTCTGCCCCTTCCCACCCCCCCCCTCTCCCTCTCTTGTGCGCCCCCTTCCACCCCTCTTATCCTGGGACCTCTCCTCTCCATCCCGCACTGATCCCCATTCCCTCCTCTATTCAGTCCTTACTGACATACCCTGTGCTCCCCTCGCAATCTACCACCCACCCCCCCACCAATCTATTCATCACCCTACCCACCTCACATTGATTCTCCTGCCACCCTCACCATCACTGGTCCCCCAATTCATCCTGTACTGAACCCCCTTCCCATCCATCCTGCGCTTCTCCCCCCATTCATATGGCACTGATCCTCCCATTCCTCCCGTACTGACCCACACTCCATTTACCCTGCACCAATCCCCCCAATCCATCCTGTAGTGATCGCCCCATTCATCTTTTACTGATCCCCATTCATCCTGTACTGATCCCCTCATGCATCCTGTACTGATCCCCTCATTCATCCTATACTGATCCCCTCATTCATCCTGCAGACCCTCCAATCCACACGGTCCTGACCCCTTCCCCCCCATTCATCCTGTACTGATCCCCCCCATTCATCCTGTGTAGATCCCCCCCCCCCCATCCATCCTGTACTGATCCCACCCATTCAAGAAGAATGGGGGGGAACAGTCTGAAGAAGGCTTCTGAAACGTTGCCTATTTCCTTAGCTCCATAGATGCTGCCTCACCCGCTGAATTTCTCCAGCATTTTTGTCTACCCCCATTCATCCTGTACTGATCACCCCCCCCATCCATCCCGTACTGATCCCCCCCATTCAACACCACTGACATCCCCCGTGCTCTCCCCTCACAATTTTACATACTCCAACCAACACATACTAATTCACCTGCCTCAATCCATCCATTCAGCACCGATTGCCATCTATCCACCCCACACTGATTCACATCACCTGACCCTATTGTGCTTCATGGTCTTCAGAGCGAACATTGACTATGTTTGATAACGGAATGCAATCAAATGTGTTTTAATTGCCAATGTTATTATTTGTTTTGACACCTTTAAACATATTACCAAAAGAACATTTGCTGCAGTTATGTCCTTTGGCCGTCTCTTGTCAGTTAGTGTAATGTTTAACCTGTCAGATGGGTATAGTCGGTTTTAACAGCTATTATCATAAAATGTCTATAGAAATTTCCTTGCAACCTGTATATTTTGTTATGGATAAATTATGTGGGAAGCCAGAGTGTTTCTGTGCCAATAGCAATAACGACCCATGATATGGCCATGTCATGGTAATTTTCGGTCCTTCACAGAAAACATGCTTGCATCAATCTGTAATGTGCATGGTTAAGCATATATGTTACCATGGTCCAGGATTTATTGACACAGGTTGATCACATGCTGAATAATCAAACCACATTTTTGTTTGGAAGTGGAAAGAACTAATAGAAATTGCATTAATCGCAATGTGTAAAAAAAGTTGAGATATTGTATTATAATTTTGCTGCATGTCATTGTGGTATACATCATGTCTTGATTGGTGGATATGTTTAGTTTGTGAGTTATTTGAAGCAGAAATAATATGTGAATGTAGACAAAAGTGCTGGAGAAACTCAGCGGATGTGGCAGCATCTATGGAGCGAAGGAAATAGGCAACGTTTCGGGCCGAAACCCTTCTTCAGACTGATGGGTTTCGGCCTGAAACGTCACCTATTCCTTCGCTCCATAGATGCTGCTGCACCCGCTAAGTTTCTCCAGCACTTTTGTCTACCTTCGATTTTCCAGCATCTGCAGTTCCTTCTTGAACATAATATGTGAATGCTTCATTGAGCATAATTCCGACTGGTAACTACACACTTCGTCCAAGCACATTATTGCCCGCATCATGCAAATCATCTTAAATGACCACCTAAATTGTCATTTGGCAACCTAAAAAGCTGTCAAGGTTGCCCGGCTGGCAATAGGGAAAAAAAGTTAAGCGAGAGCCCTGAAGAGGAAGAACCTGATGGGTGTTGTGAAGAACAACCAGGTGGGCATCAAAAGCAGGGACTACATGCTGCCATACTGAGCATTGAAGAGCAGCAGAATGGTGTTGGAGTGAGTGTCCACACATTCCCAATGGCCGTGTGTCCCGAGCTGTGGCCACCAGACCCAAACCTTGCAGCCCGTTACACTTCAGCTGGGCAATGCAGCAGTGGGTAACAGCTATGGAACACTCACTGAACTGACAGACTGCCAGCCTCCCACCTCACTGGACACAAGACTGTGCTGGGGTGAGGTGGAGGTGTACCGCCAGTGTAGGGGAGAGGCCCAACTGTTTTACAGCAGCCATCTTTGTCACCAAAACAACAGAAAGGTTGCCACCTGAAACATCACCCATTCCTTCTCTCCACAGATGCTGCCTGCCCCACTGAGTTACTCCAGCTTTTTGTGTCTATCGTTGGTGTCTGTAGTTCCTTCCTACACAGATAAATATTATCTTTCAAATACTGAAGATACAAAATATTGCATTAGAAGCCCAAATATAGTTTTATCCAAGGATAAAATGATAATGAACAAGAAACGGAGTGACAAGATGTAGAAATACATACAAGAAAAGTTGCATGGAATTAATCACAGGAAAAAGGTCGATTGGCTTCAAAACAATAAATGTTTGAATGTAGTTTGGAGGATACTTTTGTGTCTAAAACCTGCAAATTCCCAAAGGTCATAGCACAGACCTTCGGCCCAACGTGTCCATGCCGACCAAGATGTCCTCTCCAAACCAGTCTCATCGGCCTGTGTTTGGCTCATATATCCCCCTAAACCTTTCCTTTCCATGGTACCTGTCTGCACCTGCCTGAACTACCTCCTCTGGCAGTACTTTCCATATTCCGACCAGCTTCTGTGTGAAAAAGTTACACTTCAGGTTCCCCTTAAATCTTTCCCCTCTCACGTTCAATTTATCCCCTCCCGTGAGTCTTTTGACTGTGCATTCACCCTATCTATTCCCCTAATGATTTTATACACCTGTAAAAGATCATCCCTCATCCTCCTGCGCTCCAAGGAATGATGTCCTAGCCTGACCCAACCTCTCCCGAAGGCTCAGGCCCCTCACGTCCTGGCAACATCCTCGTAAATCTTCCCTGCACACTCTCCAACTCCGCTCAATGAGCCTCGCCATCTCATCGACCAGTCCAAATGTTTTTAAGTGCAGTTGTTGTCATTTCAAGGCCACACCAGCGGATGCTCATTAATCAGTACAGTGGTTACGTTATTGGAGGCACAAAGTGCTGGAGTAACTCAGCAGGTCAGGCAGCGGCTGTGGAAGAAATGACCAGGCGATATTTTGGGGTTGGGACCCTTGTTCAGACTGATGGGACTGGTGGTTCAGCAGCCTCAACAAGGGTCTCAACCCAAAATGTCAAAGTCAGAGGACATTTGACCTGACCCGAAACATCACCTATCCATGTTCTTCACAGATGCTGCCTGACCCGCTGAGTTACTCCAGCACTCTGTGAAACGTCACCTATCCATGTTCTCCACAGATGCTGCCTGACCCGCTGAGTTACTCCAGCATGTTTGTCTATCTTCTGCAGTTCCTCCCATCACTGAGACTGGAGGAAGGAAAAGGGGGTGGGAGTGAAGGTCAAGTCCTGGCTTTGGTCACTGCGGCCAGCACCGCAGCCCAGCCACGGCCACAGGGGCAATAGACCAATGGACAATAGGTGCAGGAGTAGGCCATTCGGCCCTTCGAGCCAGCACCACCATTCAATGTGATCATGGCTGATCATCCACAATCAGTACCCCGTTCCTGCCTTCTCCCCATATCCCCTGACTCCGCTATCTTTAAGAGCCCTATCTAGCTCTCTCTTGAAAGTATCCAGAGAACCGGACTCCACCGCCCTCTAAGGCAGAGAATTCCACAGACTCACAACTCTCTGGGTGGAAACGCCCCGCTGGATTGTCATGCTCCCTGACGGGCGTGTCGGGGGGGGGGGGGGGGAGGCAGGGGAATGGGGTTAGGAGGGAGAGATAGAGTGGCAGAGTGGACTTCACTGGAAGAATGGCCTCATTCTGCTCCAATCACTTATGACCTTGTGGAAGCTGATTGGCGATCATTCCCTGGGCATCTGAGAGCCGGTGTCAAGAAGGGTCTCGACCAGAAACACCTCTCCAGCTTTTTGTGTATGTCCTGTCTCTCTCTCCCTCTCTCTCTTTGTCTGTCTGTCTGTCTGTCTCTCTCTCTCTCTCTCTCTGTATCTCTCTATTTCTCCCTCTCTCTGTCTCTCTCTCTCTGTATCTCTCTATTTCTCCCTCTCTCTTTCTCTCTCTCTTTGTATCTGTCTATCTCACCCTCTCTCTCTTTCTCTCTGTATCTCTCTATTTCTCCCTCTCTCTGTATCTCTCTATTTCTCCCTCTCTGTATCTCTCTATTTCTCCCTCTCTGTCTCTTTCTCTCTCTCTTTGTATCTGTCTATCTCTCTCTCTCTCTGTCTCTGTCTATCTCTCTCTCTCTCTCTCTCTCTCTGTCTCTCTCTCACTGTGTCTCTCTCTCTCTCTCTCTCTCTCCCTCACTGTCTCCAGAGACGCTGCCCGTCCCGCAGTTACTCCAGCCCTTGAATTGAACGGAATAAATGCTATTTATTGCCAAACTTATTGTTATTTGCCGAATTATTTGGCAGAAAGATGTCTGCCCTGGCGCTTGTACTCGCCAGGATGACAAGGACATTCCTGTGTGTGTGGAGGCGGTTGCCCCCCCTCCCCGCCCGCACCCGGTGACAGCGGCCCCTCCCCGGCCGCGCCGCTACTCGAGGCCCCGGCCCGGTCCGGCCCGGCCCGGCCTGTCGGCGCCCCGCTCTGTGAGGGGGGGGGGGGGTACCGGCCGCACACACACACTACCCCCCCCACCCCCCGGGCCGGGCGCGGCCACTCGGCCCCTCCACCCACCGCTACTCACCCCTTCCTCCGCCCGGAGCCTCATCCACACGGACACAGCCGCCGCTTCCGGCCAAAGCTCGTCTCTGCTTCCGTCCGTCCGTCCGGTTCCGGCGGGGAAAAGCGCGGATCAATCCCCGGAGAAAGGTTCCGGGCCCCGGGCCCCCGCCAGCGGTGGAGTCGCCGCCTCGCGTCACGTCACGTCACGTCGCGTCACGTCACGTCACGTCACGTCGCGGCGCCGGAGACCCGGGTTCGAGCCCCACCGCGGGCGCCGTCTGCGCGCTCTCCCCGTGACCCGCGTGGGTTTTCCCCGGGAGCCCCGGTTTCCTCCCACACTGCAAAGACGTGCAGGTCTGTGGGTTAATTGGCTCTCTGTAAATGTAAACTGTCCAAGTTGGCGATATGCGAGTTCTGCCCTGCCCTGCCCTGCCCACTACACCATGCAGGAGGCTCACAGTGCTGCAGGAACAGCGGGCCGCGGCGGCATCTGTGGAGGCTTCAGGTAGAGACCCTGCTTCACACTGCTGTCAGGGGGGTGGGAGACACAGGCATAGACTGGTCTGGGGCTGCTGTGGAGGGGTGGAGAGAGAGGAAAGCCAGGGCTACTTGAAGTTTGATTTGGTCAAATTATTCAAACAATGAGTGAATTACTTATGATAATGGCGTGCTGGTGAATGACAGTGTGACAGTCCACCCACCCATCCACACACCCATCCACACACCCATCCACACACCCATCCACACACACATCCACACACATCCACCCACACATCCACACACACATCCACACACATCATCCACACACATCCACACACACATCCACACACACATCCACACACACATCCACACACACATCCACCCACACATCCACACACCCATCCACACACCCATCCACACACCCATCCACACACACATCCACACACACATCCACACACACATCCACACACACATCCACTGTACATCCACACACACATCCACACACACATCCACACACACATCCACACACACATCCACACACACATCCACACACCCATCCACACACCCATCCACACACCCATCCACACACACATCCACACACCCATCCACACGCACATCCACACACCCATCCACACACCCATCCACACACACATCCACACACACATCCACACACCCATCCACACGCACATCCACACACCCATCCACACACCCATCCACACACCCATCCACACACACATCCACACACACATCCACACACACATCCACACACCCATCCACACACCCATCCACACACACATCCACACACCCATCCACACACACATCCACACACACATCCACACGCACATCCACACGCACATCCACACGCACATCCACACGCACATCCACACGCACATCCACACACACATCCACACACCTATCCACACACCCATCCACACACCCATCCACACACACATCCACACACACATCCACACACACATCCACCGTACATCCACACACACACATCCACACACACATCCACACACACATCCACACACACATCCACACACACACATCCACACACACATCCACACACACATCCATCCATCCGTACACACACCTCCATGCATGCATGCACACACACATGCATGGACGCATACGTCCACGCATCCACACATACAACCATCCGCACGCAGACATACATGCACACATGCATTCACACATATACATACACACACACATCCACACACCCATCCACACACCCATCCACACACACATCCACACACACATCCACACACCCATCCACACACCCATCCACACACCCATCCACACACACATCCACACACCCATCCACACACCCATCCACACACCCATCCACACACACATCCACACACACATCCACACACACATCCACACACACATCCACACACACATCCACACACACATCCACACACACATCCACACACCCATCCACACGCACATCCACACACACATCCACACACCCATCCACACACACATCCACACGCACATCCGCACACACATCCACACACACATCCACACACACACATCCACACACACATCCACACACACATCCACACACACATCCATCCATCTGTACACACACCTCCATGCATGCATGCATGCACACACACATGCATGGACGCATACGTCCACGCATCCACACATACAACCATCCGCAGGCAGACATACATGCACACATGCATTCACACATATACATACACATACACATCCACACATACATCTATTCACACACACATACATCCACACATATACACATCTACAGATACACGTTTGACAGGTATACACAGACACATACACAAACTACAGGTACTCATACAATGCAACACTTTTAGGGTTCTTTTAGGTTAAAGGTATTAGCCCTCATTTGCAAAGGCAGGGGGTGTCTCTAACATAGTGGGGGGGGGGGGGGTCTCTAACATAAATATAGGCTCATTGTAGCTTAAAATGAATACTCATCGAGTAAACATCAGAGCATTCGATTCTTGGTCAGGATGTGACATTTACATCAGAAACAAAACTTTACTCTTACAGGTCTGTCACCCAGCCTGGCCCAGTCCCACTATGGCCTTGACCCCCACTCTGCACGCAGTCAGTGGGGTTCAGTAAAGGGAGGACCTCTGCAGCAGTCTCATTCAAAAAACACACTCACAATTATATTCATTTTATTATTCTTATATAATATAATTATACTTAATTATATATGATTACAGCCATATTTACGAGATATATATATATTATTATTACCCATATCACACATCTGAGGTATGCTTTTACAAAATTGTATTCCCTTCGTTTTTACTGCCAGCAGGGGTAACAGGGGAATATTTTCTTGTATTCCCCTTTCTTGCGAACGCCTATGGACTTTACGTGTTAAAACAGCGGGGAATATAGTCTTATATTCCCCTGGTTCCACATCCGGGAACTTGGCAACGTGACGCTGCGTGGGAAATTTAGAATATTCAAACGGCAGACAGGAAGACTGCCGCGTCCATTTTGGTTAAATTTTACGTGGAAGTCCGCCGAGCTGAGATGTTCAGATTTTCCTCTAGATGTCTGATATGGGTAATAATAACAATATTGACTGTCCTCTTTCGGGGGATACGACATATATTGCCCTCACTAGATCCATATTGCCCTCGTCTTCGACTCGGGCAATATGAATCTACTTCAGGCAATATATGTCGTATCCCCCTCAAGGCCAGTCAATATTCTATTATTATACACACACATATATATAATATATATATATATATATATATATATATATATATATATATAATAATATATGGTTTAAATGGACTGCAACACGGAAATAAGCTGCCCATGGTGTAATATGGGTATTGGCCACTTTCTAGATCTCATTTTCTAATTTGTTTAATTAATTAATGTGCAACGTTTGGTACTGACGAGTTATGACTTCCTTCGCAATTATATTTTATCTAAATCTGCAAAATTTCATTCCGAGATGTGGGTCACGAAAATGGATTTCTAGACACATTTTTGATGCTGGGCCCACAGCCTATTAGAATTGTTAAAGTAGAATGAAATGCTTACTTGCTTAACAGGCCCGTAAACTGGTCAGCATGGACTTGGTGGGATGAAGGGCCTGTTTCCATACATTATCTCTAAACTAAACTCAAGAGGTCAGTGTTTATTGCTCAATGGCCATGTCCCTCTTGAGCTGGAAGTTTGTCGTGACGTCTCTGCAGCCCAACCAGTGTCCAGAAGGGGGCGGATAGGACAGGATGAATCTCGTCAGAGCGGGTGTGTGTAAATCAAGTATAACGTTTCCTTTATTGTCATTCAAACTTTTAGTTTGAACGAAATTACTTACCTTGATGTTCATGACAGAGAATAAAATAACAAAACACCCGCCAATCCTTGTTCTCGGCATACCAGGGCCCCATCCCCGACCTCTACCTCCGTTACATCGACGACTGCTTTGGTGTCACCTCCTGCACCCACACACAACTGACTGACTTCATTCATTTCACCACCAACTTCCATCCGGCACTCAAATACACTTGGACCATTTCCGACACTTCCCTACCATTCCTTGACCTCACTATCTCTATTGCAGGTGATACACTCCTGACCGACATCCACTACAAACCTACTGACTCCCACAGCTACCTGGACTACTCCTCCTCCCACCCTGCTTCCTGTAAGGACTCCATCCCCTATTCCCAATTCCTCCGTCTACGCCGCATCTGCTCCCAGGATGAGGTGTTCCACACCAGGTCATCACAAATGGCCTCATTCTTCAGAGAACGGGGATTCCCCTCCCCCACTATTGATGAGGCTCGCACCAGGGTCTCCTCCATACCCCGCAACACTGCCCTCGCTCCCCATTCCCCCACTCGCAAACAGGGCAGAGTCCCCCTGGTCCTCACCTTTCACCCCACCAGCCGGCAAATACAACATATAGTCCTCCGCCAGTTTCGCCACCTCCAACGTGACCCCTCCACCCGCCACATCTTCCCATCTCCCCCCCTGTCTGCCTTCCGCAAAGACCGCTCCCTCCGCAACTCCCATGTCAATTCTTCCCTCCCCTCCCACTCTACCCCTTCCCCGGGCACTTTCCCTTGCAACCGCAAGAAATGCAACACTTGTCCCTTCACCTCCACCCTCCACTCCTTTCAGGGACCCAAGCAGTCCTTCCAGGTCCGACAGAGGTTCACCTGCACCTCCTCCAACCTCATCTACTGCATCCGTTGCTCCAGATGCCAGATGATCTATATCGGTGAGACCAAGCGGAGGCTTGGCGATCGCTTCGCCGAACACCTCCGCTCGGTCCGCAATAACCAACCCGACCTCCCGGTGGCTCAGCACTTCAACTCCCCCTCCCATTCCACATCCGACCTCTCGGTCCTGGGCCTCCTCCACGGCCAGAGTGAGCAACACCGCAAGCTGGAGGAACAGCACCTCATATTCCGCTTGGGGAGTCTGCATCCTTTGGGCTTGAATATTGAATTTTCTCAATTCTGTTAACCTTGCTGTCTCCTCCCCTTCCCACCTCTCCCTCAGCCCTCGGGCCCTGGCATTCCCTCTATCTCTATCTCCCTCCCCCACCCAAGTCGCACCAGCTTCTCATTTTCACACCACAAACAGCTTACAATGGCTTGTTCCCTTTATCACCGATACTTTTTTGCATATCTTTCACTCATTGTTCCTTATCTCTCCACATCACCGTCTATATCTCTCGTTTCCCTGATCCCTGACCAGTCTGAAGAAGGGTCTCGACCCGAAACGTCGCCTATCTCCTTCGCTCCTTAGATGCTGCTGCACCCGCTGAGTTTCTCCAGCTTTTTGTGTACCCTCGATTCTCCAGCATCTGCAGTTCCTTCTTTAAAAAAACACACAATGAACACAGTTTAACATCCATCACAGTGAGTCTACCAGGCACCTCCTCACTGTGATGGAAGGCAAAAGTCTGAAAGTCCTTGTCTCTTCCTTCCTTGTTCTCCCTCTGCGTTGAGGCGATCCAGGCTTTTGATGTTGGGCCCCCTGCCAGGTGATGGTAAGTCCTGCGGCCGAATCCGAGCTCCGCGAACGGGCTGGTTTAAACTCCGCGGCCCGGGGCGGACGAAGCTCTATACTTTTTCTCACAGAGAGTTGTGAGTGTGTGGAATTCTCTGCCTCAGAGGACGGTGAAGGCTTGTTCTCTGGACTTTCAAGAGAGAGCTAGATAGGACTCTTAAACACAGGCAGGCAGGTTTGCCACTGCGACACGGATGGCTTTAAACTTAATAAGGGGGCGGTGGTGGTATCAAATGGGATAATCAAGGATGGAGTTAAAGGGAAAGGGAGTAAAGGGATGGTTAATGACCCCAGAATTAACGGGAAAGAAAGCACACAAAGGGATAGGAGAGTATGGCCAAGTGTAATAGGGATCGATGTGAAAGGTGAGATGCGTAAGGAATTAAAAGTATTGTATATGAATGCGCGAAGTATAAGAAGTAAAGTAGATGAGCTTGAGGCTCAGTTAGAGGTTGGTAGATATGACATTGTAGGGATTACCGAGACGTGGCTGCAGGAGGATCGGGCCTGGGAACTTAATATTCAGGGTTATACATCCTATAGAAAGGACAGGCAGGTGGGCAGAGGAGGGGGGTAGCTCTGCTGGTGAGGGATGGAATTCAGTCCCTTGCGAGGGAAGACATAGGGACTGACGAGGTAGAGTCACTGTGGATTGAGTTGAGGAATTGCAGAGGCAAGAAGACACTAATTGGTGTTATCTACATGGATTTAAGAGAGAGTTGGATGGATTTAAGAGAGTTGGATAGAGCTCTAGGGGCTAGTGGAGTCAAGGGATATGGGGAGAAGGCAGGCACGGGTTATTGATAGCGGACGATCAGCCATGATCACAATGAATGGCGGTGCTGGCTCTAAGGGCCGAATGGCCTCCTGCACCTATTTTCTATGTTTCTATAAGCTGCCACCCTCCAGTCTAGCGGACGAAGCTGTTGTTGCGGGAGCTCTGGAGAACCGGTCACCAACCTGGGACCTGTTGTCGTCCACTGGGCCCGCGGCAGAAGCCTCCGAGGCTCCGAAGTCAGGCCGCAGCCCCAGTCGGCCAGCCTCGCAATGGTGAGTCCTGGCTCTGCCTCCGGAGCCTCGAGGTCGGCCCCAGTCGGAGGCCGCCAGCTCCGCAATTAGGCCTCAGCGCAGACGGAGCCGGGGATACGAGAAAGAAAAGGTCACATCCCCCACTCGAAGGAAGAGACTAAAACAAGTTTCCCCCGCCCCCCACACATACACAACTAAAAACAAACTAAAACATGCGTCCAACAAGACAAAAAGACAGAGGAACTGCAGGCGAGCCGCAGCTGCAGGGCAGCTCCGCCACCTCCGGAGACGAAGGCACTAATGGGCGGGATATACAGATGTTTAGTGTACACCTGCCGACCTTCCATCAGGCTGTGGAGCTGCACATTTGGCAGCTGAAGACAAGCTCAAAATGCTAGATTAACCAGAGCTGCTGCCTGACCAACTGAGTTACTCCAGCATTTTGTGTCTAAGGCATAAACCAGCATCGTTAGGCTGACACAGTGGTGGTAGTGTGATGCTGCCATTGCCACTGGACAGGACAACCCTTCCCCAGGAGCGGCACGATGGCACAGCGGTAGAGTTGCTGCCTCACAGCGCCAGAGACCCGGGTTCAATCCTGACTACGGGTGCTGTCTGTACGGAGTTTGTACGTTCTCCCCGTGACCTGCGTGGGTTTTCTCCAGGTGCTCCGGTTTCCCCCCACACTCCTAAGACGTGCAGATTTGCAAGTTAATTGGCTTGATATAAAAAATGTAAAATTGTCTCCAGTGAGAGTAGGATAGTGGTAGTGCGCGGGGATCGCTGGTCGGTGCGGACTCGGTGGGCCAAAGGACCTGTTTATTAACAGATTGAACAGAGTATCAGCGGTATGAACATTGACTCTCCAATTTCAGGTAGTCCTTGTTTTCTCTCTCCTTCCCCTCCCCTTCCCAGCTCTCCCACAGCCCACTGTCTCCGCCTCTTCCTTTCTTCTTCCCGCCACCCCCCACTCCCACATCAGTCTGAAGAACGGTCTCGACCTATTCCTTCGCTCCATTGATGCGGCCTCACCCGCTGAGTTTCTCCAGCATTTTTGTCTACCTTCGATTTTTCCAGCATCTGCAGTTCTTTCTTGAACACAATATGGTGTACACTTGTTCTTCAGGCTGCCTGACTGTGGCAATGAGAACTTAGCTCAGTCACGCTTTCTATTAAGGATAGAAAAAACAAGAGCGATGGATGGCGGTTCGCTGGTGATTCATAGATGGACGGGAGCAGTGTGGGCTCTACAGTGGGACCAGCATTCAGATGGAGAGCAGAGGGTAATGTGTGGACAACTGGGGCTGTTCACATTGCTGGGAAGCTTTGAGAGAAAAGTTTAAAATGGTGAGAAATCAGTAAATATTGGTCTACAAAGAGATCTCGGTGTGCTGGTTCATGAAACAATGTAAGTAAACGTGCAGGTACAACAAACAGTCAGAAAGCCAGGAAATAATAGCCTTCGGTGTACACAAAGAGCTGGAGTAACTCAGCGGGTCAGGCAGCATCTGTGGAGAACATGGATAGGTGACGTTTCAGAGTGCTGGAGTAACTCAGCGGGTCAGGCAGCATCTGTGGAGAACATGGATAGGTGACGTTTCACAGAGTGCTGGAGTAACTCAGCGGGTCAGGCAGCATCTGTGGAGAACATGGATAGGTGACGTTTCACAGAGTGCTGGAGTAACTCAGCGGGTCAGGCAGCATCTGTGGAGAACATGGATAGGTGACGTTTCGGCTCGGGAACATCTTCAGATTGAGGAAATTCACCTCCTCTCTCCAATGGGAGTTCTGTGAGATCCTCTGTCACTGCTCCTCCTCTGTGATTCCTGCTGATTCTCAGCTCCTTGGAGTCTGAAGAAGGGCCCCGACCCGAAACGTCACCTATCCGTGTTCTCTGATGCTGCCTGACCTGCTGAGTTACTCCAGCACTTGGTGTTTTGTGTCATAGTGCAAGAGAGTTGGTGTGCAGGAGTAAGAAAGCCTTGCAGAAACTGTCCGGGGTTTTTGATGGAATAACTTGATGCTGAACAGTTTTGGTCTCTGTATCCGGGGAAGGGTTTTCTTGCCCTGCGGCGCCATGGCCCCAGAAATGCATCAGAGTTTCTGGTTGAATTGCATGGAATACTTTATTGTTGCTGTGAAACTCTTTGCCTGCGTACCCAAGGTATGCTAATAGTCGCTACGTAAAGGGCGCTGACAAAGTAACATAGTACCACATGCCAGGTCCACCGTTGTTTCCCCCCACCTCTCACCCGACGCCCCCCCCCCCCACACCAGGTCCTCTTTGTTCTCTCCCCCAACCACCCACCCACGGCGGTTGTCCAATGAAAAGACGCTGAGAAAATATCGCCCTGAAAAGCATGAACAAGATCTTATTAAGACGTAGAGGCTTTTGATTTTAGACTTTAGAGATACAGCGTGGAAACCGAGTCCGCGCCGACCAGCGATCCCCGCACACTAACACTATCTCTCACACACACTAGAGACAATTTTCATTTATACCAAGCAATTTACCTACAAACCTGCATGTCTTTGGAGTGTGGGAGGAAACCGGAGCTCCCGCAAAAACCCACGCAGGTCACTAGGGGAGCGTACAAACTCTGTACAGACAGCACCTGTAGTCAGGATGGAACCCAGGTCTCTGGCGCTGTGAGGCAACAGCTCTACCCGCTGCGCCACCGTGTCACCTTTGAGAGGAATCTACAGATGCTGAGAGGTTCAGCTCAGGATGGAGAATCCATCGACTGATTCTTCAGGAGCTGTCCCCTCACTCAGAGGGATGCAAACGATTTGAATTGTCCGTGTGGAGTGCGGTGAATGCTGAGTGGGTTCAAGGTGAGATCAGTAGAGTTCTCCACAGCAACAGAGCAGATTGTTGTTTGTATCAGAACTGATCCATTCTGCCATGGTGATGCATCTGCATTGGTTCAGTTTATCTCTCCTCCAGCATGTTCCAGCATGTGGGGCATCTCTGCAGACTCTTTCATTCATCGTCATAGAGTCATAGGAAAGAGGCCCTTCAGCCCAACTTGCCCATGCTGACCAATGTCCCATCTAGACTCGTCCTACCTGCCTGCATTTGGCCCATATCCCTCTAAATCCATCCTATCCATGTACCTGTCTAAACGTTGCTATAGTCCCAGCCTCAACTACCTCCTCCGGCAGCTTATTCCGTACACCCACCACCCTTTGTGTGAGAGTTACCCCTCAGATTGCTAATAAATCTCACAATACCCTCTTGTATTTTTTCTGGGAAAAGGGTTGTGACTGTCTACGAGGTGGCAGCTTTAGGGTAAGAGGGGCAAGGTTTAAAGGAGATATGCGGGGGGGGCATGTTTTTGACAAGGAGGTGGGTGCGGGTCTGGAATGCGTTGCCAGGGGCGGTGATGGAGGCAGAGGGGAGAACCTCTTTAGAAGGTTGAGAAAGTTGAGGAGGGACCTGATTGAAACTTGTAGAATAATGAAAGGCAGAGATAGAGTGGATGTGGAGAGGATGTTTCCACTGTCAAAGTCAAAGGCAATTTTATTGTAGGTGGGAGAGTGTAGGATCAGAGTTCATCGCCTCAGAATTAAAGTGTGCTCTTTTAGAAAGGACGTGAGGAGGAACTTCATAGTCAGAGGGTATTGGGAACTCATTGCCACAGAGGGCTGTGGAGGCCAAGCCAGGGGATATATTTGAGGCAGAGTAGACAAATTCTTGATTAGAACGGGTGTCAAGGGTTATGGGGAGAAGGCAGGAAAATGGGATCAGCCATGATTGAATGACGGAGTAGACTCGATGGGCTGAATGGCCTAATTCTACTCCTATAACTTGTGAATGTGATATGGTAGTGGCATTTAAAAGGATTTTGGATTGGCATATGGATATGCAGGGAATGGAGGAGTATGGATCTCGTGCAGGCTGATAAGAGTTAGTATTGGCATAGTGTGGGCCAAAGGGTCTGTTCCTGTGCTGGTCTAAAGATAGACACAGAGTGCTGGAGTAACTCAGCGGGTCAGGCAGCATCTGTGGAGAACATGGATAGGTGACGTTTCACAGAGTGCTGGAGTAACTCAGCGGGTCAGGCAGCATCTGTGGAGAACATGGATAGGTGACGTTTCGGGTCCTCTGTACTGTTGTGTGTTGTATCTCGGCCGTGGTTTTGGAATCGGCCATTGTTCTGCAACTCAGTGCAATGCAGGAATCTAACTTGTGTCAGGATGTTTGGTTCTGTTCCAAATATGCCTGTAGACATGTGATTGCATAACACTTTATTGCCATGGTCCTGTTTGCTCTGCACTCTGGGCTCTCTGCTTGATGCCAGACATTTCACCAAGGCCCCAGTGGTACAGTGCGTGCTCAGTACACCTTGTACAGGACTATTTCCAGCACTGTGCGGGTATGAATTTTGTTTCTGTTTGGGGCTGTTATCATCAGCTTTGTCATTTGTGTAAATAGTGGCCCGGAGCCAAGTTCAGACCAAACACAGAGCAATGTATTTGACACTAATAGAAGCTTTAAGTATAAGTTAAAAAAGAAATAACTTTTTTAAATTTTAGTTTGTCTAAACAGTTTTGTTTTGGGGATACTTTTGTTTTTGCATGTGGGGGAGGGGGGGAGGGTAAGGGGGAAACAGCTTCCCAGTCACTTCCTGGCGCGGATGCGACTATTTCTCCGAGTCGCGTCCTCGCCCCCCTCCTCGCGGCCTACCACTGGACCGGAGCGGCCTTTCCTACTGGAGACCGGGGACCGGAACAGAGCTTCAGCGGTGGCGGCGTGGAGCTTGAATCACCGCGGAGCGGGCGATGCCTACCTGGATGGCCGTTTGAAGCTGCGGAGTGTTGGGCCTGCTGCTCCAACGTGGCGGGGCTGTGGTTCACGGAGCTCCCAGCGCGGGCGGTGCTGACCGACATCGCGGAGTCCCTGGGCCCCTTTGCCCATCGCGGACTCCATGGGAGCGGCGGCCGTTGTGGAGGTCCAAGCCGCTGAGGTTGGCCTCCCGTTCCGACGTCGGAGTTCCAGTATCCCGGCGAGCGGGCCTGAGCGGCGGGCTGCCCGTAGCGGCGACTGCGGAGGGTTCCGGAGGCCCCAACCACGGGCGAACATCGAGGAAGAGACTGACTTTGGTGCCTTCCCTCACAGTGGGAAACATTTGATTCTGCTGTGTGGGGATGTTTTGTGTTGAACTCTATCGTGTGCTGTGTTCTTTATTTTATTGTGTGGCTGTATGGTGATCACATTTCACTGTACCAACTGGCACGTGTCAAACAAATAAATGTATCTTGTATCTTGAATCTTGTAAGTGTGTGGATATTTGTGAGGTTTCATTGGGTGCACGGTGATTGAAGGTGCATGTTGAGAAACATGAAGCCGGCCAGGTTTGGCTCTAACTCTTTGGCAGATTTATGCGGACATAATATCTTTGCAGGTAGCTGCCTCCCACCATGACGTTGCAGCATTCAGGTTAACGCCGTCAGCATCGACAGCAAGGTCAGGCTACTGCTGCTACAAATAGCGCGCTCATCTTGATCATAAACGTCAATAATAGCAAAACTGCAATTACCCAGATGTGTTCTGGAGCTTTATTTAGAAATGAATAAAACAATGTGAGCAGAAAGAGCACTTTTGTTCCAAATGTTGTCATTCCCTTTGTGGTTCTGGAATAAGATGCATCTACATATACAGGAAGAGATGTATCAGCAGAGCCATCTCCATCATCAAAGACCCCTACCACCCATCGCATCACATATTCTCCATCCTGCCATCTGGGAAGAGGTACAGGAGCATCAGCTGCAAAACCAGCAGGATGCTCCTCAGCTTCTTCCCGCAGGCAATTAGACTGATAAACGGACTTTCCCCCTGCCAAAGTATCGCGCACCAAACACCAACCTGGACACACTGAAGCAGAGCCATTGTCGTGCCGCTGCCGATCGAAACTCGTGATATATGTATTTTTATTTTTATTTCTATTTATTTTTTACCGCACACTGAATGGACACAGGTTGAGCAACGTTTTTTCGTTTCCTCTGGGTATGTAAGTACTCAGAAAAATGATAATAAAGATATACAATACAATACAATACATCATATCACCAATTCACAAGGTCAAGGAGCAGAATTAGGCCACTCAGCCTATCAAGTCTACTTCAAACATAGAAACATAGAAATTAGGTGCAGGAGTAGGCCATTCAGCCCTTCGAGCCTGCACCGCCATTCAATATGATCATGGCTGATCATCCAACTCAGTATCCCGTACCTGCCTTCTCTCCATACCCTCTGATCCCCTTAGCCACAAGGGCCACATCCAACTCACTCTTAAATATAGCCAATGAACTGGCCTCAACTACCCTCTGTGGCAGAGAGTTCCAGAGATATATGTATTCTACTCCGCCATTCAATCATGGCTGATCTATCTCTCCCTCCTAACCCCATTCTCCTGCCTTCTCCCCATAACCTCTGACACCCGAATCAAGAATCAATCAAGAATCTGTCAGTCTCCGACTTAAAAATATCCACTGACTTGGCCTCCACAGCCGTCTGTGGCAAAGAATCCCACAGATTCACCACCCTATGACTAAAGATATTCCTCTTCAATTGTCTGACCTTCAAAAAGGGATCAGTCAGAATTGTCTCCAATTAGCACGTCACGGTGGCGCAGCGGTAGAGTTGCTGCCTCGCAGCGTGGGAGACCCGGGTTCCAACCTGACTACGGGTGCTGTCTGTACGGAGTTTGTACCTTCTCCTAGTGAAATGCGTGGGTTTTCTCCGGGTGCTCCTGGTTCCTCCCACACTCCAAAGACGTGCAGGTTTGTAGGTTAATTGGCTTGGTATAAATGTCCCTAGCGTGTGTAGGATAGTGTTAATGTGCGGGGACCGTTGGACAGTGCGGACTCAGTGGGCCGAAGGGTCTGTTTCAGTGCTGTATCTCTAAACTAAACTAATTATTGAGAAGTCTGAAATTAGCATCTTTAGGCTCCCAGAAATTATCCTGCAGCCTCAGTTTTCATCCCCATCTCTGATTCACCTCTGATCATCATGGCTGATGATCAGACATGATCACATTGAATGGCGGTGCGGGCATGAAGGGCTAAATGGCCTACTCCTGCACCTATTGTCTATTGTTCACCACCTTGACATCCGTGTGCCCATCTGAAAGTCTCAAATGCTGCTATCTATTTCTATCGTATCTGCCTCCACCACCACCCCTGGCAGTGTGTTCCAGGCACCCACCACCCTCTGTGTGAAAGACTTGCCCCACATAACACCATGAAACTTTGCCCCTTTTTCCTTAAAGCTGTGCCCCTAGTCTATAACATTGTTCATGCAGTCACATGCTCATTTAAGGTGGCTATGGAGTCTTTCAAGAGAGAGCTAGATAGAGCTCTTAAGGATAGTGGAGTCAGGGGATATGGGGAGAAGGCAGGAACGGGGTACTGTTTGGGGATGATCAGCCATGATCACAGTGAATGGCGGTGCTGGCTCGAAGGGCCGAATGGCCTACTCCTGCACCTGTTGTCTATTGTCTTTGACATTCCCACCCTGGGATGAAGGTTCTGACTGTCTACTCCATCTATGGCTCTCATGAGGTCAGAAAGTCCGAAGTGATAGGAGTAGAACTAGGCCATTCGGCCCATCGTCTACTCTGCCATTCAATCACGGCTGATCTATCTCTCCCTCCTAACCCCATTCTCCTGCCTTCTCCCCATAACCCCTGACACCCGTACTAATCAAGAATCTATCTCTACCTTAAAAATATCCATTGACTTGGCCTCCACAGCCATCTGTGGCAAAGAATTCCACAGATTCACCACCCTCTAAAGAACTTTCTCCTCACCTCTTTCCTAAAGGAACGTCCTTTAATTCTGAGGCTGTGACCTTTAGTCCTAGACTCTCCCACTAGTGGAAACGCTCTCCACATCCACTCGATCCAAGCCTTTCACTATTCTGTATGTTTCAATGAGGTCGCCCCTCATTCTTCTAAACTCCAGTGAGTCGTTAAATGCTCATCATATGTTAACCTACTTATTCCTGGGATCATTCTTGTAAACCTCCACTGGACCCTCTCCAGTTCCGGCACATCCTCGCTTGTACTCGCTGGAATTTAGGAGATTGAGGGGGGATCTTATAGAGACTTACAAAATTCTTAAGGGGTTGGACAGGCTAGATGCAGGAAGATTGTTCCCGATGTTGGGGAACTCCAGAACAAGGGGTCACCGTTTAAGGATAAGGGGGAAGTCTTTTAGGACCGAGATGAGAAGATCATTTTTCACACAGAGGGTGTTGAGTCTGTGGAATTCTCTGCCACAGAAGGTAGTTGAGGCCAGTTCATTGGCTATATTTAAGAGGGGGTTAGATGTGGCCCTTGTGGCTAAAGGGATCAGGGGGTATGGAGAGAAGGCAGGTACAGGATACTGAGTTGGATGATCAGCCATGATCATATTGAATGGCGGTGCTGGCTCGAAGGGCCGAATGGCCTACTCCTGCACCTATTGTCTATGATTTTCTATGATTCTATCCTCCTAATCCCATTCCCCTGCATTCTCCTCATAACCTCTGACATCATAGTTTTATTGGTAGTCAAAAATGCTGGATAAACTCAGTGGGTGAAGCAGCATCTATGGAGCGAAGGGAATAGGCGATATTTTGGGTCAAGACCCTTCTTCATAGTTTTATATACTTCTATCAGGTCTCCCCTCAGCCTCCGACAATCCAGAGAAAACTGTGTCTCTGTGTCTCTGTATCTCTGTGACTGTGTCTCAGTGTCTCTGTGTCTCTGTGTCTCTGTGACTCTGTGTCTCTGTGTCTCTGTGTCTCTGTGACTCTGTGACTGTGTCTCTGTGTCTCTGTGACTAGGACAGTCTCCACCGTTCCACCGTTGGCCTGTTGCGCTGCACCAGACCCCTGCCTCCACCCTCTCGTCTCCCTCTCGTCTCCGTCAGGACCTCACGTTGAACATTCTCTTCGTTGGTGGCCAAACCACACAAGCTGCGCAGGGAACATCATCTGCTCATTATCCAATACCTGGGGCACTAAAGGTGCACGCAGTTAGTTCAGTATAACCATGTACAGAGCAACTTCCTCCGGGACATGCCAGGCAAGACCGTCAAAGCTTTGCACAGACGTTGATCAGACCACACTTGAAGTATTGGACGGACACAAAAAGCTGGAGTAACTCAGCGGGACAGGCAGCATCTCTGGAGAGAAGGAATGGGTGACGTTTTGGATCGAGACTGCTTCAGACTGAAGAAGGGTCTCCACCCGAAACGTCACCCATTCCTTCTCTCTCTCGAGATGCTGCCTGTGCTGCTGAGTTACTCCAGCATTACGTTTCTATTTTCATCGTAAACCAGCATCTGCAGTTCCTTCCAACATGGAGTATTGGGTCATCATGCTGCATGAAAGATGCCATTCAGCTGGAAAAGGCACAGAGAAGATTTACCTGGATGTTGCTAGGCCTCGGCCTGAGCTACAGGGAGAGGCTGGGGCAGGCTAGGAATCTATTCCTTGGAGCGCAGGAGGCTGAGGGGTGATCTTATAGAGGTGTATAAAGTCATGAAGGGATTAGATCAGGTGAATGTATAGAGTTTTCCCCAGAGTAGGGGAATCAACAACTAGAGAGCAGAGGTTTAAGGTGAGGGGAAAGATTTAATTGGAATCTGAGAAGCAACTTTTTCACACAGAGGGTTGGGACGAGCTGCCAGAAGAGGTAGTTGAGAGGGGCAAAGGTTAAAGGTGATGTGCAGGGCAGGTTTTTTTTACACAGAGGGGGGTGGGTGCCTGGAACGCGCTGCCAGGGGTGGTGGTGGAGGCAGATACGATAGTGGTGTTTAAGAGGCTTTTGGATAGGCACGTGGGTATGCAGGGAATGGAGGCATATGGGTCACGTGCAGGCTGAGAAGAGTTGTCCGCTCCTGTATTATTCTATGTTCTTTTATTCAACGAGTATTATAATTCTAAAAATAGGAACAGAGTGAACACCACGTCAATGGCAAGCCTTAATGATAATCTTGCTGCCTCCAGAACAACCTTTGGAGCCACTGTCAAACTCCGTGGGGTAGGATATATTGTCCTCCAGCTAAAAAAATCAAGATAAGAATGATGAGAGGGACAGGTTCAATCAGGTTCAGAAAACGAGCAAATGTTATCTTCAAGAACTAACGTTGAATGCTGCTATTTTGAATAAATAATTTATATTTTTATCACTAGGTATCTGTTTTGCATGGTATGGGCTGCTGTCTGGAAATAACAGTGAGTTGGAAAATAATATCATGTTTTTCTCATCGTTGGGTTAAACCTTTTGTTTCCCTTGCTCTCTGTGTGTTTCAGCTTCCACTGGCTCCTAATAGCTCCAAATAAACGTGGCTTAAGTTGCTTTTCAGGTTCCTATTAAATGGACGGTGTCGAAGCGGTAGAGTTGCTGTCTTACAGCGAATGCAGCGCCGGAGTCCCCGGTTCAATCCCGACTACGGGTTCTGTCTGTACGGAGTTTGTACGTTCTCCCCGTGACCAAGATATGGAGAAAACCCACGTATTCTCCTTCGGTTCCCTCCCACACGCCAAAGAAGTACAGGTTTGTAGGTTAATTGGCTTGGTGAATGTAAAAATAAAATAGTGGGTATAGGATAGTGTAAATGTTGGCAAGGACCCAGTGGGCCGAAGGGCCTGTTTCCACGTTGTATCTCTAAACTAATCTAAATATTTCCATTCTCACCTTAAACCTTTGCCCTCTAGTTCCAGATTTCCCTACTCTGGGGAAAAGGACTATACATTCACCATTTATGTACTGGTCACATAACAGGCTCCTAATAAATGTGAGGTTATCCAGTTTGGGGGCAAGAACAAGAAGGCAGATTATTATCTGAATGGTGTCAGACTAGGAAAAGGGGAGGTGCAACAGGATCTGGGGGTCCTTGTTCTTCACTCACTGAAAGTAAGCATGCAGGTACAGCAGGCAGTGTAGAAAGCTAATGGCATGCTGGCCTTCATAACAAGGAGTTGAGTATAGCAGCAAAGAGGTCCTTCTGCAGTTGTACAGGGTCCTAGTGAGACCACACCTGGAGTATTGTGTGCAGTTTTGGTCTCCAAATTTGTGGAAGGACATTCTTGCTATTGAGGGAGTGCAGCGTAGGTTCACCAGGTTAATTCCTGGGACTGACATATGATGAAAGAATGGGTCGACTGGGCATATATTCACTGGAATTTAGAAGGATGAGAGGATATCTTATAGAAACATATAAAATTCTTAAAGGATTAGACAGGCTCGATGCAGGAAACATGTTCCCGATGTTGGGGGAGTCCAGAACGAGGGTCACAGTTTAAGAATAAGGGGTCGACCAATTTGGTCTGAGATGAGGAAACATTTATTCACCCAGAGAGTTGTGAATCGGTGGAGTTCTCTGCCACAGAGACTGTGGAGGCCAATTCACTCGATGTTTTCCAGAGAGAGTTAGATTTAGCTCTTAGGGCTAGAACATTCCACCTCTCCCATCCCACCATCAGTCCAAACCAGTTATGTCATTCCATACAACGCCTCCACGGGTTCTATATCCCACTGAGATACAGAGTCATCATCATCGGCGGTCACTGGAAACGAGTATGACCGTCCTCTCCTCTCCATTGGGTCGTCTACTTGTGGGTCTGCAGATGTCTGTAGAGGCCGATCCTCGATCCACACACCTTGGTGCAAGAGAGTTTAATTGTCATGGTGACAATGGAATAATAACATTGTTACACAATACAATACGTATTCGTCACATTGCACATAAAATGCAAGTGAAATGAATTTACCAGGAGCGGTACAATGATAAATAACACACAATACGCAATAACAATTTAACACAAACATCCACCACAGCATTCATCACTGGTGGAAGGCACAACAATTTGGCCAGTGGTCCTCCATTTTCCCCCGTGGTCGGGGCCTCCACCCTCTGCAGCCGCTGCTGTGGGCGTCCAGATGAGTAGACAAGGTAAAAGTCCAGGTAAGTCCTGAATCGGTGCCTCCCCACCGGAGACCGCGGGGCCAGGTTGGTGTAGGCCGCAGGCCGGCGGTCGAAGATTTAAAGTTCCCGCAGCCAGAAGCACCGGAGACCACGGGGCCGGCGGTCGGAGCTCCCCTCCGGGGGTGATGGTAAGTCCACGCCAGGCCCGCGGTAGAAGTAGGCCGCGGGCCGGCAGTGGTGGCTTCTTCCCCCGGGTCCCCCACGAGGGATCCCAGGCTGCAGACTCCGCGCCAGCTGGAGCTCTGCAGACCGCGACCTCAGGCTGCAGGCTGCCGCGGGCCAGCGAAGCAGAGCGTTCCCCTCCGGCGAGCCTTAGCGAGGGCTCGCCCGCTCCGCGCCGAGAGTCTGCGCTGCGCCCGCCGCTGAAGCCCCGGGCGCGTCTCCGGGGAAGGTCGCCCAATCCTCGATGTTAGGCCACGGGGGGGAGACCTGGAAAAAGTCGCCTCTCCGTGGAGGAGGCGACCGAAACCCCTCCACACCACCCCCCACACACAAAGAAACATTAAAAACATACTTTAAAACATACTAAAAAAATTTAAAAAGTAGAAAAAAACGCCGGCTTGCAGCGCCCCCACCGACTGATTTGCTGCACTTTATCAAGCCCCTAAATGTAATACATTCAGATAATATATATATGTTTTTAAAATCTTAAATTCATAGCTGCAGTACTCGTGCAAAACCCCAGTCGGTCATGTAACCACGGACACAGTCGGTAGAAGATCACAGTCGCTGAGGTCAGTGTTGTGCGGTGTTCAAGAGCCTGATGGTTGTTGGGAAGAAGCTGTTCTTGAACCTGGAGGTCACGGTTTTCACGCTCCTGTATCTTCTTCCCGATGGTAGCGGCGAGATGAGAGCGTGGCCAGGGTGGTGTGGGTCTGATGATGCTGGCTGTCTTTTTGAGGCAGCGCCTCCTGTAGATCCCTGTGATGGTGGGGAGGTGAGTACCCGTGATGGAGCGGCCAGTGTCCACCGCTCTCTATAGTCACCTTCGTAGTTGGGCGTTCAAGTTACTGAACCAGGATGTAACCAGTCAGTGAAGATAGACACAAAATGCTGGAGTAACTCAGTGGGACAGGCAGCATCTCTGGAGAAGGAATGGGTGACAATATGGGTCGAGACCCTTCTTCAGACTTAACCATTCAGTGTGCTCTCTCCCATACACCTTCATTGCAACTGAAGTTCTCAAAGTATTCTATGCAGAATACATGTGCGATTGCTTTTAGTAATCCATTTTTAGTTTCTACACTAATATACATTGCGTTAAACCGTGAACCATGCTGTATTGGTGCTTGCCCCATGGGACATTATCTAATCATTAGCTGGTTACATTTTGCCTTCAAACAGTGCCATGGAACAGTGCAAAATGTTGCCTTTCAACATCGTACGTCATTAGGACATAAGTGATAGGTGTAAAGTTAGGCGATTTGGCCCATCTAGTCCCATCCGCCATTCAATCATGGCTGATCTATCTCTCCTGCCTAAACCCATTCTCCCTCCTTCTCCCTGTAACCTCTGACACCCGCACTAATCAAGAATCTATCTATCTCTGCCTTAAATATATCCACTGACGTGGCCTCCGCAGCCTTCTGTGGCAAAGAATTCCACGGATTCACCACCCTCGGACTAAATACATTTCTTCTCATCTCCTTCCTAAAAGAACATCCTTCAGTTCTGAGGCCTCTAGTCCCAGACTCTCCCACTGGTGGAAACTTGCGTAGACCAGTACAGCACCGGACCAGGCCCAATGTCCAAACAGGATGGCTAAACCAACTCTCCTCTGCCTGCATGTGATCCGTATCCCTCCATTCCCTGCATATCCATGTGCCTGTCCACAAGCCTCTTAAACACCACTATCGTATCTGCCTCCACCACCTGGCAGCGCGTTCCAGACACACACCACCCTCTGTTTATAACAGATGTGTCCCCACATCTCCTTTAAACTTTGCCCCTCTCACCTTATAGACAATAGGTGCAGGAGTAGGCCATTCGGACCTTCACGCCAGCACCGCCATTCAATGTGATCATGGCTGATCATCCCCAATCAGTACCCCGTTCCTGCCTTCTCCCCATATCCCCTGACTCCGCTATCTTTAAGAGCCCTATCTAGCTCCCTCTTGAAAGTATCCAGAGAACCGGCCTCCACCGCCCTCTGAGGCAGAGAATTACACAGACTCACAACTCTCTGTGAGAAAAAGTGTTTCCTCGTCTCCGTTCTAAATGGCTTACCCCTTATTCAAGCAAAGTCTACATTTGATACTTCCCAGCCGAGAGGGAAAAAGGATCTGACTGTCGACCCTATCTAGTAATTTTATATCTTCCAGCACGTGATGTTGAGCATGTGATACCCACACTTATCGCAGCAATGTTTGGATCATGGAACTTCATTCAACATGTAGGGCGGCATGTTGGCGCAGCGGGTAGAGCTGCTGCCTTACAACACCAGAGACCCGGGTTTGGTCCTGACTATGGGTGCTGTCTGTACGTTTGCACGTTCTCCCCGTGACCTGCGTGGGTTTTCTCCGGGTACTCTGTTTTCTCCCACACTCCAAAGACGTGCGGGTTTGTAGGTTAATTGGCTTCAGTAAATGGGGGGGGTGGGGTCCTGTCGCCGTTTTTTCTGCGATCTGCTATGACTTTTTTACCCTGAGATTTGTGAATTTATGGAATTCCCTGCCACACAGGGCAGTGGAGGCCAAATCACTGGATGGATTTAAGAGAGAGTTAGATAGAGCTCTAGGGGCTAGTGGAGTCAAGGGATATAGGGAGAAGGCAGGCACGGGTTATTGATAGCGGACGATCAGCCATGATCACAATTAATGGCGGTGCTGGCTCGAAGGGCTGAATGGCCTCCTCCTGCACCCATTGTCTATGTTTCTATGTTTCTATGACTATGACAGTCGTCTAAAAATAGCCTAAGTGGGACAGGCCCTTTAGGGTGACTGGTCGGCACGGACACAGTGGCCAGGGGGCCTGTTTCCATGCTGTATCTCTAAAACTAAAAACTGATTTCAGTCTCTGCACAGTAGCTGGCGCGCTGTGGGTGGAGCGTCGGAGCTGAACCAGCCAGGGACAAGTTAACAAGGGAGGTGTGGCCAGCATCCCCCTCCTTGAATAAATTCATTCCAATGCTGCCCCATTCAGCTCACACTTTCTGGAGGTCTGAGGGAGATACCTGTAGCAGGATTGTATATGGGGGAACCTGTGCTGAAAGGCCACCATGCGTTGCTAGCTCACGGGCAGGATGGTCAACTGGTGGGTATATATTCTTGGAATGCCTCCTTTCAAAGAGATGAATGTTGAGGAAACTGATGATGTGTTGTTAAGACTGTTTAGTGTTACGACTGTTGCTTTAGTGAGAAATCTGGCTGCAAATGTAAATTTGTATTCTTCTGGCTCTGGAAACTTAAATATTTTACTTAAAACTGAGTGTAAAGCTGGAAAATGTTTTTTTTTCTGTCAATTGTGTTGTCGGATAAATATCTGAGTTGTTGCCTCTTGATATTTGCGATAACAAGAGAAACTGATGAGTAGGAGCTGTATTGTGTAAGCACCATTTATCTCTGAAGGTAGACAAAAATGCTGGAGAAACTCAGCGGGTGAGGCAGCATCTATGGAGCGAGGGAATAGGTGACGTTTCGGGTTGAGACCCGGAAGGGTCTCATCACCTATTCCTTCGCTCCATAGATGCTTCCGGATCTCGACCTGAAACGTCATCTATTCCTTCGTCACCTATTCCTTTGCCACCTTTTCCCTCTGCAGATGCTGCCTGACCCGCTGAGTTACTCCAGCACTCTGTGAAACGTCACCTATCCATGTTCTCCACAGATGCTGCCTGACCCGCTGAGTTACTCCAGCACTCTGTGAAACGTCACCTATCCATGTTCTCCACAGATGCTGCCTGACCCGCTGAGTTACTCCAGCACTCTGTGTTTCATTGCTGTTGATTGCAGCCTCTGCAGTTCAATATGAATCAATGTTCTCATTGTGTCTGGTGGTGTCAACCAGGGATATTGTAGACCAATAAACTGTACTGTTTGTAGACTGCTGTCAGACGGCAGACAATGCTGGAGGATGCAGTATCGCTGAGGAATAAAGAGCAGGCTGCAATGATACCGGCTCTGTGCTCAGCCTCTTCGAAGCTTCATGTTCCAGTTCACTGTGTGGACAGGATTAGCCTCCACACGCTACCTATCTGAAGGAACAGCACCTCATCAGTGACAGGAGCAGAATTAGGCCATTCGGCCCATCAAGTCTACTCCTCCATTCAATCATGGCTGATCTATCTCTCCTCCTAACCCCATTCTCCTGCCTTCTCCCCGTAACCTCTGACACCTGTACTAATCAAGAATCTATCTCTGCCTTAAACATATCCATGGACCTGGCCTCCACAGGCGTCTGTGGCAAAGAATTCCACAGATTCACCACCAGCTTACAAGCCAATGGTGTGAACATTGAATTGACTATTTTCAAGTTATATCCCTACTGCCCGCCTCTACTCCCCCCCCTCCTCCATACAACCTTGTTAGTGAACAAGGGTGGGAGATGAGCCTGCTGCCTGGATTACAGTACATTAGCTGCCAGCAGAGGTTGGACAATCTCGCATTGTATTTTTCTATAATATTGGAAGCTAAGGCTCACCTGATGGAAGTTGCTACGATTCTGAGGGAGACGTATTGCTAACTTCCAAGACCCATTTTCCCAGGGTGGGAATGTCAAGGACTAGAGGGCACAGCTTTAAGGTGAGAGGGACAAAGTTTGAATGAGAATAAGGGCTAAGCCATTTAGAACGGAGACGAGGAAACACTTTTTCACACAGAGAGTTGTGAGTCTGTGGAATTCTCTGCCTCAGAAGGCGGTGGAGGCCGGTTCTCTGGTGCCTGTCCCTCTGAGTTACTCCAGCATTTTGTGTCCATCTTCGGTTTAAACCAGCATCTGCAGTTCCTTCCTACATAAATCAACATGTTCCAAAAAGTTCAATCTTCACTTCATCTATAAAGGTTGAATATAAACCAGAATCACAATGTAATTAGGTTGGGCAATGATAACACAGCTAAGTTTATGTAATAATTTACATATCCTTTCAGCGGTGAAACATCACACAAGCTGTGTTTAGGATGAAGCTCGACTCTCATGCAGTTATGTCTCATGGCTGGAGTATTTGAAACTCGGTGAAGGAAGGACATTCACACTGTGCTCCCCGTATCAGGTCAATGCTCAGGCAGTTTCAAATAAGGTTTATTTATCCCAGGAGCAGGAAACATGTTCTCGATGTTGGGGGAGTCCAGAACCAGGGCCACAGTTTTAGAATAAGGGGTAAGCCATTTAGAACGGAGACGAGGAAACCCTTTTTCCTCACAGGTGGAGGCCGGTTCTCTGGATACTTTCAAGAGAGAGCTAGATAGGGCTCTTAAAGATAGCAGAGTCATGGGATATGGGGAGAAGGCAGGAACGGGGTACTGATTGGGATGATCGATCAGCCATGATCACATTGAATGGCGGTGCTGGCTCGAAGGGCCGAATGGCCTACTCCTGCACCTATTGTCTATTGAGGTCAAACAAAGAACAAAAGACAGGCACAAAAAGCTGGAGTAATTCAATGGGACAGGCAGCATCTCTGAAGAGAAGGAATGGGTGACATTTTAGACCATGACCTTTCTTCAGACAGTCTTGACACGAAACGTCACCCTTTCCTTCTATCCAGAGATGCTGCCTGCCCCACTGAGTTACTCCAGCATTTTTCGGGTTGAGACCCTTCTTCAGACTGACGTCGGGGACAGGAAGATACATAGATAGGAAGTGTAAGGTGTGAAAACAGGACAAAGGGGATGGTCAAGGAGAATGTGGAATAGGTTATTCTGGGAGAACAAAGCAAACAGTGGCAATGTAGTCGGAGACAGTAAGACTGGTCAGAGAACTGAGAAGGGGAGAGATGGAGAGAGAGGAAAAGCAAGGAAAATGTGTGAGAAAGAACGGCAGATCCTGGTTAAAATGGAAGGTAGGCACAAAGTGCTGGAGTAACTCAGCGGGTGAGGCAGCATCTCTGGAGAGAAGGAATTGGCGACGTTTCGGGTCGAGACCCCTCTTCTGACTCGACGCGAAACGTCGCCCATTCCTTCTCCAGAGATGCTGCCTCAGCCGCTGAGTTACTCCAGCACTTTGTGTCTACTCACAAAGAACAAAGCCTTGTTCTCACTGCATGATGTTAGTTCTTCTATAAATACACATTTCTGGAATGTTACTGCAGGTAGAATGAATACTGATGTTATCTCCAGGACAAGTCAATGATGTTTATTTAATAAAAAGCAATGACGTGCAGATGCCCGTGACTGCACAATATCCAATTTAAGAAAGAACTGCAGATGCTGGAGAAATCGAAGGAGGACGGAAATGCTGGAGAAACTCAGCGGGTGAGGCAGCATCTATGGAGCGAAGGAACAGGTGACGCTTCGGGTTGAGACCCTTCCGGGGTCCTACAAAAACCCGAAATGTCACCTGTTCCTTCGCTCCATAGATGCTGCCTCATCCGCTAAGTTTCTCCAGCATTTTTATCTACACACAATATCCAATGGTATTTAATTCAAGGGGAGTTTATGTGTGACATGTACTGAGGAACAGTGGAATTCATTTTTGTGTACAGTTCTGTACAAGAATCACAGTACATAATCCTCTTGTGTAGATACATCTGAGGTACAGTAAAAGCGTATAGCAGCAATACACTGACATAGTGTATAGAGTCTAGTCACAGAGTGCTGGAGTAACTCAGCGGGTCAGGCAGCATCTGTGGAGAACATGGATAGGTGACGTTTCACAGAGTGCTGGAGTAACTCAGCGGGTCAGGCAGCATCTGTGGAGAACATGGATAGGTGACGTTTCACAGAGTGCTGGAGTAACTCAGCGGGTCAGGCAGCATCTGTGGAGAACATGGATAGGTGACGTTGCACACAGGTGAAGCAGCTTATAATGTCTCTGAGAGAACCTACTGTAGCTAATAGACAGCTTTTCACTTTATTATGATTTCTGCAGGGAGTAAATCCTGCCCCATACATAAACTGAAATAAAAGTTATATATGATTTTTCACCAGATTCGTCACATAACACGGCAAATACATTTTCAATGCATTTTTTTCAGGTAAATCCTGATTACCGATGGCTCCACTAATTATTGAACTATATTATTGTTATAAAACCCGCTGTATGGGAGAGATTGATCAGCCATGATTGAATGGTGGAGTAGACCTGATGGGCTGAATGGCTTAATTCTGCTGCTATGATTTGTGAAGGTTACTGGTGACTAACAAGGCCTGTTTCACCTGCTGTTCTGTACAGGAGATCTACGGTTACCGAGCGTGCTGCTGGCGCAGAGCCCTGTGTACAGCCGCCACTGTCCTGTCCGCTGGCTTTCTGCTGCTGCTGTTCTACTGGAAGCCGGAGTGGGATGTGCGGGCTCAGTTTGTGCGCTGCCCGTTACAGGAAGCCGACACGATCCTGCTCCGAACCACCGTAAGTCTCTACGCTAAACTACTGGACAGTAAGTCTGCACCAGGGGTGGGGAACCTGCGGCCTTAAAGGGCCTGTCCCATTTTCACGACCAAATTCTCAACCTTTATTTACTCATGGACATTTTTCATTATGGTAGAAAAACGCCCCGACCTACTTGATGCCACGAGTACCCACGACTAGCATCACGCCCTACCTACGACCTACCTACATCCTACCTACGACCTACCTACGACCTCCAATGACCTCGTGACGACCATGCTGCGAGTTTGAGTCAAGGGCAAACTCGGCAGAGGTCGTGAATTAAGTCGTGAAAGTGGGACAGGCCCTTTAGGCCGCATGCAGCCTTCTAGGCCATTAAGTGCGGCCTTTTGAATGAACCCAAATTTTGTAGAACAAATCCATTTATTTTTATTAATATGTTTTTGGTCGTCTTTTATTATTTTTATTTTAATCTTAAAATGAACGTATTTAAAACACCAAAGAGTAAAAGAAGATTCGACGAAATAATCCTCCCCGACTGATGGCCACAATTAAAACATCAGTAAGTCACAAGGGCTACTTTAACAAAATAATGTACATTTTGAAGCATATCTAATTGAATTTTCGTGGATGTGGCCTTATTAGATTACAGCTAACTTAATGCGGTGTTCCAGCATGTAAAGGTTCCCCACCCGGGTCTACACTAAACTACCGTACTGTAAGAATCTTCAGTAAACTGCAGCCCCCAATCCCCGCCTTCCCCCCACCCCTGTCCCTCACTCCCCTCCCCACCCATCAACTCCCCACCACTCACCCCCACCCCTCACTCACCCCCCACCCCTCTCCCCCTCACCCACCTCTCCACCCCTCACTCCCCCTTCCCCCACCTCACCACCCCTCCCTACCCCCGCCCACCCCTCACTCATCCCCCCACCCCTCACTCATCCCCCCACCCCTCACTCCTTGTGATATTCACCCTTGTGATTGCTCAGCGGAAATATTAACTTCATAAGTGATAGGTGCAGAATTAGGCCACTCGGCCCATCAAGTCTACTCTGCCATTCAATCGTGGCTGATCTATCTCTCCCTCCTAACCCCATTCTCCGGCCTTCTCCCCATAACCCCTGACACCCACCAAGCCTGTGAAGGCTCCCGACTTGTAAATGTAAACAGAGCCTTGAAACCTTGTATGTGTAGAAGGGAACTCAGATGCTGGTTTACACTGAAGATAGACATAAAATGCAGGAGTAACTCAGCGGGACCGGCAGCATCTCTGGAGAGAAGGAATGGGTGACGTTGGGTCTGAATGGTCTCAACTTGAAATGTCACTCATTCCTTCTCTCTGGTGATGCTGCCTGTCCCGCTGAGTCACTCCAGCGTTTTGTGTCCATCTTCCATGAAATTATTTTCCAGTTTCCTTTCCCCTCCTCCATCAGTCTGAAGACCCAAAACATCGTAATTCCCTCCACAGATGCTGCCCGACCCACTGGGTTCCTGCAGCACAGAGTCATGGAGTCATCCAGCATGGAAACAGCCCCTTTGGCCCAATTCGTTCATGATGGCCAAGACATTCATTCGTCCTAACCTGCCCGATCTCTCCCTATAGTTCAGGCCTTCCAGTCCTGGCAACATCCTCGTGAATCCTCTCCACACTCTTTCCAACTTCATGACGTCCCTCCTACTGCACGGTGACCAAATACTGCACGTAATACTCCAAATGTGGCCTGGTCAACGTGTTGCACCACTGTAACTATCCAGAGTGCTGGAGTAACTCAGCGGGTCAGGCAGCATCTGAGGGGAGAAGGGATGGGTGATGTTTTGGGACGAGAACCTTATTCAGACTGATCTTCAGTTCTAAAGGCTGTAAAATATAAAACCATGCGGTGGTGAGAGTCTGAACCTTTCGCCAGGGTGGAAATGTCAAAGACTAGAGGGCGCAGCTATAAGGTGAGAGGGGCAAAGTTTAAAGGAGATGTGTGGGACAGGTTTTTTTTACACAGAGGGTGGTGGGTGCCTGGAAGGCCCTGCCAGGGGTGGTGGTGGAGGCAGATACGATAGTGGTGTTTAAGAGGCTTTTGGATAGGCACGTGGATATGCAGGGAATGGAGGCATATGGATCACGTGCAGGCAGATTGATTATTAGGGCTGGATGTTACAATCCCTAAGATTTCACTACAATTGACATTCTTGGGTATGACCACCAGGTGATTTTGCTAACAGTCAGACACATCTTCAGTTGTGTACCTCAACGTCACTGGGTGTTTCGGCCTTTTATCACAAGACACCCTCAGTCGAGGCAGGCCCACCACAGGTTGATCAGACCTGGGTGTGTGTCTTATTGCTAGCCTCTAGATGGTCACGTGGCAGCCCAGACAGCATCTTTCCTCTTCAGCCACAGCCAGTGACTGCTCCGTTCGGCGGCATTGGCAAGTTCTTTTATTGCCCTCCTTTGTGCCTGCCCTTTGACTCCTACTTCCCTCAGGAGCCTTGCGGTGGAACTGGCTACAAAGCCCCTGCACCCCACCTCCACTGGACACAACCTTACCCTCCAACCTCTCTCCTCTGCCTCTGCTGCAAGGTTTGAATATCGAAGCTTTTTCCTTTCATAAGCCTCGTCCACAGCCTCCTCCCATGGGACCGTCAGCTCAATGATGAAAACACGGCGACAGGAGTTGGACCAGAGAACGAGGTCTGGTCGATAAGAGTTTAGTTTATCCTGGCTCATATACGGCACAGACATTGTGGGCCGAAGGGCCTGTTCCTGTGTTATACTGTTCTATGTTCTGTTCTGTGTGTGCATGGAATTCCACCCTCCCCGGCCTTTCTCCCACCCAATCCTCAAAGATTCTTCTTACAATTTCTTTGGCTAACCTTCAGCCATCTGTATAGTTGTCTTTGCTCTACCGATGGTACTTGAGTCTGACCTGATGGTGTTTGTGTACAGTATTATCTGATTGAATAGCATGCAGATCAAAGCTCTTCACCGTACCTCGGTACACGTGACAACAAGAAACCTAAGTTGTTTGATTATCTTCTCTCATATCTCCATATACACTTTATCATCGTTACTGTATCATCAATCTTTCATTCGTTTGTTCTATATCTTGCTACATCACCGTCTATATCTCTAGTTTCCCTGTCCCCTGACTCTCGGTCTGAAGAAGGGTCCCGTCCCGAAACGTCACCATTCCTCTCTCCAGAGATGCTGCCTGTCCCGCTGAGTTACTCCAGCTTTTGTGGCTATCTATGTTTTTAAAGTCATTGGGAACCAGCTCTGAAGCTCCTGTGGTGGAATTTGAACGGGCAATTAGATATTTTCAAACCAAGCTCCTACACGCATAAACAGTGTTGTTTTATTCTTCATTTCCTGTTCAGGATGAACATAAAGTCTGGACCAAGAAGAAGATAAAGTGGATGGACTTGTCCTTGCTCAGTAAAGCAACAAATGGTACACAATATCCCGACCTATCTGATGACACATCTTTGCTGCAAAGAATTATCATGAAACCTGAGTCTAAAGTAAGACCTGACTTTTGCATCTTATCTTTTACCTGAACCAGTGCCTCGTTGTGACGTTTCAATCACCCAGCACCCTAAAAAAAATTTCAACTATTTCGATTTTTAATTTTTAAGCTTATCAATTTTTAATGATCAGTATGATTAATTATTACTAGCTGATTAGTCACAGGATCAAAACAGGAGGGATTATACAGATGGAAAATATTATTGATAAATGTAGCTATTTGTTCTTTGATAAAATGATATGTTCTACAAACATAAAACTCTGGGTTGAATAATGTATTTTGTTTAATTATGAATATTTCTGTGTTTCTTTTCCCAAAATATCTTTATTCTCTTGATGGATATTTGTAGGTACGGTATTTTGAAATTCAAAAGTTAAGGTACATCTGGGACTTTAAAGGAAAACAATTTGTTAGACCAGGGTAAGTCTTCGTTTTAATTAAGTTTAATGCTGTGTTAGGATAAGTGGATGATAGGATGCGAGTGTTTAGCATTTGTTGGAGGAGGGAAGAAGAAGCAGCCGGGTCCAGTTGCCGTTGTGGTAGCTCCGCGGGGATTGAGTGTTTTTTTAAACTTGTAAGTACATTTTAAATGCATTTCAAACTACTAACACATTAGCACTTTCAACGTACGATCGGTAAACAATCTTAAAACTAAACTTTAGCGTAACCCAAGGTATTTTAGCTATCAGGACTGTAAACTCTTATCTCACCAGGGATGAATTTACTGTTGTGTTGTGTCTTTAAAAAAAAAAAAATTCTAAAGTGTAAAACTGGTTCTGTTCTATTCTGTTGTGTTGTTTTGCACAACCTGCGGGCATTGCCACTTTCATTTCACTGCTCATCTTGTATGTGTATGTGACGAATAAAGTTGACTTGACGAGTGAATTAATCATCTGTAGTTTCCTTTATATAGTAGATGCTGGTAGCCTGATTGATAAAAATACATCTCTTGATGCTCCTGAACACTTCATTACCTGGGGTCATTGGGTGTTTCGGGTCTTTCAGCATCAGACACCCTCCCCCAGGCGACCCAGCCGTGGTTGATCAGACCACGACTTGTGTTCAGGTGGCATTCGCTCCTCCCCATGGACCTTCTCTCCTGATCCAGAGCCATCTCGAGGCCTTCTCCGCTGCCTCTGTGATGTTCCTGATGGCTCTAGGCGGTGAGAGCAGGTACTGAGGGAGGTGGTTCTGGGACACCAGAACCAACTGTTGGGCCTTCCCGAAGTGTCGTGGGCCTAACCCAACAAAACACCAGTAAAGGGAGATGTCCACTTGATAACCCCGACGTACTGGCATCTACATCATCAGTTTTTTCAAGATGTTTCAGAAGCAACTGCAGATGCTGGAAAAATCAAAGGTGGACAAAAATGCTGGAGAAACTCAGTGGGTGAGGCAGCATCTACGGAGCGAAGGAATAGGTGACTTTTTGAGTCGAGACTGGGAAGCATCTATGGAGCGAAGGAATAGGTGATTTTGTCTACCTTCGATTTCTCCAGCATCTGCAGTTCTTTCTTAAACATTGGATATTGTGCAGTTACGGGCATCCGCACGTCATTGCTTCTATTAAATAAACATCATTGACTTGTCCTGGAGATAACATCAGTATTCATTCTACCTGCAGTAACATTCCAGAAATGTATTTTAGGAATGAGTATTTATAGAAGAACTAACATCATGCAGTGAGAACAAGGCTTTGTTCTTTGTGAGTAGACACAAAGTGCTGGAGTAACTCAGCGGGTGAGGCAGCATCGCTGGAGAGAAGGAATGGGCGACGTTTCGTGTCGAGTCAGAGGTCCGCTCCATAGATGCTTCCGGGCCTTGACCCGGAACGTCACCTATTCCTTCGCTCCATAGATGCTGCCTCACCCGTTGAGTTTCTCCAGTTTGTCTACCTTCGCTTTTTTCAATGTGATTCTTCTTCTTGCGATGGCGTGCACCGCCTAAAGTTGTAGCTTGTTAACATGCAGGTAACTGATTATTCCATGAGGTGTTAGTTATTGTCCGAGGCATAAATGTTGTGTAATCAGATTTAGATAGTGCCTTGGCTTTGGGCCTGGTTTTCCTGCTTGAGCGCTTATCCTCGTGTTATAGCGCAGGTACTTGCTTTTTTCATTGTAATTTAAATACAATGAAAATTAAAGTCCATTTGGCTTTCTCAAACTGAAGTAACGTGTCGGTGTTCAGATGTATTCTTTAATTTATTATTTTATTCAGAGATCTGGAAGAGAGACATACTTGTGCTGATATTCATCACAAATTTGGATGTGGACTAAGTATGGCAGAGGTCAATACCAGGTAGTTATGACTAGTTGTGGATATTATATTCCGCTGGGCTGTGTGCGCAACTTCACATCCGTTTTTACACTCAACCATTTCAGGATTCGACAATAGACAATAGATGCAGGAGTAGGCCATTCGGCCCTTCGAGCCAGCACCGCCATTCAATGTGATCATGGCTGATCATCCCCAATCAGTACCCCGTTCCTGCCTTCTCCCCATATCCCCTGACTACGCTATCTTTAACAGCCCTATCTAGCTCCCTCTTGAAAGCATCCAGAGAACTGGCCTCCACCGCCCTCTGATGCAGAGAATTCCACAGACTCACAACTCTCTGTAGTCAGGATCAACCCCGTGTCTCTGGCGCTGTAAGCGCTGTCGGGCAGCAACTCTACCGCTGCGACACCGTGCCATGCTAATGCCCTGATGTTGTTCATCATTTATTATTTTGTTAAAATACTCAGTTCATTCAACAAGGCTCGACATTCTCAAAAGTTGTCACAACGCTGATTCCTACTGTCAGTAATTTCTGTCGGTTTTGTACACAGGAGTCAATGCGGATGTGAAACGGCCTTTCATGCTCAGTATTTGTGGGATTATCTGTTTCCATCTCTTCGACTTTCACTAGAAAACTAAACTTGGTTTAAATTCTGAACACTACGTAATTTTCTGGAAAGACTGTTTGCCAAATCCGGCAATGATTATTTCACTCATTTTATAGAGAGAATGTGTGGACGTGTTATTTTTGTGTGCATCTGTAAAATGAATCATTATTCGTAAGTGATTGGAGTAGAATGAGGCCATTCGGCCCATCAAGTCTACTCTGCCATTCAATCACGGCTGATCTATCTCTCCCTCCTAACCCCATTCTCCTGCCTTCTCCCCATAACCTCTGACACCTGTATTAATTTATTATTAGTTTAGCTTATTGTCACGTACCGAGGTACAGTGAAAAGCTTTTGTTGCGTTCTAACCAGTCAGTGGAAAGACTATACATGGTTACAATTGTGCCATGTACAGTGTAGATGAACACAAAATGCTGGAGTAACTCAGCGGGACAGGCAGCATCTGTGGAGAGAAGGAATGGGTGACGTTTCGGGTCGAGACCCTTCTTCAGACTGATCTGAAGAACACCAGTCTGAAGAACGGTCTCGACCTGAAACGTCACCCGTTCCTTCTCCACAGATGCTGCCTGTCCCGCTGAGTTACTCCAGCATCTTGTGACAAGTTGATTGTGTCTATGGTTGATTGGCTGTGTGTTGGAGGGTGGAATATACTAATAATCCTGTGATGTTTAAACGCAGGAGATTAATATATGGACCTAATACAATTGAAATACAGATTTCTCCAATCTGGAAGCTGCTTTGTAAAGAGGTAAGTCTGGTTTAAAGGGGACAGGCACGTACACTTGCTATTGAGGGAGTGCAGCATAGGTTTACAAGGTTAATTCCCGGGATGGCGGGACTGTCATATGTGAGAGAATGGAGCCGCTGGGCTTGTATACTCTGGAGTTTAGAAGGATGAGAGGTGATCTTATTGAAACATATACGATAGTTAAGGGTTTGGGCACGCTAGAGGCAGGAAACATATTCCCGATGTTGGGGAGTCCAGAGCCAGAGGCCACTGTTTAAGAATAAGGGATAAGCCATCTCGAACGGAGACGAGGAAACACTTTTTCACACAGAGAGTTGTGTCTGTGGAATTCTTTACCTCAGAGGGCGGTGGGGGCCGGTTCTCTGGATACTTTCAAGAGAGAGCTCGATAGGGCTCTTAAAGATAGCGGAGTCAGGGGATATGGGGAGAAGGCAGGAACGGGGTACTGATTGGGGATGATCAGCCATGATCACATTGAATGGCGGTGCTGGCTCGAAGGGCTGAATGGCCTACTCCTGCACCTATTGTCTATTGTCTGCTTGTGCTTTAAGAGAAGTTAACGTTTATATCACACTTTTTTCACAGGTTTTGAATCCATTTTATATGTTTCAAATATTCAGCGTGTGTCTCTGGCTATCTGAGGACTACACTGAATATTCCATCGCACTCATCATCGTGTCTTTCATCTCCCTCGCTTTGTCCGTGTACGATGTCCAACAGGTGAGTGTAATCTTGGGGAGGTGTTCCAATTTTGGAAGTCCAACAAGGGCAGGGCCTACACAGTGAATGGTAGGCCTCTGGGTAGTGTTGTAGAGCAGAGGGATCTAGGAGTACAGGTGCATGGTTCCTCGAAGGTGGAGTTGCAGGTAGCTGGGGCGGTCAAAAAGGCTTTTGGCACATTGGCCTTCATCAGAGTAGACAGTCTTTCCAGGTGAGGCAGAGGTTCACATGCACCTCCTCCAACCTCATCTACTGTATCCGCTGTTCTAGGTGTCGACTCCTGTATATCGGCGAGACCAAGCGCAGGCTCGGCCACCGTTTCGCTGAACACCTGCGCTCAGTCCGCCTAAACCTACCTGATCTCCCGGTTACTCAGCACTTTAACTCCCCCTCCCTTTCCCACACTGACCTTTCTGTCCTGGGCCTCCTCCATTGTCAGAGTGAGGCCCAGCGCAAATTGGAGGAACAGCACCTCATATTTCACTTGGGCAGCTTACACCCCAGCGGTGTGAACATTGACCTCTCTAACTTAAGTAGCCGTTGCTTTCCCTCTCTCTCCATCCCCTCCCCCTTCCCAGTTCTCCCACCGGCCTGACTGTCTCTGACTACATTTCATTTCTGTTTGCTTTGTTGTCAGGTTCTCCTAGATAACATTTGCCTTGATCTGCACCTCTTTTGATCGTACACTGCCTTATCTCTGTAACTGCCTCTCCCCTGAAGCTTAATCTGAAGAAAGGTCTGGACCTGAAACATCATCCATTCCTTCGCTCCAAAAACGCTGCCTGTCCCGCTGAGTTACCCCAGCATTTTGTATTCTTCTATTAGGTATAGAAGTTGAGAGGTCATCTTGCAGTTGTATCAGACGTTGGTGAGACCGCATTTAGAATATTCTGTTCAGTTCTGGGCCCCGTGTTATAGGAAAGATGTTGTCAAGCTGGAAAGGGTACAGAGAAGATTTACGAGGATGTTGCCAGGACTAGAGGGTCTGAGCTACAGGGAGAGGTTGAGTAGGCTGGGACTCTATTCCTTGGAGCACAGGAGAATGAGAGGTGATCTTATAGAGGTGTACAAAATCATGAGAGGAATATATCGGGTAGACGCACATGACAGGTTTGGAGGGATATGGACCAAATGTGGGCAGGTGGGACTAGTGTAGCTGGGGCATGTTGGTTGGTGTGGGCAAGGTGGGTCAAAGGGCCTGTTTCCATGCTGTATCTCTCTATGACTCTATTTATGTTAGCATTTATTTCGAGAGGGCTGGAATACAAAAACAGGGATGTAATGTTGAGGCTCTATAAGGCGCTGGTCAGGCCGCATTTGGAATATTGTGAGCAATTTTGGGCCCCATATCTGAGGAAGGATGTGCTGGCTCTGGAGAGGGTCCAGGGGAGGTTTACAAGAATGATCCCAGGAATGAGTGGGTTAACATATGATGAACGTTTGACGGCACTGGGCCTGTACTCGCTGGGGTTTAGAAGAATGAGGGGGGACCTCATTGAAACATATAGATTGGTAAAATGCTTGCATAGAGCGGATGTGGAGAGGATGTTTCCGCTAGTGGGAGAGTCTAGGACTAGAGGTCATTGCCTCACAATTAAAGGACGTTCTTTTAGGAAGGAGATGAGGAAGAATTTCTTTAGTCAGAGGGTGGTGAATCTGTGGAAGCCAGGTCAATGGATATTTTTAAGGCTACTACTCGTGGGGAAAAAAGCTTTTAGGTCTGGCTTGGCAGCTTTGACTGTCCGGAGTCGCCTTCCAGAGGGAAGTGATTCAAAGAGTTTTACAGGACTTTGGTTCGGCAGAATTTTAGTATTGCATGCAGTTGTGGTCGCCCCCACTACAGGATGCGGAGTCTTTGGAGACGGTGCAGAGGAGGTTCACCAGAATGATGTCTGGATAACGGTAGATAAGCTACAGGGAGGGGTTGGACAGGTTTGCATTGTTTCCTGTGGAACCATGGAGGTTGAGGGGAGACCTGATCGAGGTTTATAAAATGATGAGAGGCATAGACAGTGTAGACAGTCAGAACCTTTGTCACAGGATAGAAATGTCAAGGGGAGCTTAGCATTAGGGTGAGAGGGGCAAAGTTTAAAGGAGATGTTTGGGGCAATGTGTTTTTACACAAAGAGGGGTGGGGGCCTGGGTCGTGCTGCCAGGGGTGGTGGTGGAGGCCGATACGATAGTGGCGTTGAAGTGGATATGCAGGGAATGGAGGGATATGGACCACGTGCAGGCAGATAAGTGTTAATCTTGGCATCATGTCCAGCACACACATTGTGGGCCGAAGGGCCTGTTGCTGTGTTGTACTATGTTCCATGAGGTTATAATCAGCAGTGTTTCACAGCATTCTGTGAGCACAGCTGTCCCGAATGTTTAAGTCTTCTGTTGGATAAGAATGTTTTACTTTCCGTTAATTCCAACGTCTGAACCGTGACAAATTAATAATTCATGGGTGAGGTTTCACCGCAAGAGGCCGAGTGATTCACACATTACTTTACTGTTTGCAGCAATCAATAAAACTGTACAGACTAGTGGAATCCCATAATAACATGACAGTCACAGTCTGCAGGAAAAATACAGGTGAGCTATCTTCATTCAATACAGGTGTTTCATTCCAATACAGGTTCCATTCCAATACAGATGTTCCATTCCAATACAGGTGTTTCATTCCAATGCAGGTGTCTCATTCCAATACAGATGTTCCATTCCAATACAGATGTTCCATTCCAATGCAGGTGTCTCATTCCAATGCAGGTGTCTCATTCCAATACAGATGTTCCATTCCAATGCAGGTGTCTCATTCCAATGCAGGTCGAGATGAGAAAGACTTTCTTCACACAGAGAGTGGTGAGTCTCTGGAACTCTCTGCCACAGAGGGTAGTTGAGGCCAGTTCATTGGCTATATTTAAGAGTGAGTTGGATGTGGCCCTTGTGGCTAAGGGGGTCAGAGGGTATGGAGAGAAGGCAGGTACGGGATACTGAGTTGGATGATCAGCCATGATCATATTGAATGGCGGTGCAGGCTCGAAGGGCTGAATGGCCTACTCCTGCACCTAATTTCTATGTTTCTATGTTTCTATTCCAATACAGATGTTCCATTCCAATACAGGTGCTTCATTCATACAGATGTTTCATTCCAATACAGGTGTTTCATTCAAATACAGGTGAGGACCCTTCATTGCTGGTAGTTTGCTTTTGACAGCAGGGGGCGGAATGGTGGCACATCAGGTCTAGCTGCTGCCTCACAGTCAGATCCCGACCTTGGGTGCTGTCTGTGTGGAGTTTGCACGTTCTCCCCGTGACCGCGTGGGTTTCCTCCGGGTGCCCCAGTTTCTTCTCGTATACCAAAGACTTGCGGGAATTTAGGTTAATCGGCTCCTCTGTAAATTGCCCCCTAGTGTGTAGGGTGGATGAGAAAGTGGGATAATACAGAACTAGTGTGAGCGGGCGATCGATGGTCGGCATGGACCCAGTGGGCTGAAGGGCCTGTTTGCACGATGTAACTATACAGCACGATAACAAGGCCTTCGGTCCACTGAGCCCGTGCCGACCAGCGATCACCCGTTCACTCTAGTTCTATGTTATCCCACTTTCTCATCCACTCCCTACACACAAGGGGGTAATTTACAGAGGGCCGATTAACCTACAAACCCGCACACTAACACTATCCTACACACACTCGGGATAATTTTACATTCACACCAAGCCAATTAACCTACAAACCTGTACATCTTTGAAGTGTGGGAGGAAACCGGAGCACCTGGAGAAAACCCACGCAGTCATGGGGAGAACGTGCAAACTCCGTACAGACAGCACCCGTAGTCAGGATGGAACCCGGGTCTCGGGCACTGTGATGCAGCAACTTTTTATTTATTTTTTATTTTTTTAATTTTGGTTAGAAGTAAGTACAGTAGTCTGGTACTTAAGTACCTAATACATAAATATATATTCTCATTCTTGTACAACTTCATACTTTTAGTTCAATAATAAAAGAACAGTGAGAGAAAAAAGAAATAAAGAGTGTCGGAATAGATAGACAAGCGAGTAGAAACAGAAAAAAAAATAAAATAAAGGACAGACGTGAGAAGTTAAAAGATTGAAAGAGAAGGAAAAAGTGAAAAGAAAAAAGAGATTAGGAGAGATCTACCCATCTCATTTTATTTTTGCCCATCCGTCACCCCAGTTCTAAACATTTAATTTCTAAGGTTATGTTATGTTGCACCATATACTTGTATAAGTTGATAAACGGAGACCAAATCTTTAAGCAATTGGTCTACTTTGCCCAGTAAGGAGGAATCTCATTTCTTCAAGATGTAGCGTTTCAGACTTGTTTGAGATCCACATTTTGAATGTTGGCATAGGTGCGTTTTTTCCAAAAATTTAGTTATAAGTTTTTTCGCTGTTATTAGACCATAATTAAGAAAAGCTTCTTGGAATATAGTTAGTTTTACTTCCCTCTTCCCATTGATCCAAAGATAATCAATTCAGTATTGGGGTTCAATTTTGTGTTAAATAATTTTGTAAAAATTCCAAAAATTTCATTCAAAAAAAGTTTTGTACAAGAGACAAAGGAATGTGCTACAGTGGCATTTTTGAGTTAGACATTTGTCGCAGAATGGGGGGAAACATTTGAAAATATTTTATTCAGTCTTGTTTTCGAATAATATAATCTATGTAAAATTTTAAATTGAATTAGGTTATGTCTTACATTCATTGAAACATTTGTTTACATATAATAAATTTTTATCCATCTATCGTTCGGAATTTTTATCAATAACTCTTGTTTCCAGTCCCTTCTAAATTGCTTCTGTCATTGGTGTTTTCTATATTTAGAATTATATTTATATAAGTAAGATATTAAATTGCTTGATTCTGCCTTTCTATTCATTCCTTCCTCCCAGTAGATCTGCGGTTTAAAGTTTGATATCCTTGTATATACTTTTTCAAATAATCTTGAATTTGAAGGTATTTGAAATATTGATTACTTTTTCAAATTATATTTTAGTTGTAATTGTTGGAATGATAAAAGTTTTCCATTTCATACATTATCTCCCATCATTTTAATTCCTATTCTTTCCCAATGGGTAAACGTTTTATCAATAATGGATGGTTTGAATGAGGGATTATTAGCTATTGGAGAAAGAAGCGATAATTTTCTTAATTTTAAAGTTAATTTTATTTGTTTCCAAATTCGTATTATACTGTGAATAATTGGATTCTTCTTATATATTATATTGTTCAGTTTCATCGGGGAAAGAAGGATCGCTCCTATATTATAAAGGGGAACAATCCTCTTTCTCCATTCTTATCCAATCTACCTGTTGGGCAGAACTGTCCAACCAGTAGATTATATTTTTAATATTCACTGCCCAATAATAATACAATAAGTTAGGGAGTGTCAGTCCCTCTGATTCTTTAGATTTACACAAGTGTCTTTTTTTAATTCTGTGTGATTTATAATCCCATATGAAGTTTATAATATCAGAATCTAATGTTTTTAAGAATTCTTTAGGTATGTATATTGGTATTGATTGAAATAGGTACAATATTTGTGGTAAGAAGATCATTTTTATCGCGTTTATTCTGCCTATTAATGACATCGGCAGTGTCTTCCAAAATTTAATCAGCCAATTTAATTTAGTTAATAAAGGCATATAGTTTGCGTTGAGTAATGATTTATAGTTCCTAGTAATTTGGATGCCCAAATATTTAAATTTTTCTGTTGTAATTCTAAAAGGGAATTTCAACAGATGTGTCGACTCTTGAGGTTTTATCGTCATAATTTCGCTTTTGTTCCAATTTATTCTAAATCCTGAAAAAGAACCAAACTTCTATTAAATTTAGTATATTTGGTATGCTAGTTTGCGAATTTGTAATATATAATAATATGTCGTCTGCTATAATGAAATTTTATTATTGAGTGTTTGGTAATATACCCATGAATGTTCGGATGGCTTCTTATACTTTCAGCTAAAGGCTCTATCACTAGTGCAAAAAAGCAGGGGCGATAACGCGCACCCCTGCCTATTGCCCCTTGCTAAATAGAATTTCGGGGATAATATATTATTAGTCAGTATTCTAGCCGCCGGCTTATCATATAGTAGTTTTAACGCATGAAATAAAATTATCTCCCCTATTAAATTTTCCAATACTTTGAATAAATATTGCCAAGCTACTTGATCAAAAGCTTTTTCTGCATCCAATGAAATAATTGCTAGTTCTTCTTCAGTTATATGTGAGTACATTATATTAGACAACCGTCTACAAATTGTTAAATTGAGTATCTCTTTTGGTATGAAAACCCTGTTTGGTCTGGATTTATTAGTTTTAATAAACATATTTACTCAATCTTCTCGCTAGGGGTCTTTGTTAATATTTTTTGGTCAGTATTTAGGAGTGAAATAGCTCTATATGAAGCCTGGGTCTTCTAGATCTTTATCCTTTTTGGTATAAGTGTAATAGTTGATTCAGTTGTGTTTCTGGTAGTTTATTTTCTTTAAAAATGTATATATTTATAAAATCTTGCAACCGTGGAGAATATTTCGTAGAATCTTTTATAGAATTCATTACTAAAGCCATCTGGTCCTGGGGTTTTTGCCATTCTTCAACGAACTAATTGTTTCTTCTATTTCCTGCAGTGTAATCTGAGCTCCTAATTGCCTCTTGTTCCACCATATATAATTTTGGAAGATTACAGTTATCTAAAGAAATTTACAATTTGCCGAAGTTTCGATGTATATAAATTTGATAAAATGAGTAAATCTTTTATTAATATCTTTAGGTAGTTTTAGTAATTACCCTTTGTCTGATTTAATTTTAGTATTGTATTTTCTGTGTCCCATTTTTTTCAGTTGGCGTGCTAGGAGTTTATGAGGTTTATCACCAAATTCAAAAGTTTCTTGTTTTGTAATTTGAAATAATCTCATTATTCTGGCCGATAAAATTTTATTTAATTTATATTTTAGTATTATTATCTTATTATGCTTATCTATAGTTGGTTCTATGGCATTTTCTAAATCTAATTGTCTAATTTCTTGTTCTAACTGCAATTGTTCAGTATTATTCTTTTTATTTTGGAATGTTTTATGAGATTATAATTCCTCTAATAAATGCCTTAAAGTTTTCCCATAATAAGGAGGGTGAAATATCTGGTGTATCATTTGTCTCAAAGAAGAATCTCATCTGCTCTTTTAAATATGTGCAACCTTGTGAGGTATTTAAAATTTGGGGGTTAAACCTCCAAAACAAATTTTTATCGGGCATTCCTTCTAATTTTAAAGAAAAAGTTAACGGGGAATGATCAGAAATGATACTATTATGATATTTTAGAATTATATGTATATGGAATTAGTTTTGTGTCCACTAAGAAATAATCAATACATGAATATGTTTTATGTACTGTTGAATAAAATGAATATTCCCTACTTACTGGGTTAGCGATCCTCCATACATCTGTTATATTAGTATTTTTCATGTATGTATTTAGGAGTTCACTCGTTTTAGATTTTATGTTAGTCCTTTTTTGTTTTGCTGATTTATCCAAATATGGATCTAAAACACAATTCAAATCTCCCCCTGTTATCACATTTTGATGATTAAGTTCTGAAATTATATCTAAAATTTTACTAGAAAATTGGGGGTTGTCAAAATTAGGAGCATAAATATTTATCAAAGTAAGTGGAGTAGAATAAATTTCTCCCGTAACTATGACGTACCTCCCCTCTTTATCTGCTATGGTATTCTTTAATTTAAATGGTATACCATTACGAATGATAATAGCCGTGCCTCTAGATTTAGAAGTAAATGAAGAGTAGTATATGTTTGCCAAATCCAATTTGCCCTTCAGTCGTATCTGTGTTTGATATTTCAGATGTGTCTCTTGTAAAAAAAATAATGTCACTTTTTAAGGCTTTTTAATTGGGCAAAAGATCTTACCCTTTTAATTGGTTCATTAGCGCCCCTTATATTCCAACTACAGAACGTGATTCCTCCAGTTTTCTTTTGTTTATCGTCTTGCATTATGAATCATGTTAATACCTTTACTTCAATGGTGCAACCAAGAACCTTATAACTCCAGATGTAGGATGATCATCCCCAGTTGTTAAGTTTTGTTGGTATCTCCCCTTCAGAATAAACCTTAAGAAAGACCAGAAAGTGTAGAGTCGTGAAAAGATAATTAACAAACAAAAAGTGATATTATAATATCCAAAAATAAAGATATTATAATTAAAAACAAGCCACCAACAGGTGGTAGAAAAATTCTTATTGCCTTCCGTAGATGTTTTTATATGTTTCGCTCTGCCCCCTTGACCAATTATTATTAATTGGAAGAGAGAGCGATACAAAGTTCAAAATTATATATATATATAATAAAACGTACTCCAATAGCTAGATTAGAAATTTATCTTCCAGGAGGAAAAACAAAATAAAAAAGTAGTTAATTATATACTTAGATATAACAGTAATTATGTTAATTATATATCCATATCTATCAATATGCCTAGATTGATTACAATTAAGTCTCAAACTTTTGTATCAGACAACAGCAGGTCCCAAGGGGTTAACCAGATTCAGACCCTTGGATAACTTCCAAGTATCTGAGTCTCCTCCCCCCCCTTTGCGCGCAATCTAGACTAAGTCTACTGTATCCATAAAATGTGTTAATATGTTATTAATACTACCCAATTTTATTAATTATATTTTATGTTAGTATGTAATTATATATTTCTTAAATCATATTCTATATTACAACTATATTCTCAATTTATTTTTTCCCCGCCACAGTTTCTCTTCTTTGTCAGTCCTTTGTTGAAATGAAACTTAAAATCCGACCTTGAATTAACATTTCAAAAGATAAAATATCTAGACAGTGCCTAGAGGAGGGTACGCCATTTTAACAAGAGCAGTCTTTTTTATATGTTAAAAAAAAAAGACACAATCCTTTCTTTGTCGTTTCTCCTCGATGTTATTGTAAGAGACCAACTCCTAACGATCAGTAGTCCTCCTTTGTGATACTTTGTGCATATTTAAATGCCTCTTCTGGATCTGTGAATGCACGTTCAACATGGTTATAAAAAATTCTCAATTTAGCGGGATATACTATCCCATATCTTACTCCCGAGACCTCTTTCAGTAGCCTTCTCATGTTTGTAAACTTATTCCTCTTTTCCACGACTTCAGCTGGAAAATCACGGAAGAATCTTAGTTTGTCTTCTCCAAACATCAAATTCACACCATGTGGAATCTTTTTCATAATTCCTTCCAGGGTTGGAATGTCATGGAATTTCAGAATAATCTGTCTTGGGGGGGCAGTTAAGCTTGCTTGAGCCTTACGTCTCGGGGCTTCAGGCAGCTTAAGCACTTGTTTGAGTAAATTGGCAGCAAACTCCTGAAAATGTTGTCCAATCTCCTTTCCTTCTTTTAATCCAATTATCCTCAAATTTTGTCTCCTTGATCTTGCCTCCAAGTCCATACATTTATACTTCATTTTAGCAAGCTCCCTCCCAATACTTTCTTGTTCCTGTTTTAGTCTCTTTATAACCATATAACCATATAACAATTACAGCACGGAAACACACCCTCTCGGCCCTTCCAGTCCGTGCCGACCATTTGTTTTCCCCTAGTCCCATCTACCTGCACTCAGACCATACCCCTCCATTCCCTTCACGTCCATATACCTATCCACTTTACTCTTAAATGTTAAAATCGATCCTGCCTCCACCACTTCTGCTGGAAGCTCATTCCACACAGCCACCACCCCCTGAGTAAAGAAGTTTCCCCTCACGTTACCCCTAAACTTCCGTCCCCTAATTCACCTTTATCTCCTTACCCATCTCAGTTATCGTATTGTCCATTCCTTCCATAGCCTCCTCAGTAGATTTTAGCATTGTATCCAGTTTTTTATTACAATCCTTATCAACCCGCTTAATTTTTTTGTTCAAATCCTCCTCAACTTCGACCACACGTTTGGTTAAGTCATCAATTTTCCCCATCAGCGTATCATTACCTTGTTTAATTTTTTCAGAGAGGCTTTTGTCCACTACCCCTGCTCCACCACGCTGCTTCTTCCATCTGTTCCACCCCAGTATTGACGCTGCTTCCACCCGCAGGTTGTGAGGAGGTACCGTCCCGTGAGCTGGTTCCCGGTGATGTCTTCATCGTCAGGGGCAACAAGGAAGTGTCGTGCTGCGACTCCGTGCTGATCCAGGGCGGCTGTATCGTTAACGAGGGCATGCTCACAGGTGAGGCAGTCTCCTTCAGTCACAGGAACAGAATTAGCCCATTCGGCCCATCGTCCACTCTGCATTCAATCATGGCTGATCTGTCTCTCCCTCCTAACCCCATTCTCCTGTCTTCTCCCCGTAACCCCTGACTCCCGTACTAATCAAGAATCTATCCAAGTGGAGGAAACTCAGCTGGAGTGCTGGAGTAACTCAGCGGGTCAGGCAGCATCTGTGGAGAACATGGATAGTTGACATTTTGGGTCGGAAGCCTCCTTCAGATTATCAAACATAGCAACACAAACCTTGGGCCTCGAGCTGAAATGTTGCCTATCCATGTTCTCCAGAGAGAAGGGACGGATTTAATCGGAACTGAGGGGCTTCCAGAGGGTGGTGGGTGTATGGATAGTGTTAGTGTGCAGGGATCACTGGTCGGTGTGGACTCGGTGGGCCGAAGGGCCTGTTTCCGTGCTGTATCTCTAAACTAAACTAAAGGTAACTAAATTAGACAAAGTCGTCAGTAAAAGGGTCTCAACCCGAAACGTCACCCATTCCTCCTCTCCAGAGATGCTGCCGGTCCCGCTGGGTTACTCCAGCGTTTTGTGTCTGCCTTAAAAGTAACTAAAGTCGTGGGTTATGTAAGCAACGGCTGTTGGCTGATTGAGTTTTGTTGATGAATCTAATCTTTTAATTCCCACCCAGGTGAGAGTATTCCCATCACCAAGACTCCGTTACCCGACGTCGCTGCCCACAGTTGCTGGAACGGGGTGACTGAGGAGCACAGGCGACACATACTGTTCTGTGGGACCCAAGTGATTCAGTCCAAGCCCGCTGGCCGGCCCAGAGTGGAGGCGGTGGTCTTTCGAACAGGTCGGTCAAAGGCCACAATCATTGATTCTTCTTTTATGGAGTGAAGGAAACTTGGTTGAACGAACAAATGAATGAATGAACAAACGAATGAACGATCGAACGGACGGACAAGTGCATGGATGGATGCATGGATGGGTGGATGGATGCATGCATGCATGGATGGATGGATTGGTGGATGCATGGATGGATGGATGCATGCATGGATGGGTGGATGGATGCATGCGTGGATGGGTGGATGGATGCATGGATGGGTGGGTGCATGGATGGATGCATGCATGGATGATGGATGGATGCATGGATGGATGGATGGATGGATGCATGGATGGATGGATGCATGCATGGATGGATGGATGGATGCATGGATGGGTGGATGCATGCATGCATGGATGGATGGATGGATGGATGGACGGATGGATGGACAGATGCATGGATGGGAGGATGCATGGATGCATGGATGGATGCATGGATGGATGCATGGGTGGATGCATGGATGGGTGGATGGGTGCATTGATGGATGGATGGATGCATGGATGGATGGATGCATGGGTACATGGATGGATGCATGCATTGATGGATGCATGGATGGATGCATGCATGCATGGATGGATGGATGCATGCATGGATGGATGGATGGATGCATGGATGGATGGGTGGATGCATGGATGGGTGGATGGATGGATGGATGGGTGGATGGATGCATGGATGGGTGGATGAATGCATGGATGGATGCATGGATGGGTGGATGGATGCATGGATGGGTGCATTGATGGATGGATGGATGCATGGATGGGTGCATTGATGGATGGATGGATGGATGGATGGATGGATGGATGGATGGATGCTTGGGTACATGGATGGATGGATGCATGGATGGATGGATGGATGCATGCATGCATGGATGGATGCATGCATGCATGGATGGATGGATGGATGCATGCATGGATGGATGGATGCATGGATGGATGCATGGATGGATGGATGCATGCATGCATGGATGGATGCATGCATGCATGGATGGATGCATGGATGGATGGATGGGTGGATGGATGGATGGGTGGATGCATGGATGGATGCATGGATGGGTGGATGGATGGATGGATGGGTGGATGCATGGATGGATGCATGGATGGGTGGATGGATGCATGGATGGGTGGATGAATGCATGGATGGATGCATGGATGGGTGGATGGATGCATGGATGGGTGCATTGATGGATGGATGGATGCATGGATGGTTGGATGCATGGGTACATGGATGGATGGATGCATGGATGGATGCATGGATGGACGGATGAAGGAAGGAAGGAATACTCACGGTTATATTCTTTGTTTTGCGTACGCAAGGTATGCAAAGAGTCACCAGCTAAAGGGCACTGACAAAATTACAAAGTATCCCCCCAACGCTGGGTCCTCCTTTGTCCCGCACCTCCCCCTCCTCCTCCCTCATGGAGGTTCCCTCATGTTGGGTCCCAGCACCAGAGACCCCGGTTTGATGCTGATCCTGGGTGCTGTCTGCATGGAGTTCGCACGTTCTCCCTGTGACTGCATGGATTTCCTCTGGGTGCTCCAACTTCCTCCCACACCCCAAAGATGCGGTGGTTTGTAGGTGAATTGGCCCTCTGTAAATTGCGCCCTGTGTGTAGGAGAGTGGATGAGAAAGTGGGATAACATTAAAGAGAAAACATTTGTTGCACCGACAAGATCTTTTTGCAGATAGACACACGATGCTGGAGTAACTCAGCGGGTGAGGCAGCAGCATCTCTGGAGATAAGGAATGGGTGACGTTTCTGGTCGAGACCCTTCTTCAGACTGATGTCGGGGAGGGGGCGGGACAGAGACAGAATGCAGTCAGAGACAGTAAGACAGGTGGGAGAACTGGGAAAGGGGAGGGGGATGGAGAGAGAGTGAAAGCAAGGGCTATTTGAAGTTAGAGAAGTTAATGTTCATACCGCTGGGGTGTAAGCTGCCCAAGCGAAATATGAGGTGCTGTTCCTCCAATTTGCGCTGGGCCTCACTCTGACAATGGAGGAGGCCCAGGACAGAAAGGTCAGTGTGGGAATGGGAGGGGGAGTTGAAATGCTGAGCCACCGGGAGATCAGGTAGGTCTCGCCGATGTGGAGAACCTTTTTGTACATTACAACAGACAATAGACAATAGGTGCAGGAGTAGGTCATTCGTCCCTTCGATCCAGCACCACCATTCAATGTGATCATGGCTGATCATCTCCAATCAGTACCCCGTTCCTGCCTTCTCCCCTTATACCCTGACTCCACTATCTTTAAGAGCCCTATCTAGCTCTCTCTTGAAAGTATCCAAAGGCCTCCACCGCCCTTTGAGGCAGAGAATTCCACAGACTCACAACTCTCTGTGTGAAAAAGTGTTTCCTCGTCTCCGTTCTAAATGGCTTACCCCTTATTCTTAAACTGTGGCCCCTGGTTCTGGACTCCCCCAATATCAGGAACATGTTTCCTGCCTCTAGCGCGTCCAAACCCTTAATAATCTTATATGTTTCAATAAGTTAACTTCCTTAAGAAAACGGGTGTTTCTCTGTTTCAGGTTTCTCCACGAGCAAGGGAGAGTTAGTGAGGTCCATCTTGTACCCAAAGCCCATGGACTTCAAGTTGTACCAAGATGCCTTCCGCTTCCTGATGTGCCTGACCATCATTGCCACCATCGGGATGATCTACTCAGTCTGCATCCTCCTCATCAATGGCGTAGGTCCAACTCTCATCCCATCGCTCCATCCTCACGCCACACTCTTACGCCTCTAGCCCGACAGCAACATCTCTCACTTTGACGATCGTACCCTTGCACTAAACGTTATTCCCTTATCCTATACTGGCTCGATTGTAATCTTATATTGTCTTTCCGCTGACTGGTTAGCACGCAACACTGTACCTCGGTACACGTGACAATAAACTAAACACAACATGAACTCATCGCACACGCACACGCACACAGCCAGAGCAGTGTGTGGATGAAACTCCCACTCCACCTCCCTCTCACAGACCATGCTGGCTGCTTCTGCTACAGCTACATAAGGGATAGGAGTAGAATTAGACCACTCGGCCCATCAAGAACATTCTGATCTATCTCTCCCTCCCAACCCCATTCTCCTGCCTTCTCCCCGTAACCTCTTCTGCTTCCTCGTGTCCGGCCATCTTCTATATCACGCCTTTCGGGTCGGTCAGTGCCGGCTGACGGCCGGCGGTTGCAGAATTGGCTACTTCAGTCAGTCACTGTGGTACAGTTCCTGTGGTCAGCATTGCCCGGGATGCGCCACGTGGAGGCTTCTGCTTGCATCCCCCTCTGACACCCGCACTAATCAAGAATCTATCTATCTCAGCTTTAAATAAACCCACTGACATGGCCTCCACAGCCGTCTGTGGCAAACAATTCCACAGATTCACCACGATCCGATGAAAGAAATTTCTCCTCATCTCCTTCCTAAAAGAGCGACCTTTAATTCTGAGGCTGCCCTCTGGTCGTCGACTCGCCACATCGACATCTATCTATGCGGCAGTGCTGCTCTTTGCCACGGGTCTGGTTTGCTCGGTGGTGACTGGCTTCATCGTTGTGTTGTAGATGGCGACGAGCAAGGTTGTGCGGAAGGCACTGGACGTGATAACTATCGCAGTCTCCCCTGCCCTGCCTGCTGCTGTTACCATTGGCATCATATACTCCCAGGAAAGACTGAAAAAGAAGGGAATCTTCAGTATTAGTCCACAGAGAATCAACATTTGTGGACAGTTGAACCTCATCTGCTTTGACAAGGTACGTATCGATACATAGAGAAAGATAATGGCATGTTGGCCTTTGTTGCAAGAGGAGTTGAGTACAGGAGCAAGGATGTCCTGCAGTTGTGCAGAGTCCTGGTGAGACCACACCTGGAGTATTGTGTGCAGTTTTGGTCCCCTAATTTGAGGAAGGACATTCTTGCTATTGAGGGAGTGCAGCGTAGGTTCACCAGGTTAATTCCCGGGATGGCGGGACTGTCATATGCTGAGAGAATGGAACGGCTGGGCTTGTGCACTCTGGAGTTTAGAAGGATGAGAGGGGATCAGAGAGAAACATATAAAATTCTTAGAGGATTGGACAGGATAGATGTAGGAAAAATGTTCCCGATGTTGGGGGTCCAGAACCAGGGGTCACAATTGAAGAATAAGGGGTCGACCATTTAGGACTGAGATGAGGAAAAATGTTTTCACCCAGAGAATTGTGAATCTGTGGAATTCTTTGCCACTGAAGGCAGTGAAGGCCAATGCACTGGATGTATTCAAGCGAGAATTAGATTTAGCTCTTGGGGCTAACGGGATCAAGGGATATGGGGAAAAAGCAGGGACGGGGTACTGATTTTGGATGATCAACCATGATCATCTTGGATGGCGGTGCTGGCCCGATGGGCTGAATGGCCTCCTCCTGCGCCTATTGTCTATGGTTCTATGAAACTTTAGCTTGGTTGTTACTTTACTGTAGACCTTAGACATACAGTGTGGAAACAGGCCCTTCGGCCCACCGAGTCCGTGCCGACTACTGAACCCCGCACACTAACACTATCCTACAATTTACTATTTACGTGAAGCCAATTAGCCTACAAACCTGCACATCTTTAGTGCGGACCCGGTGGGCCGAAGGGCCTGTTTCCACGCTGTATCTCTAAAGTCCAAAGGCCATCAACCATTAGTTCTAACCCACACACCAGGGACAATTTACAGAAGCAAAATTAACCCACAAACCTGTACGCCTTAGGAGTGGGGGAGGAAACCGGAGCACCCGGAGAAAACCCACGCGGTCACGGGTAGAACGTACAATCTCTGTACAGACGCCCATGTCGCTGGGATGGAACCTGGGTCCCTGGCGCTGTGAGGCAGCAACTCTACCGCTGTGCCAAGTAAACACAAAATGATCATTCTTCATCATCACCATTTCCCCATCCACTATCAGCTTGGCAGTCAGTCACTGTCATCCATCTTGTCTCAATATATAATCGTCGCATAGATGAGAAGCGCATTCACAATTAAAGGGCATTCCGTTGGGAAGGAGATGAGGAGAAATGTCTTTAGTCAGAGAGTGGTGAATCTGTGGGATTCTTTGCCACAGACGGCTGTGGAGGCCAAGTCAGTGGATATTTTTAAGGCAGAGATAGATTCTTAATTAGTACGGGTGTCCAGGGTTATGGGGAGAAGGCAGGAGAATTGGGCTAGGAGGGAGAGATAGAGCAGCCATGATTGAATAGCAGTGTAGACTTGATGGGCCGAATGGCCAAATTCTACTCATATCCCTTATAACCTTATGACATGCCAATGTAATTCACCAAAACTTTACTCATATTTTGGTTGTAAAGAAAAATTATTTAAATTATATGTCAGATCTGTCCAGCTTTAAAAATATATAGAACATAGATTTTAGACCTTACAGTGCTTGCGGCGCCAGAGACCCGGGTTCGATCCCAGCTACGGGCGCTGTCTGTACGGAGTTTGTACGTTCTCCCCGTGACCTGCGTGGGTTTTCTCCGAGATCTTCGGCTTCCTCCCACGCTCCAGAGACGTACAGGTTTGTAGGTTAACTGGCTTGGTATAAATGTAACCTGGTCTGTGTGTTACCTGGGCTTGTGGGCGTGAGTTACAGGGAGAGGGGGCATAGGCTGGGACTTTTTTCTTTGGAGCGTAGGAGGCTGAGGGGTGACCTTATTGAGGTGTACAAGATCACGAGGGGCACGGAGCTTCTTCTTCTTGCGTACAGCGTGCACAGTCTAAACTTGTAGGACGACTTGTTCTATTTGATCTTATTTGATTGTGCACGCCAGGCTGCATTCGTCAAAACAGGGCCGAGCTGCCACAGCAACCTATAGAAACTAATACAATTATGGCTTTTAAAAGACATTTGGACAGATATATGGATTGGATGGGTGTAGAGAAGGATTGACAAATAGTACTAGCCCAGTCTGCCAACTTGGTCGCATGGACAAGGTGGGCTGAAGGGCCTGTTTCTGTGCTGTACAGCTCTAGGATTCTATTACTAAAAGCAAAAGATAACTCTGATTTGCAAATGTTATAGAAAACGGACTCGTTGATTTTTATCATTTTGCTTTAATTATTTATCACCGTGTGCATTGACATTTTTGTGTGAAATTCATCACTATTTGGATGCTGCCAATAATGCTCATTCTAATCTCACTGAAGAATATCATTTGAAAACATTCTGCATTTCTGGTCTGAAGAAGGGTTCCGACCTGAAACATCACCCATTCCTTCTCTCCACAGATGCTGCCTGACCCGCTGAGTTACTCCAGCACTCTGTGTCTATCTTTGGTGTAAACCAGCATCTGCAGTTCCTCCCCACACAGGAAGCATTTAGGCTCTGGAACACAGAGCATAATTCAGGCTCGAATCATCACCATGGTGGATGTAATATATTGGTTTATGTGTGTGAATATTGTCACCATATTGATATAATATTTCCCTACTCCGCACAGACTGGAACTCTGACTGAGGATGGACTGGATCTGTGGGGCTTGGCAACAACTAAAGGAAAAGGGTATGTTCCCTTGAAGTGATTGAATAAACCTTGTAAAAGTCTCTGGCTTTTGCCCGTCACGGTGGCGCAGCGGTAGAGCCGCTGCCTCACAGCGCCAGAGACCCGGGTTCCATCCCGACTACGGGCGCTGTCTGTACGGAGTTTGCACGTTCTCCCCGTGACCTGCGTGGGTCTTCCCCGGGATCTTCGGTTTCCTTCCACTCTCCAAAGACGTGCAGGTTTGTAGGTTAATTGGCTTGGTAAATTGTCTCTAGTGTGTAGGAGAGTGCTAGTGTCAGGGATCGCTGGTCGGTGTGGGCCAAAGGGCCTGTTTCTGCTCTGTATCTTTAAACTAAACTGAACAAAATTTTGCTAGAATTGTCAAAAATGTTTTGAAGAAATGCATTTGTGGTTGGTTGTGGCATCTACATGTGTAAAGTGGGCCTCCCCCGCTGCGCTGATCCACTTCGACCCTTCATAATGTGGTTCAGGAAATAAACTGTCCAAGGAAGGCCTGAAGAATGGTCTCAACCCGCAACGTCACCTATCCATGTTCTCCACAGATGCTGCCTGACCCGCTGAGTTACTCCAGCACTCTGTGAAACGTCACCTATCCATGTTCTCCACAGATGCTGCCTGACCCGCTGAGTTACTCCTGCAATCTGGATGACTATCAAATACGCATTTCCACTACACTGTGTCTTTGTTGTTCCACTATCTATGGTAGATGTGTTAGTCATACAGCACGGAAACAGGCCCGTCAGCCTAAATATGCTGACCAACGTGCCCCATCTACACTAATCTCACCTGCCCACATTTGGCCCATATCCCTCTAAACCTGTACTCTCCATGTACCTGTCCAATTGTCTTTTAAATATTGTAATAGTCCCAGCCTCAACTACCTCCTCCGGCAGCTCGTTCCATACGCCCACCACCCTCTGTGTGAAAAGGTTGCCCCTCAGGTTGCTATTGAACAGGCCGTTTCTGAAAGGTAGATGTGTTGTGGTGTGTTTGTGACGAGATGTTTCCTGGTGACCAGGTTACAGAGCATACTGAGATTCAGTACTGGGGTGCGCTTGCCCTGGGGACCTTTCTTTGGGGCCATGGCCAGCTGCCACTCTCTGGTGCTTCTAGACAACACCCTTCAGGGAGACCCTCTCGATCTGAAGATGTTCGAGACCACGGGCTGGGTAAGCAACTGGCTGTTTACAATAACGCTCCGCTTTGCGGTTTTTGCTGTGTGTTGTGAATTAAATTAATCGATTTGCAGAAGAGCAAGCTCTAATTTTAATCTTAGAAATACAGCATGGAAACAGGCCCTTCAGCCCACTGAGTCCATGCTGGCCACAGGTAGAGTTGCTGCTTCGCAGCGCCAGAAACCCACTTTTGATCCTGACTACGGGTGCTGTCTGTATGGAGTTTGCACGTTCTCCCCGTGACCGCATGGGTTTTCTCCGGGTGCTCCGGTTTCACCCAGAGAGTTGTGAGTCTGTGGAAGTCTCTGCCTCAGAGGGCGGTGGAGGCGGGTTCTCTGGATACTTTCAAGAGAGAGCTAGATAGGGCTCTAAAATCTAAAGACCAACAATCACCCCCTATACCAGTTCTTTCCACACACTAGGGAGAATTTACAGAAACCAATTAACCTACAAATCCGTACGTCTTTGGAGTGTGGGAGGAAACCGGAGCACCCGGAGAAACCCCACGCAGGTCACGGGGAGAACGTGCAAACTCCGTACAGACAGCGCCCGTAGTCGGGATGGAACCCGGGTCTCTGGCGATGAGGCAGCAACTCTACCGCTGCGCCACCGTGCCTGCTCTTGTTTATTGATTTTATTTTCCAACTGTTTTAATCAAATTATTTTAACTCCGCATCCCACTCTGGCCCCAGCTGTGTCTGTAAATGCTTAGCCGTTGTTTCCAAAATTCTCGCTGCATCATCTTCTGTCTTTTAAGTTGTCATTAAAACTAACCTGTGATTGAGTCATAGACTCACACAGCACGGAAACAGGCCCTTCAGCTTAAATATGCTGACCAATGTGCCCCATCTACCCTAGTCCCACTCGCCCATGTTTGGCCTATATCCCTCTAAACCTGTCAGATCCATGTACCTGTCCAATTGTCTTTAAAATATTGTGATAGTCCAAGCCTCACCAGCCTCCTCCGGCAGCTCGTTCCATACAGCCACTGTGTGATAAGGTTGCCCCTCAGGTTCCTATTAAATCTTTCCCCCCTTCACCTTAAACCCATGTCCTCTGGTTCTCGATTCCCCTACTCTGGGCAAGAGACTCTGTGCGTCTACCCGATCTATTCCTCTCATGATTTTATACACCTCTATAAGATCACCCCTCATCCTCCTGCGTTCCAGGGTCCCAGCCTGCCCCAACCAGGCCCTCGAGTCCCGGCAACATCCTCGTAAATCTTCTCTGCGCCCTTTCTAGCTTAACGACATCTTTCCTATTTCAAGGTGACCAGAACGGACCACAATACTCCAAGTGTGGCCTCACCAACGGTTTGTATAAATGTAACATCACATCCCAGCTTCTGGACTTGTTTCCCTCACTGATAGATGAGCAATCATCAAAGGATGTTTCCACTGGTGGGAGAGTCTCGGACCAGAGGTCACAGCCTCCGAATTAAAGGGCGCTCTTTTAGAAAGGAGGTGACGTCTGTATGGTCATGAGTAGTCGCCCAAAGAGTCCTAACTTTTTCTGGTCGCCGCATGTTGAACATTTTCGGTGACCTGCTGCGACTATGACGGGTGCCGGCAGTCTCCGAGAAAATCGCGTAAGTGGGACAGGCCCTCTAATGGATGTAGTGACCACTGTCTGTCTGCACAAGGTGGATAGAATCTGAAACCAGTGTATTTATAGGTAAACTATAACGGTCTCCCTTTTATTCAATGCAGGAAATAGAAGAAAATACAGTTTTCAAACACCCAACTGAGGATGCACATTCATTCATTGTGAAACCAGGACCAACAGCTTACAAGGTGAACAGTGTCAACTAGAAGTGTCTTGTCACAAAACCAAGAATGTTTTATTCATCCCAAATATAATATCAGTTCAAAGTGAGACACAAAATGCTGGAGAAACACAGCGGGACAGGCAGCATCTCTGGAGAGAAGGAATTGGCGACGTTTCAGGTGGAGACCCTTCTTCAGACTGAACCGTCTGCAATTCCTTCGCTCCATAGATGCTGCCTCACCCGCTGAGTTTCTCCAGCCTTTTTTGTCTACCTTCGATTTTTCCAGCATCTGCAGTTCTTTCTTAAACATTATATGAGTTTAGTTTATTGTCAGGTGTGCAGTGGTACAGTGAAAATCTTTTGTTTTGTGCTAAGCAGTCAGCAGAAAGACAATACATGATTACAATCGATCCGTCCACAGTGTACAGATAGATACACGATAAGGGGATAACGTTTAGTGCAAGGTAAAGCCAGTAAAGTCTGATCAAGGATAGTCCGAGGGTCACCAATGAGGTGGATAGTAGTTCGGGACTGCTCTCTGGTTGTGGTAGGATGGTTCAGTTGCCTGATAACAGCTGGGAAGAAACTGTCCCTGAATCTGGAGGTGTGCGTTTTCACACTTCTGTTCCTTTGCCCGATGGGAGAGGCGAGCAGACAGGTAGGTCTGCCATCTACTGGTAGATAAATGCATTCCAACCCTTCCTCCAACCTCATCTACTGCATCCGCTGCTCCAGATGCCAGATGATCTATATCGGTGAGACCAAGCGGAGGCTTGGCGATCGTTTCGCCGAACACCTCCGCTTGGTCCGGATTAACCAACCCGACCTCCTGGTGGCTCAGCACTTCAACTCCCCCTCACATTCCGTATCCGACCTCTCGGTCCTGGGCCTCCTCCACGGCCAGAGTGAGCAACACCGCAAGTTGGAGGAACAGCACCTCATATTCCGCTTGGGGAGTCTGCATCCTCTGGGCTTGAACATTGAATTTTCTCAATTCTGTTAACCCTTGCTGTCTCCTCCCCTTCCCACCTCTCCCTCAGCCCTCGGGCCCTGGCATTCCCTCTATCTCTATCTCCCTCCCCCACCCTAGTCGCACTAGCTTCTCATTTTCACACCACAAACAGCTTACAATGGCTTGTTCCCTTCATCATCGATACTTTTTTGCATATCTTTCATTCATTGTTCTTTATCTCTCCACATCACCGTCTATATCTCTCGTTTCCCTGATCCCTGACCAGTCTGAAGAAGGGTCTCGACCCGAAACGTCGCCTATCTCCTTCGCTCCTTAGATGCTGCTGCACCCGCTGAGTTTCTCCAGCTTTTTGTGTACCCTCGATTCTCCAGCATCTGCAGTTCCTTCTTTAACAGATAAATGCATTGATTCCTTTGAACATTAATGGTTCCCAATAAAGGGTCTGTCCCACTTGCCGATTTTTTCGGTGACTGCCGGCAACATTGACTGACGTATCGGGTCACCGAAAAATTTGTGGTGTGACGCGGTGTGATGACGTATTGACGCGCGGTGTTTTTTCAAGTGTCGCAACATTTTTTTTGTCGCCGCTGGATTTTGAAACATTCAAAATCTTTTGGTGACACCGATATGACGCCGGCAGTCGCCGATAAAAATCGCCAAGTGAGACGGGCCCTTTAGTCAAGAGTCAAGTGTGTTTTATTGTCCCAGATACACCAATGACATTCTTACTTCACCCTTCCATATCTTGCCTCTCCCTCGCCCCTGACTCAGTCTGAAGAAGGGTCTCGACTAGAAACGTCACCCATTCCTTCTCTCCAGAGATGCTGCCTGTCCCGCTGAGTTACTCCATAATTTTGTGGCTATCTTCAATGCCATAGTCCTTTGTTTAGTTTTTGTGTTGTAATGATTGTGGAATTAGCCTCAGGATTTGAAGTAATGTGATGATTCCATGACCCTGTTGGGCTTGTACACTCGGGGGTTTAGAAGGATGAGAGGGGATCTTATTGAAACATATAAGATTGTTAAGTGTTTGGACACACTAGAGGCAGGAAACATGTTCCCGATGTTGGGGGAGTCCAGAACCAGGGGCCACAGTTTAAGAATAAGGGGTAAGCCATTTAGAACGGAGATGGGGAAACACTTTTTCACACAGAGAGTTGTGAGTCTGTGGAATTCTCTGCCTCAGAGAGCGGTGGAGGCCGGTGCTCTGGATACTTTCAAGAGAGAGCTAGATAGGGCTCTTAAAGATAGTGGAGTCAGGGGATATGGAGAGAAGGCAGGAACGGGGTACTGATTGGGGATGATCAGCCGTGATCACATTGAATGGCAGTGCTAGCTCGAAGGGCCGAATGGCCACCTCCTGCACCTATTGTCTGTTGTGAGGCAGCATGGAAACCGACCCCTCTGGCCCAGCTTGCCCACACCGACCAACATGACCCACAACAGGGGCCACTGCGCGGGGGGTCGTGTAGGGGAGTTCACCTTTGTTCAGGTGTTTGTGCTGTGACATATTACAGGTGTCGAAGGCGGGGATAGTAGTCCTGAAGCAATACCCGTTCTCATCACAACTGCAACGAATGTCGGTGGTGACGCAGGTGATTGGCAAGGCAAGTCTGTCCATTTACATGAAGGGGGCTCCCGAAATGGTCGTCCGTCTCTGCAAACCCCAGACAGGTGAGAAGTCCCAAGGGAGGGGGGGGGACGAGTCGGGGGGGGGGGGGGGGGGGGGGGGGGGAACGAGTCAGTTTTCCTCCTCTCAGTCCTAAATGGCCTACCCATTATTTATAAACTGTGGCCCCAGGTTCTGGACTCCCCCAACATTGGGAACATGTTTCCTGCCTCTAGCGTGTCCAAACCCTTTTATGTTTCCATAAGATCCACTCTCATCCTTCTAAACTCCAGAGTGTAAAAGCCCAGCCGCTCCATTCTCTCAGCATATGGGAGTCCCGCCATCCCGAGAATTAACCTTTGAAACCTATGCTGGGCTCCCTCAATAGCAAGTATGTCCTTCGTCAAATTAGTGGACCAAAACTGTACACAATACTCCAGGTGTGGTCTCACTAGGGCTCTGTACAACTGCAGGAGGACCTCTTTGCTGGTCAGCTGTACTCTTGGTTAATCTAAGGCTCCCCGTGTATGTTGCGTGCAAGTTAGAATACTGTTAGTCAACCAATACTCATCTAAGTGGCTGGGTCAGGGGGGATTAGCTCCAGGGAGAGGTTGGATAGGCTTGGATTGTTTACTCTGGAGGTTAAAGGGATGCCTGATAGAAGTCTATAACATTTTGAGATGGGGTAGACAGTCAGAACTCTTTTCCCCAGAATGGGAAGTGGAAATGCTAGAGGGCATAGCTTTAAGGTGAGAGGGGCAAAGTTTAAAGGAGATGTGTGGGGCAGGTTGGGTGCCTGGAACGCGCTGTGGTCGAGGCAGATACAATAGTGGTGTTTAAGAGACTTTTGGATAGGCTGATGGATATGCAGGGAATGGAGGGATAAGGATCACGTGCAGGGAGAGGAGAGTTGGTCTTGGCATCATATTGAATCACTTCTCTCCAGAAGGCGACTCCGGACAGTCAAAGCCGCCACAGCCGGACATAAAAACAGCTTTTTTACCACGAGTAGTAGCTTTGCGCAATAACCAAAAATCTGTAGCCTCCTTTTGCTCTGGTATTTTATTTAATTCACATGTTCAATCGATAATGATTTATTATTAATGTTTAATGTTTTATGTGTCATTCCTAACTGTCACTGTATGTCATTGTCACTTGCGGGCGGAGCACCAAGGCAAATTCCTTGTATGTGAATACTTGGCCAATAAACGTATCCATTCACTCATGTTGGGTACAGCCATTGTGGGCCGAAGGGCCTGTTCCTGTGCTGTACTGTTGTGTGTTCTACAGGATAACTTATTATTTTAGATAGTGTTTAAGATGCTCTTCATTGCTTTGGTTGTGTGTCGGATGAGGCGAGAGGAGATAGAGGCTTCATGCATTAACCTTGTGGCTTTCCTGTGTTGTGCAGTTCCACGCACTTTCTCGAGGGAACTCCAGCGCTACACGAAGCAGGGATTCAGGGTCATTGGCTTTGCCTTTAAATGCATCTGGGACGGCAGCAAAGTCAGTGTGGGCAGCTTATCCAGGTGAGCCCCCCCTCCCCCGACTATACCACACCATACCATACCATACCATACCATACCATATGATACGGTCCCATACAATACGGTGTGCTGCGATACGGTACGCTACGATACAATATGATACGATATGCTGTGATACAATACCATATGATACGATACTATACGATACGATAGAACTTTATTTATCCCAGGGGGAAAATTGATTTGCCAACAGTCATAAAAACACAACAAGATAATGAAATTAAAGTGACAAGTGGAAAGGATTGGGGATGTGCAAAGATTTGGGGAGGGCATGGGGGGGGGGGGGGGGGTTGGTCCGTCTCAGTCTCAGTCTACCCCACGACAGAAGGGGGAGGAGTTGTACAGTTTGATAGCCACAGGGAAGAAGGATCTCCTGTGGCGTTCTGTGCTGCATCTTGGTGGAACCAGTCTGTTGCTGGAGGTGCTCCTCAGGTTGTCCAGTGTGGCTGAAGGGATCATGGAGGGGGTATGGAGAGAAGGCAGGTACAGGATACTGAGTTGGATGATCAGCCATGATCATATTGAATGGCGGTGCAGGCTCGAAGGTGCGAATGGCCTGCTCCTGCATCTAATTTCTATGTTTCTATGTTTCTATATGCACCGTCCTCCCTCCAGCAGCCTCCGTGTCCAACCTCCTGAGCCCAGCACGGAACGCCAGGGAGATTCCCGGGGCGGCGGGAAGTGAGATCACGGTCTGTTCGCATCCGCCCTCTCTCCCCTTCACCTGCCCCATGCTGGAACTAGAAGCAGAGTCATGGCAATAGACAATAAACAATAGGTGCAGCAGTGGGCCATTTGGCCCATCCTATTACATGGTGACCAAATCTAAACGCAATCCTCTCAACGTGGCCTCAATGTCTTGTACAACTGTAACATGACCTCCCAACTTCTCTACAGAGATGTGTAGTCGCACCTCTGAGCAATTATAGACAATAGACAACAGGTGCAGGAGTAGGCCATTCGGCCCTTCAAGCCAGCACCGCCATTCAATGTGATCATGGCTGATCATCCCCAATCAGTACCCCGTTCCTGCCTTCTCCCCATATCCCCTGACTCCGCTATCTTTAAGAGCCCTGTCTAGCTCTCTCTTGAAAGTATCCAGAGAACCGGCCTCTCTGTGAAAGAACTATCTAGAAGAACTATAGAAGATCATCTATAAAAGGCAAGACTTGGAACATGTTTAGATACATACTAAACATTTTTTTTTGTACAATTTTCCAAAGGGAAGTTGTGGAATCTGACTTGATATTCCTTGGTCTACTGATACTGGAAAACAAACTGAAGCCTCAAACAAGTCCCGTGTTACTGGAGCTGTCCAAGGCCAGGATTCGCACGGTGATGATCACAGGTACCGGGCACATTCAGCCGACCTCTACCCATCACAGGACGTTTACGGGAATGATCCCGGGGATAACGCGTTCACATATGATGAGCACGTGATGGCTCTGGGCCTGTACTCGCTGGTGTTTATTGCAGATGGAATATAGTGTAACCAACTGTGGAATTATATACTTTGGTTATAGGAATAAAGGCCTAGACTATTTTCTAAATGGGGAGAGAATCCAGAAATCGGAGGCGCAAAGGGACTTGGGAGCTGGTGCAGGATTCACAAAAGGTTAATCTGCAAGTTGAATTGGTAGTAAAGAAAACAAACTCAATGCCAGCATTTATTTCAAGAGGGCTTGTATACAAAAAACAGGGATGTAATGCTGAGGCTCGATAAGGCACCGGACACATTTGGAGTATTGTGAGCAGTTTTGGGCCCCATTTCTGGCTCTGGAGAGGGTCCATAGGAGGTTTACAAGAATGATCCCAGGAATGAGTGGGTTAGTCTATGATGAGCTTTTGTCGGCACTGGGCCTGTACTCGCTGGAGTTTAGAAGGTTGAGGGGGGACCTCATTGAAACTTACACAGTAGTGAAAGGCCTGGATGTGGAGAGGATGTTCCCACTAGTGGGAGAGTCTAGGACCAGAGGGTACAGCCCCAGAATTAAAGAATGTACCTTTAGGAAGGAGATGAGGATGAATTTATTTTGCCAGGGGTTGGTGAATCTGTGGATTCATTGCCACAGACGGCTGTAGAGGCCTAGTCATTAGGTAGTTTTAAAGTGGAGATTGACAGATTCTTGATTAATGCGGGTGTCAGAGGTTATGGGGAGAAGGCAGGAGAATGGGGTTTGGAGGGAGAGATAGATCAGCCATGATTGAATGGCGGAGTAGACTTGATGGGCCGAATGGCCTAATTCTGCTACTATCACTTATGAATTGTGCTGGCTCAAAGGGCCGAATGGCCTACTCCTGCACCTATTGTCTATTGTCTTATGAAGTTATCAGGAAGGTCTCAGCTTCAGTCTTTGACTGCACCAACTGGCCATGTCCAGAAGCAATAAAATGTAGAAACAAGGAACTGCAGATCCTGGTTTATAAAAAAGAAGTGCTGGAGTAACTCAGCGGGTCAGGCAGCATCTGTGGGGAACATGGATAGGTGACGTATTTGGTGCGGGCACCTTCTTCAGATTGCTGGGTAGGGGGAAGAAAGCTGTAAAAGTGAGGTGTTGACGGGACAAAACCCGGCAAGTGATGATGATGGTGAAGATGCCACTTTATTGTCACCCGTACCTAGTGAGGGGCAGTGAGTTTACACACACAAGAGTCACCGCAAAGATGCTGCCAAAGGTACAAAAAGTGCTCAATCCTTCATCTCCCCCCCCTCCCCAGGTGAAAATGAGAGAAAATAACGTGCCCCCCTTAGAGCCCCCCCTACGGAGAGAAGAGGAGGAAGTCTGAAATGTGAAGCTGGAGGGGGGGGGGGTGGGTGGGGACGGGAGGGGGGGAAAGGGACGGGAGGGTGGGGAGGTGGGGTGGGGGGGACGGGAGGGGTGGGAAGGGACGGGAGGGTGGGGAGGAGGGGTGGGGATGGGAGGGGTGGGAAGTGAGGGGGGTGGGAACAGGAGGGATGGGGGTGTGAAGTGGGGGGGGTGTGAAGTGGGGAGGGTGAAAGTGAGGCAAAATTGGGGGAGCAATGGGTGCACACAGCAGGGGAGGGGGCTCCAGAAATAGATAGGGGGGGAGATTATAGACTTTAGTTGGACCACTTTGCATGTAAACACCTTACGAAGATCATTTGACCTGATATATTTAAGAGAGAGTTAGATTTAGCTCTTTGGGCTAAAGGAACCAAGGGATATGGGGAGAAAGCAGGAACGGGGTACTGATTTTGGATGCTCAGCCGTGATCATATTGAATGGCGGTGCTGGGTGGAAGGGCCGAATGGCCTACCCTTGCACCTACTGTCTATGTTTCTATGATATGTACCTCAGGGAGTTCGCTGGGTGATGGTGTTGCTTTCATTAAGCTGTGGTAGGTTTGGGCTGAGTTTATAACGTGATTGTTTTGCACAGGGGACAACCTGCAGACGGCTGTCACGGTGGCCAGGAACTCTGGCATGATCCCAATGGCCCACAGAGTCATCCTAGTCGAAGCCTCAAAGGCAAAGATATCTGGCACAGCGGTCATCAGCTGGAGAGTGGTGGAGAATGGCAAGGATCATCGCCGGGCGTGTGCTGGTGTAAGTATTGAGGGAACATCAGATGCTGGCGCTCACAACAGTGTTATGTAGGAGGGAACTGCAGATGCTGGTCTAAACCGAAGATAGACACAAAGTGCTGGAGTAACTCAGCGGGACAGGCAGCATCTCTGGAGAGAGGGAATGGGTGGCGTTTCGAGTCGAGACACTTCCTCAGACTCATACGCACACTTTGATGTTATATCTGTCAACAAAGCTTGAATCAACTTGCTCTAAAACTTTGTGACAAATACATGGTAATAATTCTGGCTCTGTACGTTTGCATTAAGGAGAGTGATCAATTGTCATATCTACCAAAACGGAACAATAACATTCTTAAGGGCCTGTCCCACTTACGTGACTTTTTCGGCGACTGCCGGCACCCGTCATAGGTCGTTGCAGGTCACTGAAAATGTTCAACATGTTGAAAATCCAGCGGCGAACAGAACAAGGTACGACTCTTTGGGCGACTACTCACGACCATACAGGTGTCACCCGCGACATGTCACCTGTACGGCCATGAGTAGTCGCCCAGAGAGTCGTACCTTGTTCTGGTCGCCGCTGGATTTTCAACACGTTGAACATTTTCGGCGACCTGCTGCGACTATGACGGGTGCCGGCAAGTTGCTGAAAAAGTTGCGTAAGTGGGACAGGCCCTTTACTCGCTGCAGCTTCACAAGCCCCGTAAATACAACACACAGATAAATATACAATTACCAATAACACTGTCAATTAATAACCGTAATAATAGGTAACCATAGCAGTGCAAGTCTGAAGTTAAGGGAATGTGCTTTTTTGTCTTATGTCCCGAAATGGAACTATGCAATTCTCCCAGTGGCAGCAGGCCAACAAGTCTGTGAAACACATGATATCAACTGGAGAGCAGTCCTCAGCTACTATCTACCTCATTGGAGACCCTCGGACTATCTTTGATTGGACTTTACAAGGCTAATTTTTTCCTGGGATGGTGGGACTGTCGTATCCTGAGAGAAAGGAGCGGCTGGGCTTGTACACTCTGGAGTTTAGAAGGATGAGAGGGGATGTTATTGAAACAAGTAAGATTATTAAGGGTTTGGACACGCTAGAGGCAGGAAACATGTTCCCGATGTTGGGGGAGTCCAGAACCAGGGGCCACAGTTCAAGAATTAGGGGTAAGCCATTTAGAACGGAGATGAGGAAACACTTTTTCACACAGAGAGTTGTGAGTCTGTGGAATTCTCTGCCTCAGAGGGCGGTGGAGGCTGGTTCTCTGGATACTTTCAAGAGAGAGCTAGATAGGGCTTTTAAAGATAGCGGAGTCAGGGGATATGGGGAGAAGGCAGGAACGGGGTATTGATTGGAGATGATCAGCCGTGATCACATTGAATGGCAGTGCTGGCTCGAAGGGCCGAATGGCCTACTCCTGCACCTATTGCTTATTGTCCGTTGTCTTTACTGCCGTTATCGTGCTCTAAACGTTATTCACGATATTCCCTTTATCATGTATCTATACGCTGTAAATCTAGTCGATTATAATTATGTGTTGACTTTCCGGTGGCTGGTAGCACGCAACAAAAGCTTTTCACTGTACCTCGGTACACGGGACAATGAACTAAAACTGAACTTGAAAACAGTGCTCCAGAGATGACAATAAGCAAAGAAAGAAAAAAATAAGTTTAATAATAAATAATAATAATGTGTGTTTGTGTGTTGAAGGAAAGTAAAATAGCGATGGATGACTTTGAAAAGAATAAAGACTTTCACTTTGTAATGACGGGGAAATCCTACGAGATTCTGGTTCACCACTTCTACCATTTACTGCCCAAGGTATGTTCTAGCCCGCGGTGTGACCACTCTGCTCACTCACCTCCCGCTTTTTTAAAACATTTAAAAAAAAAATTCAATGATTAAAAAAATAATATTACACTACAATAAAACCAACCAGAACCCACCATCATGATACAATACAAACAAATATCCTTAATAAACTGCTGTACACTCTTACACTCCTTGTCAAGGATGCATTCAACACCCTGCGGAGCCCAGAAAACTCCCCCATTGTGTCCGTGGACAGGGTGTCTTCCCTTTCCAACCCCACCCACTCACCTCCCACTGGTAGGTTCGTTAGTTTACTTTAGAAATACAGCACGGATTGAACAAGATCTTCCCAACTGTCTCTCCTCTCTGTGATAGAATTCTTAGTCTTACAAAATTCTTCAGGGGTTGGACAGGCTAGATGCAGGAAGATTGTTCCCGATGTTGGGGAAGTCCAGGACAAGAGGTCACAGTTTAAGGATAAGGGGGAAGTCTTTTAGGGCCGAGATGAGAAAATTGTTTTTCACACAGAGAGTGGTGAATCTGTGGAATTCTCTGCCACAGAAGGTAGTTGAGGCCAGTTCGTTGGTCATATTTAAGAGGAAGTTGGATGTGGCCCTTGTGGCTGAAGTGATCAGGGGGTATGGAGAGAATGCAGGTACAGGATACTGAGTTGGATGATCAGCCATGATCATATTGAATGGCGGTGCAGGCTCGAAGGGCCGAATGGCCTACTCCTGCACCTAATTTCTATGTTTCTATGTTTCTATAAATGTCACCTCCAAGAAGCCACCTTAACTCATTCTTTTGTATCCTGTATATAAATACAAAACATCTGGACGGGAATATTCAATATCATTTCTAAAACACTTAAAATTCAATTGGAGCCAGGTTCAAAATTAATAATATTTGGAATGTCAGAGGGCTGCCCTAAGTTAACGACACTTCCTTGATTACTGTTTAATAACCGCAAAAAAACGTATACTGAAAGATAACAGTCCCCACAGTGAAGATGCGGATCGCAGAAATGACCGAGACACTACGGCTAGAAAAAATAAGGCTTGTTTTGTCTGACAAATCAGATCAATTTTCCAAAATATGGTCTCCTTTCGTTGAATTTCTTTAACAACATAATGGTTGAACACAAACTCAAAACCGGCGCTCGGGTGGGGTGAGCGTGCGTAGGGAAGGGCGGTGGGATATATTTCCGCTTCTTTCACACCTTCATTAGTCCCGGGGTTTTTTTTTTTCTCTTTCGTGTCTTTTTCGAAATTCTGTCTTTTCTTTTCTTTTTTCTTTCCCTTTTTTCCTTTTTCCTTTTTCCCGATTTAGTTATTAGTATATAAAATGTTAAAATTAAAGCTGTACGAAAATTGTATAATTGTTATGTCGATTACTTTCTCTTTGTACAATTGCTTCTAATAAAATTAAAAAAAAAGAGATACAGCGTGGAAACAGGCTGGGACCGCGCCGACCAGCGATCCCCACACACTAACACTATCCTACACACACACCAGGGACAATTTTTACATTTACACCCAGCCAATTAACCTACAAACCTGCACGTCTTTGGAGTGTGGGAGGAAACCGAAGATCTCGGGGAAAACACACGCAGGTCATGGGGAGAATCACGGGGAGAACGTACAAACTCCGCACAGACAGCGCCCGTGGTCGGGGTGGAACCCGGGTCTCCGGCGCTGTGAGGCAGCAACTCTACCGCTGCGCCAGCGTGCCGCCATTATAGACGGCAGTGTGACCACACTCTGCTCACTCACCTCCCACTGTCTCCTGGTGACCAACTGAGTGACCACCCAGTGTGCTTGTGTCTTTCAGTTGCTGCTGAACACCACTGTCTTTGCCCGGATGTCACCCAACCTGAAGGGCAGCCTCATTGAGGAGTTCCAGAAACTGGAGTAAGTTTTACTCAGGTCGAACTTTTAACTGAGTGAATCACAGACTATATTATAAAAAAGTCCTTTGAGCACCCACATTGATTTTAAGCATCAAGTTACAAGTCGAGTCAAGTCACGAGAGTTTATTGTCATGTGTCCCAGATAGGACAATGAAATTCTTGCTTGCTGCAGCATGACAGAATATTGTAGGCATAAATACAGATCAGATTCATTGTGTCCATATACCATACAATATTTATATACACACATAAATCAACAGATAAAGTGCAATAGGCTGTTATAGTTCAGAGTTTGTTTGATGGGGAATTTAATAGCCAGATGGCTGTGGGGAAGATGCTGTTCCTGAACCTGGATGTACCAGATTTCAGGCTCCTGTACCTTCTTCCTGAAGGTAGCAGGGAGATGAGTGTGTGACCAGGATGGTGTGGGTCCTTGATGATGCTGGCAGCCTTTTTGAGGCAGTGACTGTGATAGATCCCATCGATGGAAGGGAGGTCAGAGCCAATGATGGACTGGGCAGTGGTCACAACTTTCTGCATTTTTTTCCGCTCCTGGACGCTCAAGTTGCTGAACCAGGCCACGATGCAACCGGTCAGCAAGCTCTCTACTGTGCACCTGTAGAAGTTAGAGAGAGTCCTCCTTAACATACCGACTCTCCGTAATCTTTTCAGGAAGTAGAGGCGCTGATGTATTTTCTTTATAATTGCATCAGTGTTCTGGGTCCAGGAAAGATCTTCAGAAATATGCACGCCCAGGCATTTGAAGCTCTTGACCCTTTCCACCATCGACCTGCTGATGTAAACGGGACTGTGGGTCCCCATCCTACTCCTTCCAAAGTCCACAATCAGTTCCTTGGTTTTGCTGGTGTTGAGAGCGAAATCTTTAATTCAGATCAAAGATTCATTGAATTGTTTAACTCAATTTCTGTAATTCATTCATGAAGTGGGTAAATTCATAAGTTCTAGGAGCAAAATTTGACCATTCGGCCCATTAAGTCTACTTCAATCATGGCTGACCTATCCCTCCCTCCTAACCCCATTCTCCTGCCTTCTCTCCATAACCCCTGACACCCGTACAAATCAACAATCTACCTGTGGTGTTGCCAGCAGAGTCGTTTCCACAGCAAGGCTCAACACAAGGTTTGAAGAATAGACGTGTAGCATCCTACCACAGGTCAATCAGTCTGAAGAAGGGTCCTGACCAGAGTGTAGGACCAGGGGTCACAGCCTCAGAATTAAAGGGCACTGTTTGAGATATAGAGGTGAGGAGGAACTTCATTAGTCAGAGGGCGGTGAATCTGTGGAACTCATTGCCACAGACAGCTGTGGAGGCCAAGTCCGTGGATATTTCTAATCTCTTTGTATATCCTAATCTCTCTTCTTTAGAAATATCCACTGACTTGGCCTCCACAGCCCTCTGTGGCAAAGAATCCCACAGATTCACCACCCTCTGACTAAGAAAACCGATGTTTCACCGCTTTCTAAAGACACATCCTGACTCTGCATCAGTTCAGTAATCCAACCAAGACAATATAAGAACTTTAAGAATAAGGAGTAAGCCATTTAGAACGAAGACGTGGAAACACTTTTTCTCACAGAGAGTGGTGAGTCTGTGGAATTCTCTGCCTCAGAGGGCAGTGGAGGCCGGTTCTCCGGATACTTTCAAGAGAGAGCTAGATAGGACTCTTAAAGGTAGCGGAGTCAGGGGATATGGGGAGAAGGCAGGAACGGGGCACTGATTGGGGATGATCAGCCATGATCACATTGAATGGCGGTGCTGGCTCGAAGGGCCGAATGGCCTACTCCTGCAACTATTGTCTATTGTCTAATATAGAAGACTCGCTGGGCCAAATGGTCAAATCCTGCTCCTACTGTGTGTCTGATGTGTAGGAAAGAACTCCAGATGCTGGTTTAAATCAAAGGTGGTCACAAAATGCTGGAGTGCCTCGGCGGGACAGGCAGCATCTCTGGAGAGAAGGAAAGGGTGACGTCTCAGTCTGAAGAAGGGTCTCGACCCGAAACATCACCCTTTCCTTCTCTCCAGAGATGCTGCCCCTCCCGCTGAGTTACTCCAGCACTTTGTCTGCCTATGTCTGATGTCTTTCAATGATATCTAGAAAAGGATCTTGCCTGTGAGAGTGGAGGTGCTGATGCTGGAAGTCGTCAAGTCTGGATCTGCACCTCCTGGTTTATAGGTCCTGCAGGGGGCCGAGTGTAGTTCCCGTGGTGTGTTCGGCTGAACGCACTACTCTCTGCAGAGCCTTCCTGTACTCGGCAGAGCAGTTCCCAAACCAGATTGTGATGTTTCCGGACGAGATGCGTTCCACAGCCGCTGAGTAGAAGCACTGGAGGATCTTCAGAGACACTCTGAGTTTCCTCAGCTGCCTGAGGTGGTGAAGGCGTTGCCTTGCCTTACTCACCAGTGCTGAAGCGTGTGATGTCCATGTCAGACCCTCTGTGATGTGGCCTCCCAGGTATTTAAAGCAGCTCACACTATCCACAGTAGTGTCTGAATGAGTGCTGCATTTTCTGTTCCAGTTACTACGTGGGCATGTGTGGAGATGGTGCGAATGACTGCGGGGTAAGTCTGGCTGCAATTCCCATCATCAATTTTCAGTTGTCCTTCAGATGTGAAATGCGTTTCATTGCCTGACGATAGGATCGCGGATAATCCTTCCCATACTAAGGTCCTGATGTTCCATTGTAGAATCTATCTGCTGCAGATAGATACTTCAATCACCTCTTCTGTTTTAGACTTTTAGACTCTACTTTAGAATTGAGACTTTAGAGATACAGCGCAGAAACTGGCCCTTCGCCCACCGAGTCCGCGCCGACCAGCCACTAACATCATCATCGTCATCATCACACGCACACACACGCAGACAGACAGACAGACAGACAGACAGACACACGGGCTGATTTTACAACCATCCGACGCCAATTAACCCTACAAACCTACTCGTCTTTGATGTGTGGGTGGAAACCAGAGCACCCGGAGAAAACCCACGTGGTCACAGGGTGAACGTACAAACTCCGTACGGACAGCACCTGTAGTCGGGATCTCTGGCGGCTGTGAGGCAGCAACTCTACCGCTGCGCCACCGTGCTGTTTTCTGGAGTTAATAAGCAAACAATGAGAAAGTAAACAATAGACAAAAAGTGCAGGAGTAGGCCATTCGGCCCTTCGAGCCTGCACCGCCATTCAATGTGATCATGGCTGATCATCCACGATCAGTACCCTAATACAAACTATGTAAAGTTATCTATGAACTGACTGCAACGATATAGACTGGTACAGACGTTCCACTAATGTCACAATCCACATATTTACATTTCCAACATGTTAACCTTCCACCTCTTGATCCCGTAAGTGAATTAAAATTGTGGGATGTAAATTAATTTACTAAACCAACTCTAATGGGCCTGTCCCACTTATGCGACTTTTTCGGCGACTGCCGACACCCGTCATAGGTCGTTGCAGGTGGCCGAAAATGTTCAACATGTTGAAAATCCAGCGGCGACCAGAACAAGGTACGACTCTTTGGGCGACTACTCACGGCCATACAGGCTTCACCCCGCAACATGTTGCCCGTATGGTCGTGAGTCGTCTCCTCAGTCGCCCAAAGAGTCGTAGCAACTTTCTGGTCGCCGCTGGGTCTTCAACACGTTGAACATTTTCGGCCACCTGCTGCGACTATGACGGGTGCCGGCAGTCGCTGAAAATGTCACGTAAGTGGGACAGGCCCTTTAATCCTGTTGTACAAGATGTTGGTGAGGTTGTACTTGCATTACTGTGTCAGTTTTGCAATAGGAAGCGTGTTAAGCTGCAGAAAATGCCGAGAACATGGACCAGAACGTTCCCAGGACTCGAGGGCCTGAGCTGCAGGGAGAGACTTGGCAGGCTAGGACTTTATTCCTTGGAGAGCAGGAGGCTGAGGGGTGGTGTTATAGAGGAGTATAAATTGAGATGTAGAAAAGAGGTTTATCAGATCTTACAGAGGTGTACAAAATCTTAAAGAATAGACAGGATAAATGTACAGTTATTTACCCAGAGGAGGTGAATCGAGAACCAGAGGGCTAAGTTTAAGGTGAGAGGGGAAAGATTTCATAGGAACCAAAGGAGCAACATTTTAGAGGGTGGAACAAGCTGCCAGAGGAGGTATTGTTTAAGAATACTGAAGAAGGGTCTCGACCCGAAACGTCACCTATTCCTTTGCTCCATAGATGCTGCCTCACCCGCTGAGTTTCTCCAGCATTTTTGTGTGCCAGAAGAGGTAGTTGAGGCAGGTAGTATAACTACATTTAAAAGGCACTTGGACAGGTACATGGATAGGACAGGTTTAGAGGGATATGGACCAAATGTGGGCAAATGGGACTAGCATAGATGGGTCAGCATGGAGGACCTGGGCCGAAGGGCCTGTGTCCATGTTCTGTGACTCTGAGACTCTATGAGTTGTTAACGGTGGTTCTCAGGTGGAGTGGAGCTGGGGAAATGCTAATTGACAGTCTTTGTCTCTCAGTTCTCTGGGCTGTCTGTCTGTGCGACTCTAACATGTATATATTTCTAGGCTTTAAAGACAGCCCACGCAGGGATCTCCCTGTCAGAGCACGAGGCCTCTGTAGCGTCGCCATTCACCTCGAAAATACCCAACATTGAGTGCGTTCCACAGCTCATCAAGTAGGTCGACATGGATTTATCACAACTCTCATGTCAAAGCTCTCCCTGTCACAGGTGAAGGACAAATGTCTCCTCCCCGACCCCCCCAGCCCACTCCCCTCTCTCCTCCCTCCTTCGCTACATCTCCCCTCTCTCCCCCCCAGCCCACTCCCCTCTCTCCCCCCTCCCTCGCTACACTCCCCTCTCTCTCCCCCCACCCCACTCCCCTCTCTTCCCCCCACTCCCCTAGGCCCACTCCCCCTGACCCCACTCCCCTCTCTCCCCCCCACCCCGCTCCCCTCTCCACCCCCCTGACCCCACTCCCCTCTCTCCCCTGACCCCCAGCCCACTCCCGTCTATTCCCCCCGCCCCCCGCCCCACACCCCTCTGGGTGCTGCAGTTTCCACCCATAGAGTATTTGTCTTTCACCAACCCGGCTGCCGTGAGGAATAATCTTGTCCTGTGGTGCTGCCTTCTTTGTAAAACCATAAATGATGCATCACTGCAGATAAGGGAGTTCCGGTTTTATTTTACAAACAGGCGGAAAGACATGAAAATGAAAAGGCAAATGTTTCAGCAGGGGGTACCCGAGAGCCAAGCTTTTTTGTGGACACAAGGAACTGCAGATGCTGGAATCTCGGGTTTGGGTCTCGACCTGAAACATCACCCATTGCATCTCTCCAGAGACGCTGCCTGTCCCGCTGAGTTACTCCAGCATCTTGTGTCTGCCTGCAGAAGCCTACGTTGACTAACTTGGCTGCAGCTGGGTTGTGGAAGCAGAGATGAGGATTGATGGTGAGATTGGTGGACCGTTCTGAATCAGTTGAGTGATCAATGCTGTTCTTGTTTTTGTCTCCCACAGGGAGGGCAGGGCAGCTGTGGTCACGTCATTCTGCATCTTTAAGTACATGGCCGTCTACAGCATGATCCAGTACCTTGGGGTTCTGTGTCTCTACTGGGTATGGGTAACATCAATTTCGCTAACTTCAAGTAAACCCCTCTCTCTCCGGCCCTCCGCCACCCAAGTTGACGCACCAGTTTTTTGTGTACCTTCAAAGTCATCTTGTTCAGTCTCGTTGTCTGTAACCCGTTTTCACCTCACCTACAGCTTACAATGACCTGTTTCCTTTATCATAGTTACTTTAGAAACATAGATAATAGATGCAGGAGAAGGCCATTCGGCCCTTCGAGCCAGCACCGTCATTCATTGTGATCATGGCTGATCATCCACAATCAGTACCCCATTCCTGCCTTATCCCCTGACTCCACTAGCCCCTAGAGCTCTATCTACTTTCTTGCATATCTTTCATTCATTTGTTCTATATCGCTCTATTAAAACCGTATATGTCTCTCATTTCCCTTTCCCCTGACTCTCGGTCTGAAGAAGGGTCTCGACCCAAAATGTTACCCATTCCTTATCTGCAGAGATGCTGCCTGGCCCGCTGGGTTACTCCAGCACTCTGTGAAACGTCACCTATCCATGTTCTCCACAGATGCTGCCTGACCCGCTGAGTTACTCCAGCACTCTGTGAAACGTCACCTATCCATGTTTCCCACAGATGCTGCCTGACCCGCTGAGTTACTCCAGCACTCTGTGAAACGTCACCTATCCATGTTCTCCACAGATGCTGCCTGACCCGCTGAGTTACTCCAGCACTCTGTGAAACGTCACCTATCCATGTTCTCCACAGATGCTGCCTGACCCGCTGAGTTACTCCAGCACTCTGTGTCTGTCTTCACCATTGTTCTTGTTGAGAAACTATGAGAAACATCTCACTATTAATTTCACTCAGCCAAGTATTCATCTAATTTTGTGGATTCAAAAGGCCTTGGTGAAGATTCCGTGCTGCATTTGTAATGTACGGAACTGTACAGTATCCACATTGGAAAGAATTAAATTCAGGAATGAGGAATTGATTATTCTGAATCAAAATTGATTATTCTGAATCATGAATGCGAATAACTCAAAATAAATGGAAACCAAGAAATCTGAATCCACTTGCTCAAAATGATTTAATTAATTTAGATTTATGTTAATATTCTACAGTATATTATTTCTAATCAGGTGTCTATTTGTTCATTAAAATGCATGCATTTCTTCAAATACGAGACTATTTGAAATCACATACCCAAGACTGTCAAGATATGGTTCCAGACATACTAGACGAATGCATGAATAGAAACTCGGATTCAAATAAGTTAATATCGTACCTTTATAATACCCTTTTAAATATACAAATCCCATCGTCGGAAATAATCAGGCGAGCTTGGGAAGATGAATTGGGCCTAACAATTTTAAAAGATAGATGGGAGGAAAGCCTTCTATATATACACAACTGTTCTCTTAACGTTAGGCATTCGTTAATACAATTTAAAATACTGCATAGACTTTATTATTCAAAGTCTAATCTGAATAAGATCTTCCCAAAGGTTTCACCTATTTGTGATAAATGTCTCCTTCAGGAAGCAACCATAATTCATTATTTTGTTTTGGTTTTTTTTGTTGTTGTTTTGTTTGAAGTAAGTACAGTAGTGTGGTACTTGAGTACCTAATACATACATACATATTCCCATTCTTGTACAACTTCGTACTTTTGATTTAATAATAAAAGAACAGTGAGAGAAAAAAGAAACGAAGAGTGTCGGAATGGATAGACAAGCGAGTAGAAACAGAAAGCAAAAGAAATAAAGGACAGAGATGAGAAGCTAAAAAGATTGAAAGAAAAGGAGAAAGTAAAGAAAAGAGAGATTAGGAGAGATCTACCTAATTCGTATTTTTGCCCATCCGTCACCCGGTTCTAAACCATTTAATTTCTAAGGTTATGTTATGTTGCACCATATGCTTGTAAAAAGTTGATAAAAGGAGACCAAATCTTTAAGAATAGGTCTACTTTGCCTAGTAGGAGGAATCTCATTTCTTCAAGATGTAGCATTTCAGACATGTTTGAGATCCACATTTTGAATGTTGGCGTAGGTGCGTTTTTTCCAAAATGTGAGTATGTTTTTTTGCTGTTATTAGACCGTAATTAAGAAAAGCTTCTTGGAATATAGTTAGTTTACTTCCCTCTTCCATTGCTCCAAAGATAATTCAGTTCTGTATTGGGGTTCAATTTTGTGTTAAATAGTTTTGTAAAAATTCCAAAAATTTCATTCCAAAATGTATTACAGTTTTGTACAAGAGACAAAGGAAATGTGCTATAGTGGCATTTTGAGTTAGACATTTGTTCGCAGATGGGGGGGAAACATTTGAAAATATTTTATTCTGTCTAGTTTTTCGAATAATATAATCTATGTAAAATTTTAAATTGAATTAGGTTATGTCTAACATTAATTGAACATTTGTTTACATATAATAATTTTTTTTCCCATCTATCATTCGGTAATTTTTATCAATAACTCTTGTTCCCAGTCCCTTCTAATTGCCTCTGTTGTTGGTGTTTCTATATTTAGAATTATATTATATAAGTAAGATATTAAATTGCTTGATTCTGCCTTTTTATTCATTCCTTCCTCCAATAAATCTGGGGTTTAAAGTTTGATATCCTTGTATATATTTTTTCAAATAATCTTGAATTTGAAAGGTATTTGAATATTGATTACTTTTTCAAATTATATTTTAGTTGTAATTGTTGGAATGATAAAAGTTTTCCCATTTCATACATATCTCCCATCATTTTAATTCCTATTCTTTCCCAATGGATAAACGTTTTTATCAATAATGGATGGTTTGAATGAGGGATTATTAGCTATTGGAGAAAGAAGCGATAATTTTCTTAATTTTAAAGTTAGTTTTATTTGTTTCCAAATTCATATTATACTGTGAATAATTGGATTCTTCTTATATATTATATTGTTCAATTTCATCGGGGAAAGAAGGATCGCTCCTATATTATAAGGGGAACAATCCTCTTTCTCCATTCTTATCCAATCTACCTGTTGGGCAGAACTGTCCAACCAATAGATTATATTTTTAATATTCACTGCCCAATAGTAATACAATAAGTTAGGGAGTGTCAGTCCCCCTGATTCTTTAGATTTACACAAGTGTTTTTTTTTTAATTCTGTGTGATTTATAATCCCATATAAAGTTTATAATATCAGAATCTCGTTTTTTAAAGAATTCTTTAGGTAAGTATATTGGTATTGATTGAAATAGGTACAATATTTGTGGTAAGATGATCATTTTTATCGCATTTATTCTGCCTATTAAGGACATCGGCAGTGTTTTCCAAAATTTTAATCAACCCATTTAATTTAGTTAATAAAGGCATATAGTTTGCGTTGAGTAATGATTTATATTTCCTAGTGATTTGGATGCCCAAATACTTAAATTTTTCTGTTGCAATTCTAAAGGGGAATTTCAACAGATATGTCGGCTCTTGAGGTTTTATCGTCATAATTTCGCTTTTGTTCCAATTTATTTTATATCCTGAAAAAGAACCAAATTTCTCTATTAAAGTTAGTATATTTGGTATGCTGATTTGCGAATTTGTAATATATAGAAACATAGAAACATAGAAACATAGAAATTAGGTGCAGGAGTAGGCCATTCAGCCCTTCGAGCCTGCACCGCCATTCAATGTGATCATGGCTGATCGTCCCCAATCAATAACCCGTGCCTGCCTTCTCCCCATATCCCTTGATTTCACTAGCCCCCTAAAGCTCTATCTAAAATCTTAAATCCAATAATAATATAATAATATAATAATAATAATAAATATAAATATAAATAAAAATATTAAATATAATAATATGTCGTCTGCATATAATGAAATTTTATTATTTGAGTGTTTGGTATTATATCCATGAATATTCGGATGACTTCTTATACTTTCTGCTAAAGGCTCTATCACTAGTGCAAATAGCAGGGGCGATAGTGCGCACCCCTGCCTATTGCCCCTTGCTAATTGGAATTTCGGGGATAATATATTATTAGTCAGTATTCTAGCCATCGGCTTATCATATAATAATTTTACCCCCATAATAATATAATAACTCATTCTTTTGCCTCCTGTATAAAGTTATATAATTTCTGGAGTTACAAATTTTCTAAAATACTTAAAATAAAATTGGACCCCGACACAGAATTGATTACTCTATGTCTGTCAGAAGGCTGTTCTGAGCTAAACATTATTTCAAAGGCGCTGCCTTAACTATGGCCCGATGACGGCGAAAAAACTAATCCTTAAATTTTGGAAACATACATTAGTCCCTACTGTAACGATGTGGATTACAAACATGTCCGAGACACTACATTTGGAAAATATTAGACTTGTCTTGGCAGAAAAAACAGATCAATTTTTCAAGACATGGACACCCTTTACCGAATTCTTACAAGGACAGTATGGCGCAACACAAATTGGGGTTTAATACAACTATGGGTTGGGTGAGGTGGGCGGGGGGGACGAGGGGCAGGTATATCTCCACCTTTTTCTTTTTCTTTTCTTCTTTTTTTCTTTTTCTCTCTTGTATCTTTATTCACTCTTTGGCCACACTACTTTGGTAGTCTAGGGGTTCTATTCTTCACTTTTCACTTTTTCCCTCTCTTCTTCTTTCTTTCTTCTTTAAAAAAATTAAATTAAATTTTAAAAAAAATGCATGCATTTCACAAACACATTTCTACCCAATTCCTCACAAGTGCTCACTAATCTCACTAATTAAATTCTTTAATGTTGTGTCTTATCTTTATTCGGGTGCTGCAATGGCAAGTCAAATTTCACTACACCAATTGGTGTATGTGATAATAAATGTCCTTTGTATCCTTTGTACATTTTCACAAAGTTCAAAGTGTTCATTTTGATATCAATGTTCATAAGTGATCAGAGAATTAGCCATTCGGCCCATCATGTCTACTCCGCCATTCAATCATGGCTGGTCTATCTCTCCCTCCTAACCCCATTCACCGGCCTTCTCCCCATAATCCCTGACACCCGTACTAATCACGAATCTATCTATCTCTGCCTTAAAGATATCCACTGATGGCCTCCACAGCCTTCAGTAGCAGAGAATGCCACAGATTCACCACCCTTCAGTCTGAAGAAGGGTCTCGACCTGAAACGTCACCTATTCCTTCGCTCCGTAGATGAGTTTCTCCTCCATTGTTGTCTACCCACTGTTTCAATTGCATTTTGTGCAGACTTCATTAACGATGATATTATAGTTATTTTTATTAAGTAGTGAAAACTTTCATCTGCATCAAGTTATATTTTTCGTTTCATTTTAGGAAGCAAATACCTTTGGGAACTATCAGTTTCTGTTTGAGGATTTGGGAATTACAACAATTATTGGTATTACAAGTAAGTATTCTTACTGCAATCCTACGTAAACTCCTACCTAATTACATCAGCCCGTGGCAGGTTGACAATGTGTGTGCCCTTCACTTTCAGTTTCAGTTCAGTTGAGATTATTGTCACGTGTACCGAGGTACAGTGAAAAGCTTTTTGTTGTGTGCTAACCAGTCAGCGGAAAGACAATACATGATTACAATTGAGCCATCCACTGTGTATACAGTGGCTTGCAAAAGTATTCATATCCCTTGAACTTTTCCATATTTTGTCACGTTACAACCACAAACGTAAATGTATTTTATTGGGATTTTATGTGATAGACCAACACAAAGTGGTGCATAATTGTGAAGTGGAAGGAAAATGATACATGGTTTACAAATTTTATTACAAATAAAAAACTGAAAAGTGTGGCGTGCAAAAGTATTCAGCCCCCCTGAGTCAATACTTTGTAGAACCACCTTTCGCTGCAATTACAGCTGCAAGTCTTTTGGGGTATGTGTCTACCAGCTTCTTTTCTTTCTTTTTTGCACATCTAGAGACTGACATTTTTTGCCCATTCAGTAGATTCTCTGCAAAATAGCTCAAGCACAGTCAGATTGGATGAGAGAGCATCTGTGAACAGCAATTTTCAAGTCTTGCCAGAGATTCTCAATTGGATTTAGGTCTGGACTTTGACTGGGCCATTCTAAACACATGAATATGCTTTGATCTAAACCATTCCATTGTAGCTCTGGCTGTATGTTTTAGGGTCATTGTCTTACTGGAAGGTGAACCTCCGCCCAGTCTCAAGTCTTTTGCAGACTCTAACAGGTTTTCTTCCAAGATTGCCCTGTATTTGGCTCCATCCAATTTCCCCATCAACTCTGACCAGCTTCCCTGTCCCTGCTGAAGAAAAGCATCCCCACAGCATGATGCTGCCACCACCATGTTTCACAGTGGGGATGTGTGTGTTCAGGGGTGATGTGCAGTGTTAGTTTTCCGCCACACATAGCGTTTTGCATTTAGCACAAAAAGTTCAATTTTTGGTCTCATCAGACCAGAGCACCTTCCTCCACATGTTTGCTGTGTCCCCCACATGGCTTGTGGCAAACTGCAAACGGGACTTCTTATGGCTTTGTTTCAACAATGGCTTTCTTCTTGCCACTCTTCCATAAAGGCCCGATTTGTGGAGTGCACGACTAATAGTTGTCCTGTGGACAGATTCTGCCACCTGAGCTGTGGATCTCTGCAGCTCCTCCAGAGTTACCGTGGGTCTCTTGGCTTCTTCTCTGATCAAAGCTCTCCTTGCCCGGCCTGTCAGTTTAGGTGGACGGCCATGTCTTGGTAGCTTTGCAGTTGTGCCATACGCTTTCCATTTTCTGATGATGGATTGAACAGTGCTCCATGAAATGTTCAAAGCTTGGGATATTTTTTAATTACCTAACCCTGCTTTAAACTTCTCCACAACTTTATCCCTGACCTGTCTGGTGTGTTCCTTGGGCTTCATGATGTTGTTTGTTCACTAATGTTCTCTAACAAACCTCTGAGGCCGTCACAGAATAGCTGTATTTATATTGAGATTAGATTACACACAAGTGGACTCTATTTACTAATTAGGTGACTTCTGAAGGCAATTGGTTACAATGGATTTTATTTAGGTGTATCAGAGTAAAGGGGGCTGAATACTTTTGCATGCCACACTTTTCAGTTTTTTATTTGTAAAAAAATTTGAAAACCATGTATCATTTTCCTTCCACTTCACAACTATGCGCCACTTTGTGTTGGTCTATCACATAAAATCCCAAAATCCATTTACGTTTGTGGTTGTAACGTGACAAAATGTGGAAAAGTTCAAGGGGTATGAAAACTTTTGCAAGCCACTGTAGATACATGATAAGGGATTAACGTTTAGTGCAAAGTAAAGCCAACAAAGTCCGATGGATAGTCCGAGGGTCACCAATGAGGTAGATAGTAGTTCAGGACCGCTCTCTGGTTGTGGTAGGATGGTTGAATTGCCTGATTACAGTTGGGATGAAACTGTCCTCGAATCTAGAGGTTTGTTTAAGAAAAAACTGCAGATGCTGGATAAATCGAAGGTAGACACAAAATGCTGGACAAACTCAGCGGGTGAGGCAGCATCTATGTAGCGAAGGAATAGGTGACGTTTTGGGTCTGAAGAAGGGTCTCGACCCGAAACGTCACCTATTCCTTCGCTCCATAGATGCTGCCTCACCCGCTGAGTTTCTCCAGCATTTTTGTCTACTTTTGAATCTAGAGGCATGCGTTTGCTTAAGAGGGGAGAAGAGGGAGTGGCCAGGGTGCGACGCGTCCTTGATTATGCTGCTGGCCGTGATAAAAAGAGAGATAATCCCTGAACGCTGAAAGTGTGATGAGATTTTTTTGTAGTGGATACGTGTTAACAAATATTGACTTTTTAGTCATACGCACACGGCTTCAAGGTCAGTTTATTGTCATGTACCAATTAAGGTACAGTGATATTTGAGTTACCATACAGCCATACTAAGTGAAAAGCAAAAAGAGACTTAACAAGACACACTGCCACATAATATAACATTTAACATAAACATCCACTACAGTGACCCCCCATTCCTCACTGTAATGGAAGGTAATAAAGTCTCCCTCTTTATTCTCCCGCGCCAAAATACATTAATGGTGATGTATTTCATAATCATCATCATCATAATCATACTTTATTGGCCAAGTATGTTTTGCAACATACGAGGGATTTGATTTGCCACACAGTCATATCATGAAAAAGCCACAGAACACACAATATACATTTTAACATAAACATCCATCACAGTGACTCCTCCACATTCCTCACTGTGATGTAAGGCAAAATAAAGTTCAATCTTTTCCCTTCTTTGTCCTCCAGCAGTCAGGGGCCTTGAGCCCTCCATTGACGGGACAATCTTGATTCCCGTAGCAGCCGGTGGGGCTCTCTGCGTCGGGGCGATCGAGCTCCCGCATCGGAGGGATCTCAGCTCCCCCGCGCTGGGCGATCGGACCCCAGGTTTTATGGAAAATGTATTTTCTTTGAGATAGAGAATTCTAAAACTAGAGAGCACAGCCTTGAGGTGAGAGTGGATAAATTTAAGCAGAGCATCTTTTTCACTCAGAGGGTAGTCTGTATCTGGAATGAGCAGCCACAGGAAGCTAGAGATGAGGATACAATTAGCACTTTTAAGAACCATTTTGCCAGATACCTTGAACCTTAGCACTTTTAAGAACCATTTTGCCAGATACCTTGAACCTTTAACTATATACGGTGAATGTCGTGATTGTGTTCATGTGTAGTCTTTTCCTTCAGTGGGATGCAGGCAAACAAATGTTTTTCACTGTACCTCAGTACACGTGACATTAACAAACTAAACTAAAGTCAATCTGGATAGGATGGTTCAGGGACTGTGGGCCAAACGCAGGCGAAGAGAGAGTTAGATTTAGCTCTTGGGGCTAACGGGATCAAGAGATTTGGGGAGAAAGCAGGAACGGGATACTGAGCCTGGATGATCAGCCATGATCATATTGAATGGCGGTGCTGGATCGAAGGGCCAAATGGCCTCCTCCTGCACCTACTTTTTATGTTTCTAAATGGGACTAGCCCAGTATGAATGAATGAATGAATAAGTTTATTGGCCAAGTAGTCACATACAAGGAATTTGCCTTGGTGCTCCGACAACATGACATACAGTGACAGTTAGGAATGACACATAAAACATTAAACATTAGTAATAAAATATTATCGATTAAACATGTGAATTAAATAAAATACTAGAGCAAAAGGAGGCTACAGATTTTTGGCTGTTGAGTAGAGCAACTACTCGTGGATAAAAGCTGTTTTTATGTCTGGCTGTGGCAGCTTTGACAGTCCGGAGTCGCCTTCCAGAGGGAAGTGATTCAAAGAGTTTGTGGCCAGGGTGAGAGGGGTCAGAGATGATCTTACCCGCTCGCTTCCTGCCCCTTGCAGTGTACAGTTCATCAATGGGGGGAAGGTTGCAGCCAGCATGCCAAGTTGGTTGGCATGGACAATGTGGGCCGAAGGGCCTGTTTCCGTGCTGTACAGCTCTGTCATTCTGTGCGAAGGACAGAGGGCTATGTGCCAGACGAGACAATTGGGTCTAGTGTAGATGGGGCATCTTGGTCGTCCTGGGTGAATTGGGGCAAAGGACCTGTTTCTGGTGAATGTTGCAAGGACACGAGGGCCTGAGCTACAGGGAGAGGTTGGGCAGGCTCAGACTCAGTACCTTGGAGCGCAGGAAGCTGAGGGTGATGTTATAAAGGTGTATAAAATCATGAGGGGATTAGATAGGGGGGATTGGGGAATCAACAGTCAACAATAGGCTTAAGGTGAGAGAGGAATGATTCAACAGGGACCTAAGGGGCAACTTTTTCACTCACTAATGGTGGGTGAATGGAACGAGCTGCCAGAGGAGGTAGTTGAGGCAGGGCGATAACAACAAACAATTGGACACGTTCACGGATAGCACAGGTTTAGAGGGATATGGACCAAACGTGGGGAATTGGGAATAGCTTAGATGGGACCTCTTGGTCAGTATGGATGAGTTGGGCCGAAGGGTCTATTTAAGCGGTGAATGACTTGTAAAGTGTTTTGGACGAGGTTGATGTGGATTTTTAGGAGATACAGGTTTTGAGACATGATCTGAAGGGAGATTCATGACCCCCGACTCAGCTGTGTGTTGTGTTACAGTGAGCCTGAACCAGGCGTATCCAAGCCTGCACCCTCACCAGCCGCCCGCTCAACTAATCTCACCCCCCTTGCTGCTCTCTGTCATTCTCAACGTCATCCTCAGCCTGGTCTTGCACATGTTTGGATTCATGCTGGTGCAGCAACAGCCTTGGTACTCGCCCACCGATATCCACAGGTACGTAGTATTAACATGCTCTCGCCCAGTGTCTACAGAAACATGTCTAGTAATGACCAGGGCAAGATATCTACAGAAACATGTCTAGAGTATTGACCAGAGCCCAGTGTCTACAGAAACATGTCTATAGTATTGACCACTATAGCCAGGTGTCTACAGAAACATATCTACAGGTGTACATTATTGGCCCCCATAGCCCAGTGTCTACAGAAACATACAGAAACATACAGGTCTTCAATCATATGTAAACCAACATGTAGACGAACCAACGAGAGAGCATTCTAAACCAACATGTAGAGGAACCAACGAGAGACCAGGCTTTTCTAGACTGGGTATTGCGTAATGAGGAAGGGTTAGTCTTGTTGTGTGTGGCCCCTTGGGCAAGAGTGACCATAATATGGTTGAGTTCTTCATTAGGATGGAGAGTGACATAATTAAGTCAGAAACAAGGGTTCTGAACTTAAACAAAGGTACCTTTGAAGGTATGAGACGTGAATTAGACTGGCAAGTGATTCTTAAAGGATTGACAGTGGATATGCAATGGAAGGTATTTAAAGACTGCATGGATGAACTACAACAATTGTTTATCCCAGTTTGGCAAAATAATAAATCAGGGAAGGTAGTGCATCCGTGGATAACATGGTAAACATCGTGGGGATGGATAACAAGATAAATCAGGGATAGTATAAAAACAAAAGATGAAGCATACAAATTAGCCAGAAAAAGCAGCCTACCAGAGGACTGGGAGAAATTGGGAGTCCAGCAGAGGAGGACAAAGGGCTTAATTAGGAAAGGGAAAATAGATTATGAAAGAAAACTGGCGGGGAACATAAAAACTGACTGCAAATGTTTTTATAGATATGTGAAGAGAAAGAGATTAGTTAAAACAAATGTAGGTCCCTTGCAGTTAGAAACGGGTGAATTGATCATGGGGTACAAGGACATGGCAGGCAATTGAATAACTACTTTGGTTCTGTCTTCACTAAAGAAGACATAAATAATCTGCTGGTAATAGCAGAAGACCGGCGGTCAAATAAGGTGGAGGAACTGAGTGAAATCCAGGTTAGCCGGGAAGTGGTGTTGGGTAAATTGAATGGATTAAAGGCCGATAAATCCCCAGGGCCAGATAGTCTGCATCCCAGGGTACTTAAGGAAGTAGCCACAGAAATAGTGGATGCATTAGTGATAATTTTTCAAAACTCCTTAGATTCTGGAGTAGTTCCTGAGAATTAGAAGGTGCTAATGTAACCGCACTTTTAAAAAAGCGGGGGAGGAGAGAGAAAACGGGACTTAGTCAGACCAGTTAGTTTAACATCGGTAGGGGGAAAACTGCTAGAGTCAGTTATTAAAGATGGGATAGCAGTACATTTGGAAAGTGGTGAAATCATTGGACAAAGTCAGCATGGATTTACGAAAGGTAAATCATGTCTGACGAATCTTATAGAATTTTTCGAGGATGTAACTAGTAGAGTGGATAAGGGAGAACCAGTGGATGTGTTATATCTGGACTTTCAGAAGGCTTTCGACAAGGTCCCACATAAGAGATTAGTATACAAACTTAAAGCATACGTATTGGGGGTTTTCAGTAATTGATGTGGGATAGAGAACTGGCTGGCAGACAGGAAGCAAAGGGTAAGGAGAGTAAACGGGTCCTTTTCAGAAATGGCAGGCAGTGACTAGTGGGGTACCGCAAGGCTCAGTGCTGGGACCCCCAGCTATTACAATATAGATTAATGATTTGGACGAGGAATTGAATGCAACATCTCCAAGTTTGCGGATGACACAAAGCTGGGGGGTAGTGTTAGGTGTGAGGAGGATGCTAGGAGGCTGCAAGGTGACTTGGATAGGCTGGGCGAGTGGGCAAATGCATGGCAGATGCAGTATTTATGTGGATAAATGTGAGGTTATCCACTTTGGTGGCAAAAAAAAACAGGAGAGTAGAATATTATCTGAATGTTGGCAAATTAGGAAAAGGGGAGATGCAACGAGACCTGGGTGTCATGGTACACCAATCATTGAAAGTAGGCATGCAGGTGCAGCAGGCAGTGAAGAAAGCAAATGGTACGTTAGCATTCATAGGGACACGGATTTGAGTACAGGAGCAGGGAGGTCTACTGCAGTTTGTACAGGGTCTTGGTGAGACCACACCTGGGTATTGCGTACAGTTTTGGTCTCCAAATCTGAGGAAATTCATTCTTGCCATAGAGGGAGTACAGAGAAGGTTCACTAGACTGATTCCTGGGATGTCAGGACTTTCATGAGGAAAGACTGGATAGACTCGGCTTTTGTACTCGCTAGAATTTAGAAGAGATTCGGGGGGATCTTATAGAAATTTACAAAATTCTTAAGGGGTTGGATAGGCTAGATGCAGGAAGATTGTTCCCGATGTTGGGGAACTCCAGAACAAGAGGTCACAGTCTAAGGATAAGGGGGAATTCCTTTAGGACTGAGATGAGGGAAAACATTTTTCACACGGAGAGGTGAGTTCTGGAATTTCTCTGCCACAGAAGGTAGTTGAGGCCACCTCATTGGCTATATTTAAGAGGAAGTTAGATGTGGCCCTTGTGGCTAAAGGGATCAGGGGGTATGGAGAGAAGGCAGGTACAGGATACTGAGTTGGATGATCAGCCATGATCATATTGAATGGCGGTGCTGGCTCGAAGATGGCTGAATGTCCTACTCCTGCATCCTAATTTCTATGTCTAGTTTTCTTTCAAAGTCTGCTGGATAAAATTGAAGGAAGACGCAAAAAGCTGGAGTAACTCAGGCAGCATCTCTGGAGAGACGGAGTGGGTGATGTTTTGGGTCGAGACCCTTCTTCGGACTGAAGGGGGAAGTTATATGAAGTTGGACAAGTCAACGTTTACACCCCAGCGGTATGAACATTGACTTCTCCAGCTAAAGATAGCCCTTGCTTTCTCCCTCCTTCCCCTCCCCCGTTCTCCTACTAGTCCGACAGTCTCTGCCTACTTTCCATCTTTGTCCCACCCCCTCCTCGACATCAGTCTGAAGAAGGGTCTCGATCCACAACGGCACCCATTCCTTCTCTCCAGATATGCTGCCTGACCCGCTGAGTTACTCCAGCACTCTGTGTCCTGCTTTTCCTTCTCAGGAACGGACTTTTTGTTTGATGGAAGTCATTAAAATCCCAACACACATGTTTCACAATCGGTAGTGTCACGGTGGCACAGTGGTAGAGTTGCTGCCTCACAGCGCCAGAGACCCGCGTTCCATCCCGACCACGGGTGCTCAGCCGTGGGTGTTCTCCGAGAGGTTTGTAGGTTAATTGGCTTGATATAAATGTACAAATTGTCCCTAGTATGTGTAGGATAGTGTTGGTGTGCGGGGATCGCAGGTCGATGCGGACTTGGTGGGCCAAAGGGCCTGTTTCCGTGCTGTGTCTCTAAACTAAAAGTTGTTCTTCTGACACTTACTGTACCTACTCATATTAGGTGGCAAAACATCCACCAATTGATGCCCATTACATGTTGGTGCTCCAGGTTAAAGTAGTCCTGGTTTAATTGCTACAGCCCCACATAAAGAGCATCGACAAAGTTACAGAGTACCCCCGCGCCAGGCCCCACTTTGTTTCCCCTCCTCCCTCTGTTCTCTCCCCTCCCTCACGCTGGGTCCCCTTAATTCATTGTCCTCTGTCACGCTGGTCCCCCCACGCCGGGTCCTCATTGTTCCTTCCCCCGGCAGCGGCGTCCTCACTTCCACGTGTCCGCCCCCCTCCGTCTGATCCTGTTGCTTTTCCCACCTGCCCCACGAGGCGAGAGGGAGATAGATAATAGACAATAGGTGCAGGAGGAGGCCATTCAATGTGATCATGGCTGATCATCCCCAATCAGTACCCCGTTCCTGCCTTTTCCCCATATGCCCTGACTCCGCTATCTTTAAGAGCCCTATCTAGCTCTCTCTTGAAAGTATCCAGAGAACCGGCCTCCACCGTCCTCTGAGGCAGAGAATTCCACAGACTCACAACTCTCTGTGAGAAAAAGTGTTTCCTCGTCTCCATTCTAGATGGCTTACCCCTTATTCTTAAACTGTGGCCCCTGGTTCTGGACTCCCCCAACATTGGGAACATGTTTCCTGCCTCTAGCGTGTCCAAACCCTTAATAATCTTATGTTTCAATAAAATCCCCTCTCATCCTTCTAAACTCCAGAGTACACAAGCCCAGTCGCTCCATTCTCTCATCATATGACAGTCCCGCCATCCCGGGAATTAACCTGGTGAACCTATGAGATGGGCCGTGCAAGAAGCTGGTTTCATATTGGACAACAATTCTTCATTGGTTATACGACGGCATCTAAACCTATTGATGACATTTTTTCTTCACAGCGCATGTCATCCTGCAAACCTGAGCAGCAATGGAGTGGACACCAGTAATAACACGCTGACCACCAAGTCCATTTTGCACGTATCCGATGAAGATTTCTTCAGGAGTTACGAGAATACGACTGTGTATCTACTGTCTATTTTCAGTTGTGTGACCACCGCCATTGTCTATTGCAAGGGGAAGCCATACCGCAAGCCCATCTACACCAACCGTAAGCTGCCTTGATCTATCCACCAACTGTGAAATTATCATCAGTTACAGGAGGATGCACAAACTAAGAGCCTCTGCCTCTCAGTGTCAGAGACCCAGCTTCAATCCTGACCTCGGGTGCTGTCTGTGTGGAGTTTGTACGTTCTCCCTGTGACAATAGACAATGGACCATAGGTATAGGAGTAGGCCATTTGGCCCTTCGAGCCAGCACCGCCATTCAATGTGATCATGGCTGATCATCCCCAATCAGTACCCCGTTCCTGCCTTCTCCCCATATCTCCCGACTCCGCTAACTTTAAGAGCCCTATCTAGCTCTCTCTTGAATGTATCCTGAGAATCGGCCTCCACTGCCTTCTGAGGCAGAGAATTCCACAGACTCACAACTCTTTGGGTGAAAAAGTATTTTCTCATCTCCGTTCTAAATGGACTACCCCTTATTCCTAATCTGTGACCCTGGTTCTGGACTCCCCCAAAATCAGGAACATGTTTCCTGCCTCTAGTGTGTCCAAACCCTTAATAATCTTATATGTTTCAATAAGATCCGCTCTCACTCTTTTAAATTCCAGTGTATACATCCCCAGTCGCCCCATTCTCTCAGCATCTGACAGTCCCGCTATACCGGGAATTAACCTGGTTAACCTAAGCTGCACTCCCTCAATAGCAAGAATATCCTTCCACAAGTGTGGAGACCAAACTGCACACAATACTCCAGGTGTGGTCTCACTAGGGCCCTGTACAACTGCAGGAGGACCTGTTTGCTCCTATACTCAACTCCTCTTGTTATGAAGGCCAACATGCCATTCATTTTCTTCACTGCCTGCTGTACCTGCATGCTCACTTTCATTGACTGATGAACAAGGCCCCCCAGATCCCGTTGTCCTTCCCCTTTCCCCAACTTGACACCATTCAGATAATAATCTGCCTTCCTGTTTTTGCAACCAAAGTGGATTACCTCACATGTATCCGCATTAACTGCATCGCAGATGCATCCTGCCCTTCACACCAAACTGTCAAAGTCACCCTGCATCCTCATAGCATCCTCCTTACAGTTCACACTGCCACCCAGCTTCGTGTCATCTGCAAATTTACTAATGTTACTTTGAATCCCTTGATCCAAATCATGATGTAATATTGTAAATAGCTGCGGTCCCAGCACCGATCCCTTGCGGTACCCCACTAGTCACTGCCTGCCACTCTGGAAAAGGGACCCGTTTAACCCTACATCTTTTGTTTCCTGTCTGCCAACCACTTCCTCTATCCATGTCATCACTCTACCCCCAATACCATTGCCACTAATTTTGCCCACTAATTCTCCTATGTGGGACCTTAATCAGATGCTTTCTGAAAAGTCCAGGTACACTACAAACACCCCAATGGCTCTTCTTCTCTTCTGTCTTCTCTCTCTCCTTTCTATTCTTCTCTTCTCTCTCTCTTCTTCCACTCCTACTTCTTTTCTTCCTTCTTTCTTCATCTCTATCTTTCTCTTCGTATCCTCTCCTTATCTCTTCTTCTCCCTCTATCCTCTCTCTCTACTTCTTCCTCTTCTCTTCCTTCTCTCTCTTCTTTTCTTCTTTCTTCTCTTTCAGTCTTCTCTCCTCTCTCTCTCATCTCCCCCACCTCTTCTCTTCTCTTCTCTTCTCTCTCTCCCTCTTCTTCTCCTTATCTTTCCTTTCACTTCTTTCTCGTCTCTTCTCTCCTCTTCTCTCTTCTTCATTCTCTCTCATCTATCTTCTTTCTGGCTCTTCTTCAATCTTCTTCTTTCCTACTCTCTCTTACTTCTTCTTTCTCTCTCTTCTCTCTCTCTTCTCTCTCTTCCTTCTTCTAACTGCTCTCTTCTGCTCTTCTCCTCACCACTCTCTCGGCTCTCCTCTCTTTCTCTCTCTCTCACTCTACTCTCTCTACTCTTCTCTCCTTATTTCTCTTCCTCCTTCTCTCTCTCTTGGCCTTCTAATGGCTCTCTCACCCTCTCTTCTCTTCTCTCTCTCATCTCTCCATTTCTCTCTATCTTCTTTCTTATGGCCTCTCTCTCTCTGTCCTCTCTCTCATTCTCTCCGTTCTCTCCCATGTCCATTTTCCGAGTTACATCTTCAAAAAATCCAGAAGATGGAGTCAAGCAATGATTTCCCCTTTCGTACATCCATGCTGACTCGGACCGATCCTGTTACTGCTATCCAAATGTTCGCCTATTTCATCTTTTATAATTGACTCCAGCATCTTCCCCACCACCGATGTCAGGCTAACTGGTCTATAATTTCCTGTTTTCTCTCTCTCCTGTCTTTCTTAAAAAGTAGGATAACATTAACTACCCTCCAATCCACAGGAACTGATCCCGAGACTATAGAACGTTGGATCTATAGAACCAATGCATCCACGATTTCTAGAGCCACTTCCTTAAGTACCCTGGGATGCAGACCATCAGGCCCTGGGGATTTATCAGCCTTCACTCCCATCAGTCTATCCAACATAATTTCATGCGTAATGTGAATTCCTTCAGTTCCTCCCTGCCACACTAGATCCTCTGGCCACTACTATATCAGGAAGATTGTTTGTGTCCTCCTTAGTGAAGACAGATCCAAAGTACCTGTTCAACTCATCTGCCATTTCCTTGTTCCCCATAATAAATTCACCTTTTTCGGTCTTCAAGGGACCCACATTTGTCTTAACTATTTTTTTCCTCTTCACATACCTAAAGAAGCTTTTACTATCCTCCTTTATATTCTTGGCTAGCTTACCTTCGTACCTCATCTTTTCTCTCCTTATTGTCATTTTAGAAACTTAGAAAAATAGGTGCAGGAGGAGGCCATTCGGCCCTTCGAGCCAGCACTGCCATTCATTGTGATCATGGCTGATCGTCCGCTATCAATAACCCGTGCCTGCCTTCTCCCCACATCCCTTGACTCCACTAGCCCCTAGAGCTCTATCCAACTCTCTCTTAAATCCATCCAGTGATTTGGCCTCCACTGCCCTCTGGCAGGGAATTCCATAAATTCACAACTCTCTGGGTAAAAAAGTTTTTTCTCACCTCAGTCTTAAATGACCTCCCCTTTATTCTAAGACTGTGCCCCTGGTTCTGGACTCATCCAACATTGAGAACATTTTTCCTGCATCTAGCTTGTCCAGTCCCTTTTACAATTTTATATGTTTTCTATAAGAGATCCCCCCCTCCATCCTTCTAACTCCAATGAATACAAGCCTAGTCTTTTCAATCTCTTCCTCATAAGCAGTCCCCGCCATCCCAGGGAGCGATCAATCTCATGAACCTACGCTGCACTTACCGCCTCAATCACAAGGATGTCCTTCCTCAAATTAGGAGACCAAAACTGTACACAATACTCCAGATGTGGTCTCACAAGAGCCCTATACAACTGCAGAAGAACCTCTTTACTCCTGTACTGAAATCCTCTTGTTATGAAGGCCAACATTCCATTAACTTTCTTCACTGCCTGCTGTACCTGCATGCCAACTTTCAGTGACCAGTGTACAAGGACACCCAGGTCTCGCTGTATGTCTCCCTTACCTAACCTAACCCCATTGAGATAATAATCTGCCACCTTGTTGGGTGGGGGGGCCGGGGCCAAAGAGGATAACCGCACATTTATCTATATTATACTGCATCTGCCACGCATCTGCCCACTCACTCAACCTGTCCAGGACACAGTGTGAACTGTGAACATCCTCTTCACAGTTCACACTGCCACCCGGCTTTGTGTCATCCGCAAACTTGCTAGTGTTGCTCCTAATTCCCTCTTCCAAATCATTAATATATATGGTAAACAGTTGCGCCTCTAGCCAACACCGAGCCGTGCGGCACTCCACTCCTCGCCACTGCGCCCCGTTGTGTGCTAATATGGACGTAGAGTAATGCCAGTTCTGAAAAGGACCCGTTCACTCCTACTCTTTGCTTCCGGTCTGCCAACCAATTTTCTATCCCTGTCGACACCCTACCCCAAATACCATGTGCTCTAATTTTAGTCACCAGTCTCCCGTGCGGGACCTTATCAGAGGCTTTCTGAAAGTCTGGATACACTACATCCACTGGCACCCCTGCATCCATTTTACTTGTCACAAAAATTCCAGAAGATTAGTCAAGTAAAGTAAAGTATCCTTTATTGTCATTCAGACCTTTCGGTCTGAACGAAATTTCGTTCCTGGCAGTCATACATTTAATAAATTAACAAAACACAATAAACACAAATTAACATCCACCACAGTGAGTTCACCAAGCACCTCCTCACTGTGATGGAAGGCAAAGTCTTAAGTCTTTGTGTCTTCCCTCCTTGTTCTCCCTCTGCGCCGAGGCGATCCAGGCCTCCGATGTTGTGACCCCGCCAGGTGATGGTAAGTAAGTCAGTCCCGCGACTGAATCCGAGCTCCACGAGCGGGCCGGTTCAACTCCGTGGCCCGGGGCGGTCGAAGCTGCCGAAGCTGCCGCCCTCCAGTCCAGCGGACGCAGCTGTTGCCGCGGGAGCTCCGGAAAAACAGGTCACCAACCCGTGACCTGCGAGCTCCCGACGATGTCGTCTGCTGACCCCGCGGCCGAACCTCCGACGTCGGGCCACCGTACCGCTGGGACACCCCCTCAGCCCCGAGTCGGGCCGTACCGCTGGGACACCCCCTCAGCCCCGAGTCGGGCCGTCACCGCTGGGACACCCCCTCAGCCCCGAGTCAGGCCGTCACCGCCGCCGGAGCCCGCTACAGCCCCGAAATCGTCCAACCAACCTCGCGCTGGTAAGTCCCTGGCTGGCTCTGCCTCCGGAGTCTCGGGTCGGTCGCAAGTTGGATGCCTGCGCCAGCTCCGCCATTAGGCCCTCAGCGCAGAACGGATACGGGGGGATACAACAAAAAAAAAAAAAAGTTGCATCTCCCCCTGAAGGACGAGACTAAAAACAAGTTTCTCACCCCCCCCACCACCACACACACACACACACACACACACACGCACACGCACACTCACGCGCACCGCACACGCACACGCACGCGCACAACGCACGCGCACTCGCCGCACACACACACACACACACACACACACACACACACACATACACACACACAGACAAACTAACAACTAAAATTAACTGGCTAAAACAGGACAACAAAAAAAAAGAAAAAACAGACGGACTGCAGGCGAGCCGCAGCTGCTAGTTTTTATGTTCCCCGCCAGTTTTCTTTCATAATCTATTTCCCCTTTCCTAATTGCCCTTTGTCCTCCTCTGCTGAACTCTGATTAGGAAAAGGGGAGATGCAACGAGACCTGGGTGTCATGGTACACAGAGAATGGTGAATCTGTGGAACTCTCTGCCACAGAAGGTAGTTGAGGCCACTTCATTGGCTACATTTAAGAGGGAGTTAGATGTGGCCCTTGTGGCTGAAGGGATCAGGGGGTATGGAGAGTAGGCAGGTACAGGATATTGAGTTGGATGATCAGCCATGATCATATTGAATGGCGGTGCAGGCTTGAAGGGCCGAATGGCCTGCTCCTGCACCTAATTTCTATGTTTCTAATGCTGGTCCCCCACCAGTTAAGATGCAATCCGTCCCTTTTGTACAGTTCCCCCATACTCCAAAACAGATCCCAGTGATCTAAGAATCTAAATCCCTGCCCCCTGCACCAGTTACTCAGTCACACATTCAGGTCCCGTATCTCTGTTCCTGCTCACGCCAGCATGAGGAACTGGAAGCAAACCAGAGATAACAACCCTGGAGATCCTGCTTTTCAATATTTTTCCGAGCTCTCTAAAGTCACGCTGCAGAATATTCATCCCCTTCTTTCCGACATTGTTTGTGCCGACATGCACTACCACCTCACCCCTTGAGGATTTTCTGCACTCTGTGGGGGGTGACATCTGGATCCTGCACCAGGAAGGCAGCACACCATCCTCGAATCCGTTCGTCTTTTGCCGTAGAAACCCTGTCCGTACCTCTCACAATGGAGTCTCCAACTACAATGACGTTGCCTGACGTTGGCCTCTTTGGTTTTGGCTCAACAGCCTTTTTGCTTCGCAAGCCAGTCCGCCGCTCAGTGTTTTAAAAATCTTCTGTCCCGACAGCTTCTAAGTGGGTGAACCTGTTCAGAAGAGGTACAACACCCGGGGACCTTTGCATTCCAAGTTTCCCTCCCTTGCTCACCGTCACCCACTTTCTCTCTTCCAGTACCTTAGGTGTAACAATCTCACTGTAGGACTTGTCGAGGAACGACGCCGTTTCTCGGACGAACCTGAGGTCATCCACTTGCTTCTCCAGTTCCCCAACACGGTCCTTCAGGAGCTGTACCTGGATGCACTTCTCACACGTCCCTTGTCAGCCACGGTCGCTTCTTACTCCCCTTAGGATCTTTCTTCCTCTTTGGAATGAACTGATCCTGCACCTTCTGTATTATTCCCAGTAATGCCTGCCATTGTTGTTCCACTGTCATCCCTGCTAGGGTATCTTTCCAATCAACTTTGGCCAGCTACTCCCTCATGGCTCCATTTGAAAGGAGTCCCCTTTGTTCCACTGTAATATTGTCACTTCCAATTTTCACTTCTCCATCACAAATTGTAGATTAAAACATCATATTATGGTCACGACCTCCTAATGGCTCCTTCACCTTGAGTTCCCTTATCAAATCCGGTTCATTACATAACACTAAATCCAGAATTGTCATCTCCCTGGTAGGCTGCTACGAGCTGCTCTAAGAATCCATCTCGGAGGCACTCCACAAACTCCCTTTCTTGGGGTCCAGTACCAACCTGATTGTCCCAGTCTACCTGATAGTACCATCTCCCATAACAACCACAGCGTTACTTTTGCTACATGCCAATTTTAACTCCTGATTCAACTTGCGCCCTATGTCCAGGCTACTGTTTGGGGGCCTAAAGATTAGTCCCATTAGGATCTGTTTACCCTTACAATTCCTTAGTTCTATCCATACTGACTCCACATCTCCTGTTTCAATGTCACCCCTTGCAAGGGACTGAATTTCAAGCGGGTGCTCCGGTTTCCTCCCACGTTCCAAAGACATGCGGGTTTGGAGGTTAATAGGCTTCTGTAAATTACCCCCTAGTGTGTAGGGAGCAGTAGAATCTGGGGAATTGATGACAATATGGAGAGAAGAAAGTTGGATTAGATTAGTAAAAACAAGTAAGTGCAAATGCTGGTTTACAAAAAAAAAGACACAGAGTGCTGGAGTAACTCAGCGGGTCAGGCAGCATCTGTGGAGAACATGGATAGGTGACGTTTCACAGAGTGCTGGAGTAACTCAGCGGGTCAGGCAGCATCTGTGGAGAACATGGATAGGTGACGTTTTTGGTGCGGGCACCTTCTTCAGATTGATGGAATGGGGGGAGAAAGCTGTAAAAGTGAGGTGTTGACGGGCCAAAGCCCGGCAAGTGATGACGATGATGATGATGGTGAAGATGCCACACACACAGTACACACAAGAGTCACCGCAAAGATGCTGCCAAAGGTACAAAAAGTACTCAATCCTTCTTCATCCCCTCTCCCACGCCGGGTCCCCCTTCGGTGGACAGCGATAAAGGAGTGATTGGTGGATTGTGGCAAAGGGTGGAGATGAAAAGGAGAGAAAATAATGTCAGATACGGAGAGAAGAGAAGGAATGAAATGTGAAGCTGGAGAGGGGTGGGACTGGGGGGGGGGGTGGGGGTTTGATGGGAGCGGGTGGAAGTGAGGGGGGGTGTGACTGGGGGAATTTGCATCAGGTCCTTCTTCAGACGCGTTCTCCACCCGCTGAGTTACTCCAGCACTCTGTGAAACGTCACCTATCCATGTTCTCCACAGATGCTGCCTGACCCGCTGAGTTACTCCAGCACTCTGTGAAAACTTCACCTATCCATGTTCTCCACAGATGCTGCCTGACCCGCTGTTACTCCAGCACTCTGTGAAACGTCACCTATCCATGTTCCCCACAGATGCTGCCTGACCCGCTGAGTTACTCCAGCACTCTGTGAAACGTCACCTATCCATGTTCCCCACAGATGCTGCCTGACCCGCTGAGTTACTCCAGCACTCTTTTTTCTTTTTTGGGATTATTTCCAGTTACCTAATCGTTGAAAAGATTGCTCACAATTTGGAATATAAAATCATCCCAAAAATAAAGTCCTGGCCTTGCCCTGGTGCTGGACATTAGGGTGTGTGTATTGGTGGATGAGTCAGTCAGTTCCCGTGTGATGGGGACACACGAGACGGGGAAATGGAGAGAGAGGCCTCAGACACACCGTTCGCTATTTTAATGTTCAGTGTAGTTTCAAGATTCAAAAGAGTTTATGGTCATGTGTCCCAGATAGGACAATGACATTGGGTTACACAAAATGCTGGAGAACTCAGCGGGTGCAGCAGCATCTAAGGAGCGAAGGAGATAGGCTACGTTTCGGTCGCGACGTCTCCGACCCGAAACGTCGCCTATCTCCTTCGCTCCTTAGATTGCTGCTGCACCCGCTGAGTTTTCTCCAGCATTTTGTGTAACCCTCGATCTCCAGCATCTGCAGTTTCTTCTTAACACAGGACAATGACATTCTTGCTTTGCCTCAGCACCACAGAATATTGTAGACATAAATAAATAGAGAACAGATCAGTGTGTCCATATACCATAGAGTATATATATATATATACACACATAAATAAGCAGATAAAGTGCAATAGGGTATTAAAGTTCAGATTGTTGTTTGAGTTGAGTTTAATAGCCTGATGGCTGTGGAGAAGCAGCTGTTCCTGAACCTGGACGTTGCAGATTTCAGGCTCCTGTACCTTCTACCCGAAGGTAGCAGGGAGATGAGTGTGTGGCCAGGGTGGTGTGGGTCCTTGATGATGCTGCCAGCCTTTTTGAGGCAGTGACTGCGATAGATCCCCTCGATGGAAGGAAGGTCAGAGCCGATGATGGGCTGGGCAGTGTTTACTACTTTTTGTAGTCTTTTCTGCTCCAGGGCACTCAAGTTGCCGAACCAAGCCACGGTGCAACCGGTCAGCAAGCTCTCTACTGTGCACCTGTAGGAAGTTAGAGAGAGTCCTCCTTGACATTGCCACGTGTACCGAGGTAGTGAAAAGCTTTTTTGTGGCGTGCTAACCAGTCAGCGGAAAGACTGTACACGATTACAGTCTTAAGAAGGGTCTCGACCCGATACGTCACCTATTCCTTCGCTCCATAGATGCTGCCTCACCGTGATGCTGGGTTTCTCCAGCATTTTTGTCTACCTTCGACTTTTCCAGCATCTGCAGTTCTTTCTTGAACATGATCATATTCGATCCGTATACTGTGTATAGAAATGTTGCTGTAGGAGCACGAGTGTGGAGCGATTGTAATATGTGACTAGATCTGCATCTGTGGCTAGCACACACATAGTCACCTGGGTCGGTGCCGACTTTTGAAGTGAAGTGAATCAAGTGAGTTTATGGGCAGGGTGGGACTTAGTGGTTTACAGTGAAAAGCTTTTGTTGCTGTTATCCAGTCAGCAGAAAGGCAATACATGATTACAATCGATCCAGCATTTTTGTCTGCCTTCGATTTTCCAGCATCTGCAGTTCCTTCTTAAACAAAGGATAGTCCAAGGGTCACCAAGGAGGTAGATAGTAGTTCAGTGCTGCTCTTTGGTTGGTGATGATGTCAGATGGTTCTGCACTCTGTGCTTGATGTGGAGTGTATTGTCTGAGACAGAATGAAACTTATAATTGTGCCTCGCACAATCTTCTTCTTCTTGCGTACAGCGTTCACAGCCAAGAGTTGTAGGACAACTTGTTCTATTTGATCTTATTTGATTGTGCACGCCGGGTTGATTGCATTCGTCGAAACAGGGCGGACCACGTGAAGGTTGCAATCTCCCAATCTCCCAACCCCCTCTCGCAATGACTGATTAAAATGTCTCATTGTCTCTCTCTGTTGCAGATGTATTTTTGATCATCATCTTGGCTCAGATTGTAATGTGCCTGTATTTCCTGTTTGGTGATGAAGGAGTCATGTACAATGCGCTGGGAGTAAGTATGGAGACACAGAGACACAGTGTCACAGAGACACAGAGACACAGAGACACAGTGTCACAGAGACACAGAGACACAGTGTCACAGCGACACAGAGACACAGTGTCACAGAGACACAGAGACACAGTGTCACAGAGACACAGAGACACAGAGTCACAGAGACACAGAGACACAGTGTCACAGAGACACAGAGACACAGTGTCACAGAGACACAGAGACACAGTGTCACAGAGACACAGAGACACAGTGTCACAGAGACACAGAGACACAGAGACACAGAGACACAGAGACACAGAGACACAGAGTCACAGAGTCACAGAGACACAGAGACACAGAGTCACAGAGTCACAGAGACACAGAGACACAGAGTCACAGAGTCCACAGTACAGATGACACAGAGACACAGTTTCACAGAACTCAGAGACACAGTCACAGAGACACAGTGTCACAGAGACACACAGTCACAGAGACACAGAGTCACAGTCATAGAGTCATACAGTGTGGAAACGGGCCCATCGGCCCAACTTGCCCACACCGGCCAACATGTCCCAGCTACACTAGTCCCACCTGCCCATGTATGGTCCATATCCCTCCAAACCTGCCCTATCCATGTACCTGTCTAACTGTTTCTTAAATGTTGGGATAGTCCCAGCCTCAACTACCTCCTCTGGCAGCTCGTTCCATACACCCACCACCCTTTGTGTGGAAAAGCTACCCCTCAGATTCCTATCTTTTCCCCTTCACCTTGAACCTATGTCTTCTGGTCCTCGATTCACCTACTCTGGGCAAGAGACTGTGCGTCTACCCGATCTATTCCTCTCATGATATTGTACACCTCTATAACATCTCCCCTCATCCTCCTGCGCTCCAAGGCATCGAGTCCCAGGCTACTCAACCTCTCCCTATAGCTCACACCCTCTAGTCCTGGCAACATCCTCGTAAACCTTCTCTGTACCTTCTCCAGCGTAACACAGGGCCCAGAACTGAACACAATATTCTAAATGCGGCCTCCCCAACGTCTTGCACAACAAGTTTGTTCGTGTTCGATGAGCTCGTTGATGTAGGAATCTCCCCTCCTCCTCCTGCGCTGCTTGGATGTAGAGATAGTGTGAACCCAGCCAGAGTGTGGAGTGAATGTGAAAACTACAACAGTGTTTAGAAGACACTTGAACAGCTTCATGGATGGGAGCGGTTTGGAAGGATATGGGCCAAATTCAGGCAAATTGGACTAGCTGGATGGGGCATGTTGGTCGGCATAGATGCGTAGGGCTGAAGGGCCTGGTTCCCTGCTATCTGACTCTATAACACAATGTGCTTTTGTAAAATACCCCGACGGAGAGAGAAAAATGATCCAAGTTGCTTCAGAGAATACCAAACCAATGCAGGGCGTGTCTTTGAGTTATCAGAAACCCACCCAATAATAGGAGCGTCCGGGGAGAGGGGGGGAGAATTTACAGAGTGCGATTACAGTCGCTGATGCATGGGGGCCAATGTGGGTTAAATAAATAGACAGAGGATTCGACAGAGGATTAGAGAGCACAGCAGAGAGCATAGAGTACAGCAGTGAACACATAGAAGATTAGAGCACAGTAGGGAGCACATAGAGGATTAGAGAACACAGCAGAGATTAGAGAGTACAGCAGAGAACACATAGAGGATTAGAGAGCACAGCAGGGAGCACAGTTGATAAGAGAGTATAGCCTAGGCTACACAAAATAAACACATAGATTAGAGGGCACAGCAGAGAGCACAGAAGAAGCATGCAGAGGATTTGAGAGTCCGGCCAAGAGCATTGGCTGAATTTACAGCCTTAGAAAAGGGTATGTTTAAATTTGAGACAAACATATTGCAACGTTCGAGAATCAGAGTGATTGCTGGAAAAAGAAACATAGAAAATAGGTGCAGGAGGAGGCCGTTCGGCCCTTCGAGCCAGCACCGCCATTCAATATGTTCATGGCTGATCGTCCCCTATCAATAACCCGTGCCTCCCCATATCCCTTGACTCCACGAGCCCCTAGAGCTCGAGAGGGGTAAGAATGTCCAATTAAAGGACATTCTTTTAGTGAGCTGCGGAGAAATGTCTTCAGTCAGAGGGTGGTGAATCTGTGGAATTCTTTGCCACAGGTGGCTGCGGAGGCCAAGTCAGTGGATATTTTTAAGGCAGAGATAGACAAATTCTTGATTAGAGCGGGTGTCAGGAGTTATGGGGAGAAGGTAGGAGAATGGGGTTAGGAGGGACAGATAGATCAGCCATGATTGAATGGTGGTGTAGACTTGATGGGCCGAATGGCCTATTTCTACTGCTATTCCTTATGACCTCATGACAAAAGGATACAGGGAGTAAGTGGAGACTTTATAAAAAAATAACACATGCCTAAAAATGCAACTCAGAATCCATCTGGATATTTAATAGTGCAGATGAACAGATTTAGTCCCAGACTGTGTTCAGGACAAGGGTTTGGGTTGGTGACAACTGGAGATGCGGCTGCAGTAGTTACATTGATTAACTGGTGTGAGTCACTGTTAATCAGGCTGAGGAAGAATTTGACGGAGCGAGCTGTCCACATAACTCATCATTTGAAACAGCAAAAGCAGCTTTTCACTGTACCTCACGAGACAATAAACTAAACGCAACTGAAGCTGACGTGCCCACAGCCCTTTTGCGATTAAAAATGAAAATAGTTTTATTTAATCCAGGGGTCGGCAACCTCCAGCCCCTCGGCCGAATGCGGCCCGTAACCCGTAATCATCCGGCCCGCCCTGAGCGCCGAGCTCTGGCCGTACCGCACCCTGCGCAAAGCTGCCGGCACGGCCACGCACCTTCTGTGAACACGTTTAAGAAAGAACTGCAGATGCTGGAAATATCGAAGGGAGACAAAAAAACTGCTGGCGAAACTCAGCGGGTGAGACATGCGAGGATTGCACGAGGCTGCCTCACCCGCTGAGTTTCTCCAGCATTTTTGTCTACCTTCTGTGAACACGTGATTTGACGTCTGCCATCCTGGGCGGGATGGGTCGGGATCCATGTGTACACGTGATAGATGTGGCCCGCCATCCGCTCACAGACACGCGTCCCGGCCCCTATGCAGAACAAGGTTGCCCACCCCTGGTTTAATCATTGCCAGCCAATGCATTATATAATCGTTGCATGGTTTGTTCTAACATTTTAATGTGACCCTTTCTTTCAGCTAGTGTGCACCCCCACGTATTGGAGGTTCTACATTCTGGCGATGATTGTGGTTCACTTCCTGGCCATTATCGCCATTGAGGTCAGTTACAATATCATTCCATTATCAGGCATGATTTTGCCTATTGTCAGTACAGTAACAGCTGGAGTATTCCTGGCGTTTAGAAAAGTGAACGGTGAATGATCGCGGCACGATGGCGCAGCGGTTGAGTTGCAGCCTCACTGCGCCAGAGACCCGGGTTCCATCCCCACTACGGTTGCTGTCTGCACGGAGTTTGTACGTTCTCCCCGTGACCTCCGTGGCTTTTCTCCGAGAACTTCGCTTTTCCCCCACACTCCGAAGACGTGCAGGTTTGTAGGTTAATTGGTTTGGTATAAAAATGTAAACATTGTCCCTAAGGTACGATAGCGTCAGTGTGCGGGGATCGCTGGTCGGTGCGGACTCGGTGGGCCGAAGGGCCTGTTTCCGCGCTATATCTCAAAACTAAACTAAAAGTTATTAAGATGTATGAAATCTTTAAGGGAGCATGATGGGATAAATATTGAGGCAAAATCAAAGTGCTGGAGTAACTCAGCGGGTCAGGCAGCATCTGTGGAGAACATGGATAATCAACGCTTCACATCGGGACCCTTCTTCAGACTGATTGTAGTCTGGGGGAGGGGGGAGAGAGAGTGGTGCGGGCTGAATAGCCTGGCAAGTGATAGGTGGATACAGGTGATGGGAGTGGGTGACTGGCAATGGGTGGAGGAAGTGGCAAAGGCCTGAGGTGAAATGGAGACAAGCGGGTGACAGATATGGAGAGAAGAGAAGGATAGACAACAGGTGCAGGAGTAGGCCATTCAGCCCTTCGTGCCAGCACCACCATTCAATGTGATCATGGCTGATCATCCACAATCAGTACCCCGTTCCTGCCTTCTCCCCATATCCCCTGACTCCGCTATCTTTAAGAGCCCTATCTAGCTCTCTCTTGAAAGTATCCAGAGAACCGGCCTCCACCGCCCTCTGAGGCAGAGAATTCCACAGACTCACCACTCTCTGTGAAAAAAAGTGTTTCCTCATTTCCGTTCTAAATGGCTTACTCCGTATTCATAGTTAACCCTTAGGAGTGAAATGTAAAGCCAGCGGGACGGAGATGGATTCAAGAGGTGGGGAAAGAGGGGATACAGGAAATGGGGACTTGTGGATGGGTGCAAGAGGGAGGGGCGGGGAGCAGGCTGACTTAAAGCTGGGGTTGTTGGTATTTGCTGTAGTGGGGAGCAGTGGGTCCGTGGAGCCTCTGTGGCGCGGTGGGCGGGCGGTGTGGAGGCAAGAGCATTGCCCCGTAGATGTGGCAGTACATGTGCCTGTTTACACACCAGAATGATGCACCTTCACTGCTCGGTGACGGTTCCCTTGTCACAAGTGAAGCTTGAAGTTGGCCTTGTGTCTGTCTGTCTGTCTGTCTATGTGACTGAATACTTCTCCAGCACAGTAATGATGATGAATAGGTTTATTGGCCAAGTACTCACATACAAGGAATTTGCCTTGGTGCTCCGCCCGCAAGTGACAACATGACATACAGTGACAATGGACATGTCACAATGAACATGTCACAATGTGGTATATTGTTACCATGAGCTTAAGACTTTTAGCGTGGAAATGGTCATGTTTTTATCCTGATTATCACGCCTATTAGTTTATCTTCGAGATACAAGGTGGAAACAGGCCCGACAACAGACTCGGCCCTTGGGTTCACGCTGACCAACCATCGCCAACCATGTCCTACACGCGAGCGATCATTTATAGAAGCCAAATAACCAGCAACATGTACTTCCTTGGAGTGTGGGAGGAAACAGGGGAACCTGGAGAGAACCCACGTGGTCCCGGGCAGCAGGTACAAACTCCGTACAGACAGCACGCATGTAGGCGGGGTCTCTGGCGTTGAGAGGCAGCGACTCTACCGCTGGGCCACCGCGATGCCGGTTCCTTTCGGTGAAGGGCAACTTTTTTGGATCAATGTGGAAATGCAGGTGGCGGGGCCATTGATGAATGATGTTCTGACAATGAAAGCTGCTGATCTTCCTTCCCACAGGAGTTGCTGATAGAGAACACACACCTCTGGCTCTTTCTGAAGAAGTGTTGCAAGATAAAGTCCAGGCGACGCTACAAGGTGATTGGGAGGATGATTATGGAGGAGCCGGGCTGGCCACCACTGGATGGGTCAGGGCTGACGTCCGTCCCCTCGATGGATGGAGCGCTTCAGCACGGACAGTCCCAACACAGACCCCGGAGAGGCAGCGGAGAATCCCCCCGCACACTGGCCGCGCCCACCTCACCCTCACCGCCAGCCAAGGAGCGGACCTGCAGAGCCAACCAGGAGCTGGACGACCACTTGTAGCACCAACGCAGGATTACGTTTACCCACCAATCCGTCTGTGTCTCCGCCGTTCCTGCCCCCCTCTAGAACCTGTCACGTTGCACACCAAGGTACCATGATGGAGAGACGCAACACGCTGGAGTAACTCAGCCCCACCAGGCAGCATCTCCGGAGACAAGGAATGGGTGACGTTACGGGTCGAGACCCACCTTCAGTCTAAACCCACATCTGCAGATCCTTCTTGCCATTCTGGAGGCTCGTGTAACCCTGAGGAACAACAGCTCATGTCCTTGTGTAGCTGTCAGCCCAGCAGGATGTATGGAGAATTCTACCATTATAAGTAATATCCCCCCTCCCATCACCTTCTCTGTGCCCCCCCTCCACACCCCCGTGCTCTCACTCCTTCCTCAGACCATCACCCTGCTTCCCCCCCCCCCGTGCGCTCTCTCCTACCCCAATCATTAATTTCCCATTTATCCCCCCTCTTTCTCCACCCAGAACCCCCACCACACACATGCACGCACGCACACACACGCGCACACACACACGGCCGTGTACCCTGGCCCAGATGGACTTTGGTTCGGCAAGTTTAGTTTAGTTTAGTTTAGAGGTACAGCGCAGAAAGAGGCCCTTCAGCCCACCGGGTTCGCTCCAACCAGCAATCCCCGCACACTAACACTACCCTACACACACAATTTACCATTTATACCAAGACAATTAACCTACAAATCTGCACTTCTTTGGAGTTTGAAAGGAAACCGGAGATCTCGGAGAAAACCCACGCGAGGAGAATGTACAAACTCCGTACAGACAGCACCCATAGTCAGGATCGAACCCGGGTCTCTGTGCTGTTAGTAACTAATTCACCCATCTGCCACCCACACTTCTCACCTGTATCCACCTATCACTCACCAGGCTTTGTCCTGCCCCCACCTCTCTTTTCCAGCTTTCTCCCCCGCACCTATCCGTTCTCCACAGATGCTGCCTGACCCGCTGAGTTACTCCAGCACTCTGTGTCCCTTTTGTGTAAACCAGCATAGGTTTAAGGTGTCAGGTTTTATGGGGAGAAGGCAGGAGAATGGGGTTGAGATGGAGAGATAGATCAGCCATGATTGAATGACGGAGTAGACTAATTAGGCCGAGGGGCCTAATTCTGCTCTTATCACGTATAAATTTATGAAGCATCTGAAGTTCCCTATTTCTATATTATAGTGCAGTTTTTTTATTCAAGCAAAATTATCAGCTGATGAGATACTTGTAAAGGTGACATGAGTGCTGACTTGCATTCTGTGAATGAAAGTTTTAGTAGTGTATTTGAAGTGAGCCGGGTAGAGTAAATGCTGGGTGTGTACGGGCTTACGTGAAGCTGAGGTGAACCCTCCACAGTCGTCTTGCTGTGTACGTCTGCCACCAAACATCTTCTTCTTGCATGTGGCGTGCACAGCCTGAGGTTGTAGGACACCTTGTTCTGTTTGCACACGCCAGGTTGATTGCATTCGTCGAAACATGGTGGACCACGTGAAGGTTGCAATCTCCCACCCCACCAAACATCAATGTGTGTGAGGAGAACCTAACTCAACATCTGATCCAGCTTTCACCAAAGAATAAAGTCATCAAGTTTCTCAACTTTAATCAGTTTCACACTCACCAGATATTTAGTTTAGAGACGCAGCGCAGAAACAGGCCCTTCGGCCCACCGAGTCCCTGCAGACCAGCGATCCCCGCACACTGACACTATCCTACACACACTAGGGGACAACTTACACTTACACCAAGCCCATTAACCTACAAACCTGCACGTCTTTGGAGTGTGGGAGGAAACCGGAGCACCCGGAGAAAACCCACGCAGGTCATGGGGAGAAGGTACAAACTCCGTACAGACAGCGCCCGTAGTCAGGATGGAACCCGGGTCTCTGGCGCCGTGAGGCAGCAACTCTACCGCTGCGCCACCGTGCGCCTATGGGGCTGTGTGACAATGTCACTTTCATGATGAATTATTCTTGTATTTGCAGCTTTGTGATATTACAATGATTGTATCTATTTATATAGAACATTACATTAAATAATTGCAGTACTATCAGTGCTTAAGAAATATAAAGAATGACTTTAGATTTTGATGCCTGAAGATTTTTATTCTGATAAGACACGAGAACGTGACCCATTGATCTACCAGCTTCACTCCCACAAAAGGACAGCGCACTCCAACGATGTACAGGTTTGGAGAGTAATTGGCTTGGTATAATTGTAAATTGTCTCTAGTGTGTGTAGGATCGTGTTTGTGTGTGGGGATCGCTGGTCGGTGCGGAGACGGTGGGCCAAAGGGCCCGTTTCCGGCCTGTATCTCTAAACTAATCTAAAGTCTCCCACGTGTGTCATCAGTTTGCCAGCTTCTGTCGTTGCTTGGAAGTTACTCAGAATGGTTACAGACCCTGCTGACTCTCAGCACCAAGTATTCACAATAGTTTTAGACAATAGACAATAGGTGCAGGAGTAGGCCATTCGGCCCTGCGAGCCAGCACCGCCATTCAATGTGATCATGGCTGATCATCCACAATCAGTACCCCGTTCCTGCCTTCTCCCCATATCCCCTGACTCCGCTATATTTAAGAGCCCTATCTAGCTCTCTCTTGAAAGTATCCAGAGAGCCGGCCTCCACCGCCCTCTGAGGCAGAGAATTCCACAGACTCACATCTCTCTGCGTGAAAAAGTGTTTTCTCATCTCCGTTCTAATGGTTTATCCCTTATTCTTAAACTGTGGCCTTGTTAATAATCTTATATGTTTCAATGAGATATCCTCTCATCCTTCTAAACACCAGAGTGTACAAGCCCAGCCGCTCCATTCTCTCAGCATATGACGGCCTTTTGTATCTTTTCCCCAGGGTGGCAACATCCAACCCGAGAGGGCATGGCTATAGATGAGCATTTTGTGTCCATATTTTAACTAGATTTCACTGCAGACAGGAGAGGCTTAGGATTAGAAGGGTCTCGACCCGAAATGTCGCCCATTCCTTCTCTCCAAGAGATGCTGCCTGTCCCGCTGAGTTACTCCAGCATTTTGTGTCTACCTTCGATTTAAACCAGCATCTGCAGTTCTTTCTTGCAGTTTTAAAAGCTCAGCCTTGCTTCATGCTCCTTGTGGAAAATAAGGACATAAGATGAGGTCGAGCTATAAATAATTCTGGGGTTCAGTCAAACAAATGATGAAGGAAAATAACACAGCCTGAATAAGGCCATGGTGTTTAAGATGCGTTCAGATACGCATAGATACAGCTTTAAGGTCAGAGGGGCAAAGTTTAAAGGAGATGTGTGGGGCAGGTGTTTTGAACAGAGGGTGGTGGGTGCCTGGAGCGCGCTGCCAGGGGTGGGGGTGGGGGCAGATACGATAGTGGTGTTTAAGAGACTTGTGGACAGGCACATGGATATGCAGGGAATGGAAGGATGTGGTTCACGTGCAGGCGCAGGAGATTAGTTTAACTTGGCATCATGTTGGACACGGACATGGTGGGCCGAAGGGCCTGTTCCTGTGCTGGACTGTTCTAACCCGTACACGGCCTGATTCCTAGAGTCCGAGGAAGGGCCCACACCCAAAACATCACCAGTCCATTCCCTCCACAGATGCTCTCTGATCCACTGAGTCCCTGATCCACTGAGTCCCTGATCCACTGAGTCCCTGATCCACTGAGTCCTGATCCACTCCCTGATCCACTGAGTCCCTGATCCACTGAGTCCCTGATCCACTGAGTCCCTGATCCACTGAGTCCCTGATCCACTCCCTGATCCACTGAGTCCCTGATCCACTGAGTCCCTGATCCACTCCCTGATCCACTGAGTCCCTGATCCACTCCCTGATCCACTGAGTCCCTGATCCACTGACTCCCTGATCCACTGAGTCCCTGATCCACTGAGTCCCTGATCCACTGAGTCCCTGATCCACTGAGTCCCTGATCCACTCCCTGATCCACTCCCTGATCCACTGAGTTCCCTGATCCACTGAGTCCCTGATCCACTGAGTCCCTGATCCACTGAGTCCCTGATCCACTGAGTCCTGTCCCAATGATCCCACTGAGTTCCCCTGATCCACTCACGGAGTCCCTGATCCACTGAGTCCCTGATCCACTGAGTCCCTGATCCACTGAGTCCCTGATCCACTGAGTCCCTGATCCACTGAGTCCCTGATCCACTGAGTCCCTGATCCACTTCCTGATCCCTGATCCACTGAGTCCCTGATCACTGACTTCCTGATCTGAGTTCCAGATCCCTGACGTCCACCTGATCCACTGATCTGATCCACTGAGTCCCTGATCCACTGAGTTCCTGATCCACTGAGTCCCTGATCCACTGAGTTCCTGATCCACTGAGTTCCTGATCCACTGAGTCCCTGATCCACTGAGTCCCTGATCCACTGAGTCCCTGATCCACTGAGTCCCTGATCCACTGAGTCCCTGATCCACTCCCTGATCCACTGAGTCCCTGATCCATGAGTCTCGATTCCTCTGAGTCCCTGAATCCACTGACTGATCTCTGAGTCCCTGATCCACTGAGTCTGATCCACTGAGTCCACTTGATCCACTTGAATCCACTGAGTCCCTGATCAACTGAGTCCTGATCCACTGAGTCCCTGATCCACTGAGTCCTGATCCACTGTGAGTCCCCTGATCCACTGAGTTCCTGATCCCACTGAAGTCCCTGCTTCCACTCCCTGATCACTGAGGTCCCTGCACCATGAGTCTGATCCACTGTAGTACCCTGATCCACTGAGTCCCTGATCCACTGAGTCCCTGATCCACTGAGTCCCTGATCCACTCCCTGATCCACTGAGTTCCTGATCCACTGAGTCCCTGATCCACTGAGTCCCTGATCTCACTTGAGTCCCAGTTCCTGATCCACCTTCCTGATCCACTGAGTTCCTGATCCACTGAGTCCCTGATCCACTGAGTTCCTGATCCACTGAGTCCCTGATCCACTGAGTCCCTGATCCACTCCCTGATCCACTGAGTCCCTGATCCACTCCCTGATCCACTGAGTCCCTGATCCACTGAGTCCCTGATCCACTGAGTCCCTGATCCACTGAGTCCCTGATCCACTGAGTCCCTGATCCACTCCCTGATTTCCACTGAGCCCTGATCCACATGAGTCCGCTGATCCACTGAGTCCATGATCCACTGAGTCCCTGATCAACTGCGTTCTGATCACTGAGTTATGATCCACTACCTGATCCACTGAGTCCCTGATTCCACTGAGTCTGATCACTTGTCCACTGAGTTCCCTGATCCACTGAGTTGATCCTCTGAGTTCCTGAATCCACTGTGTTCCTGTCCACTGGAGTTCCTGATCCATGATTCCTGATCATCTGAGTTCCTGATCCACTGAGTTCTGTCCCTGAGTTCCTGATCCACTGAGTTCAGTTCCACTGAGTTCTGACTCCATGAGTTCATGATCTCCACTGAGTCGTTTCCTGATCCACTGAGTCCCTGATCCACTGAGCCCCCTGATCCTGGAGTCCCTGATCCACTGAGTCCCTGATCCACTCCCTGAGTCCCTGATTCATGATCCACTTTGAGTCCTGATCCACTGAGCTCCTGATCCACTGATTGAGTCCTGATCCACTGAGTCCCCTCGTTCCGCTGAGTTCCTGATCCACTGAGTCCCTGATCCCACTGCGCTGTTGATGTCACCTCCCTGATCCACTGAGTCCCTCCATCCGACTTCCTGATCGTCTGAGTCCTGAATCCACTGATGTGGTTCCTGATCCACTGAGAGCTGCTCCACTGAGTTCCTGACTCATGAGTTCCTGATCCACTGAGTCCCTGATCACTGAGTCCTCCTGATCCACTCCCTGATCCACTCCCTGAATACACTGATAGTCCCTGAGTTCCAGACTGAGTCCCTGATCAATGAGCCTCCTGACTCCACTCCCTGATCACTGAGGGTCCCTGATCCACTGAGCCTCTGATCCATCCCTGATCCACTGGTTCTGATTTCCACTGAGTCCCTGATCCACTGAGTCCCTGATCCACTCCCTGATCCACTGAGTTCCTGATCCACTGAGTCCCTGATCCACTGAGTTCCTGATCCACTGAGTCCCTGATCCATCCTGAGTAGTCCATGAGGTCCCTGATCCACTGAGTCCCTGATCCACTGAGTCCCATGATTTCCATGAGTTCCTGATCACATCCAATGATGTTCTGATCCACTGACAGTTCCCTGATCCACTGAGTTCCTGACACACTGAGATCTGAAGTTCCTGATCCACTGAGTCCCTGATCCACTGAGTTCCTGATTACACTGAGTTCTGAGTCCTGATCCACTGATCCTGATCACTCCCTGGGAGCCCTGATTTCCACTGAGTCCCTGTTAATCCACTGAGTTCCTGAATCCATGAGTTCCTGATCCACGAGTTCCTGATCCACTGTCCCTGATCCAATGAGTCCCTGATCCACTGTCGTTCCGATTCACTGAGCTCCTGATCACACTCCTTGATACACTTGAGGATCCCACTACCCTGATCCCACTGAGTTCCCTGATTGATCCACTGTGTCCTGATCCAACTGAGAAGTGAGTCCCTGATCCACTCCCTTTGAGTTCTGATCCACTGAGTCCCTGATCCACTGAGTTCTGATCCCCTGAACTGTGCCTCCCTCCGTCCACTGAGTCCCTGGAATCCACTGAGTCCCTGAATCTACAACTGTGAGTTCTGATCATCTTCCCTGATCCACTGAGTTCCCGATCCACTGAGTCCCTGATCCACTGAGTCCCTGATCCCTCACCTGAGTCCCTGATCCACTGAGAGTCCTGATCCACTGAGTGTCCTGATCCACTCCCTGATCCACTGAGTCTGAAATCCAACTGTAAGTCCCTGATTCCACTGAGTTCCTGATCTCACTCCCCTGATGAGTTCCTGATCCAACTGATCCAGTTTCCTGATCCACTGTGTTCCTGATCATGAGTTCCCTGATCCATGAGTCCCCTGATCCACTGAGTTCCCTGATCCACTGAGTTCCTGATCACTGAGTTTCCTGATCTCCACTGTGTGATCCACTGAGTCCTGATCCACTGAGTCCTGATCCACTGCTGAGTTCCTGATCCACTGAGTTCCTGATCCATGAGTTCCTGATCACAGTTCCTGATCCAATGAGATCCATGAGTTCCCTGGATCCACTGTAGTTCTGATTCCACTGGGAGTTCTGTTCCTGAGTTCCTGATCCCGGAGTCCCTGATCCCTGATCCTGAGTAGTCTGATCACTGAGTCTCCACAGGTTCATCCCACTCCCTGATTCCTCCTCTGATTCCACTGATCCACTCGAGCGAGCTCCTGATCCCACTCCCTGATCCACTGAGTCCTGATCCACTGGTCCCTGATCCACTGACGTTCATGAATCCACTGACCTGATCATCCTGATGTCTGAGTCCCTGATCACTGGCTTCACTGAGCACCTGAGGTCCCTCGATCACTGAGTCCTGATCCACTGAAGTCCCCTGTCTGAAGCTCCATGATTCCACTGAGATCCTGTCCCTGATCACTGAGCTCCTGATCCACTCCCTGATCTCACTGAGTCCTGATCCACCTGAGTTCCTGATCCACTGAGCTCTATGATCCTCTCCCTGATCCAAGAGTTCCTGATCCACTGAGTCCCTGATCCACTTGCAGTTCCTGATCCACTCCTGATCACTGCGTTCCTGATCTTGAGTCCCTTGATCCACTGAGTTCTGATCCACTGAGTCCCTGAATCCAGCGTTCCTGATCCAGCCTGAGTCCTGATCCATGAGTCCCTGATCACTGAGTTTCCTGATCCACTCCCTGATCCACATAGTTACTGATCCACTGGAGTCTGATCCATGGAGTTCCTGATCCACTGAGTCCTGATCCAATGAGTTTCCTGATCCAACTGATCCTGATCCACTGAGTTCCTGATCACTGTAGTCCAATGAGTTCCTGACTGTGTCTGATCCACTGGTTCCTAGCCAATGTGTCCCTGAAGATCCACTGAGTCCCTGATCCACTGAAGTCCCTGTCCTGAGTTCCTGATCCACTCCCTGATCCACTGAGATCCCCTGATCCAATGAGTTCTGATCCCACTCCTGATCCTGAGTTCTGATCCACTGAGTTCTGTCCACTGAGTCCTGATCCACTGAGTCCCTGGTTCCACGAGTTCCCTGATCCACTGAGTTCCTGACCACTGAGTCCTGGAATCCATGAGTCCTGATCACTCCCTGACTCAATCGAGTTCTGATCCTGAGTTCCTGATCCATACTGAGTCCCTGATCCACTTGAGTCCTGATCCCACTCTCTGATTCCACTGAGTCCTCTGATCCACTGAGTTCCTGATCCAATGAGTCTGATCCTCTGAGTCCCTGATCCACTGAGTCCTGATCCACTGAGTCCCTGATCACTGAGTCCCTGATCCCACTGAGTACCTGTTCCACTGAGTCCCTGATCTCCATCCACTGAGTTCATGATCACTGAGGTCCTGATCCACTGTTCCTCGATCCACTGAGTTCCTGATCCATGAGTCCTGATCCACTGAGTCCTGATCACTGAGTCACTGATCCACTGAGTCCTGATCATGAGTCCCTGATCCACTGAGGGAAGTCCCTGATCCACTGAGTCCACCCTGATCCACTGAGTTTCTGATCCACCTGAGTTCCTGCATCCACTACATGATCATGAGTTCTGATCCACTGAGTCCTGATCCCTATGAGTCTGATCCACTGAGTCCCTGATCCACTGTCCCTGATCCACTGAGGTTTTCCCCCCTGATCCACTGATGTCCCTGATCCACTGAGTTCCTGATCCACTGAGTCCCTGATCCACTCCCTGATCCACTGAGTCCCTGATCCACTGAGTCCCTGATCCACTGAGTCCCTGATCCACTGAGTCCCTGATCCACTGAGTCCCTGATCCACTGAGTCCCTGATCCACTGAGTTCCTGATCCACTGAGTCCCTGATCCACTGAGTTCCTGATCCACTGAGTCCTGAATCCACTCCCTGATCCACTGAGTCCCTGCATCCACTGAGTCCTAGATCCACTGTAGTCCTGGGCTCCCAACTGGAGTCCCCTGATCCACTGAGTCCTGATCACTGAGTTCCTGATCCACTCCCTGATTCCACTGAGTCCCTGATCCACTGAGTCCTCTGATCCACTGAGTCCTCATGATCCACTGAGTCCCTGACTGATCACACTGAGGTCCCTGATCCACTGAGTCCCTGATCCACTCTGAGATTCCTGATCACTCCTGATCCACTCCTGATCCACTGGTCACTGATCCACTGTGTCCCCTGATCCATCTGTAGTCCCTGATCCACTTGAGTCCCTGATCCCTGAGTCCTGATCCACTGAGTCCTGATCCACTGAGTCCCTGTCCACGAGTTCCCTGATCCACTGAGTTCCTGATCCCATGAGTCCCTGATCACTGAGTCCCTGATCACTGAGTCCCTAGAGTCCACTGAGTCCCCTGATCCACTGGTCCTGATTCCACTGAGTCCCTGATCACTGAGGTCTGATCCACTGAGTCCTGATCCACTGGTCCCTGATCACTGTGTCCCTGATCACTGAGTCCCTGATCCACTTGAGTCCCTGATCCACCTGAGTCCCTGATCCCACTGAGTCCCTGATTCCACTGAGTCCCTGTCACTGAGTCCTGATCCATCTAGATGTCCTTGCGCCACTGAAGTCCATGATCCACTCCCTGATCCACTGAGTCCCTGATCCACTCCCTGATCCACTGAGTCCCTGATCCACTGAGTCCCTGATCCACTCCCTGATCCACTGAGTTCCTGATCCACTGCGTCCCATCCAAAAACTCCCTGATCCACTGAGTCCCCTGATTCCACTCCCTGATCCTCTGAGTCCACTGATCACTGAGTCCCTGATCACTCCTGATCACTGGTCTGATCCCACTCCCTGATCCACTGCAGTTCTGAATCTCTACTGAGTCCCTGATCCTATGAGTCCCTGATTCCACTGAGTCCTTGATCCACTGAGTCCTGATCCACTGAGTCCCTGATCCACTGAGTCCCTGATCCACTGAGTCCCTGATCCACTGAGTTCCTGATCCACTGAGTCCCTGATCCACTCCCTGATCCACTGAGTTCCCTGATCCACTGAGTTCCTGATCCACTGAGTCCCTGATCCACTGAGTCCCTGATCCACTGAGTCCCTGATCCACTGAGTCCCTGATCCATTGAGTTCATGAAACAATGAGTTCATGATCCCATGTGTTCCTGATTCCACTGCATGTCCTAGATCCACTGGTCCTGATCACTGAGTCCTGATCCACTGAGTCCCTGATCCACTGAGTCCCTGATCCACTCGAGTTCCTGATCCACTGAGTTCCTGATCCACTGAGTTCTGAAACCACTGAGTCCTGATTCACTGAGTCCTGATCCACTGAGTCTGATCCCTGATCCCCCTGATCCACTTGAGTCCCTCGGATCCACTGAGTTCCTGATCCACTCCTGATCCACTCCCTGATCCACTGAGTCCCTGATCCAGGTCCCTTGATCCCACTGAGTCCCTGATCCAGAGTCCTGATCCAATGAGTCCCTGAATCCATTCCTGATGATCCATCCCCTGATCCACTGAGTTCCTGACCACTTGAGTCCCTGATCCACGAGTCCCTGATCCACTGAGTCCCTGATCCAGAGTCCCTGATTCCACTGGAGGCCCTGATCCATCCTGATCCACTCCCTGATCCACTGAGTTCCTGATCCACTGTCCTGATCCACTGTAGTCCTGATCCACTCCCCTGATTCCATCTCTGACTCCCTGTGTCCCTGATCCACTCCCTGATCCACTCTTGATCCACTGAGTCCCTGATTCCACTACCTGATCCACTCCCTGATCACTGAGTCCCTGAATCTCTGAGTCCCTGATCCATCCCTGATCCCTCCCTGATCACTGAGTCCCTGATCCACTGAGTCCCTGATCGACTCCCTGGATCCACTCTCTGATCAATGTGACCCTGATACAACTCTGATCACTCCCTGATTCATGAGTCCTGATCCACTCTGATTCCACTCCTGATCCACTTGAGTCCCTGATCCACTGAGTCCCTGATCCACTGAGTCCTGATCCACTGAGTTACTCCAGCATTCCCTTGTGTGTCCCATTCCCTTTTCACTGTTGTTGGTCCATTTATTTTGGTAACAGATTCCTACTGCTTTATTCTGTGGTTTCTGGCGGGCGGGGGCCAGAACTGAGGAGTTTTGGCCCGGGTGCTTGCACTCTTGCGCCGATGTCGTGCAGTCCAGGCCAAATCTCAGTTGGTGAAGGGTGAAGCGGGGTCCAGGACGTGGCGCTTCTGACCCGACCGTCACCCTCGACCCGAGTATTAGCAGGTCCAAATAGGGACAAGGGCAGTCCCGTACGGGACAAACCAATTTAGCCCAATATACGGGATGTGTAATACGGGACAGTTGACAACCTAGGTACAGCACCAAAATAGGCCCTTTGGCCCACTGAGTCCGCGCCGACCAGCGATCGCCGCACGCCAACACTATCCTACACACTGGGGACAGTTTACTACTTTTACCAAAGCCAATGAGCCTACAAACCTGGACACTTTGGAGTGTGGGAGGAAACCAGAGCCCCTGGAGAAAACCCACGCAGGTCACGGGAGCACGTACACGCTCCGTACAGACAGCACCCGCAGTCAGGATGGAACCCGGGTGCTGTTGGGAGAGTATAAAGGGCCTGTCCCACTTACCTGATTTTTTTCAGTGACTGCCGGCACCCGTCATAGTCACAGCAGGTGGCCGAAAATGTACAACATGTTGAAAATTCAGCGGTGACCTGAACAAGGTACGGTTCTCTGGGCGACTGCTCATGACCGTACAGGTGACATGTCGCGGGGTGACACCTGTACAGTTGTGAGTAGTCATCCAAAGAGTCGTATATTTTTCTGGTCACCGCTGGATTTCAAATTGTTGAACCCATTTTTCAGACCTGCTATGCTTGCGAGTAAGAACGTGGCGGGTGCCGGCAGTCGTCCGGAAAAAAATCACGTTAAGTGTGGGACATGGCCCTTATGAAGGTCATTGTTCCATTTTGGTTGCATATGACAAATCAGGCCAGAATTATTACCAGCGTATTTGTCACAAAGTTTTAGAGGTAAACTTGATTCAAGCTTTGGTTGAAGATATAACATCGCAAAGTGGGTGTAGAGTCTCGAAGATAGTGTCGCGACCAGAAACGTCAGCCCGTTCCTTCACAAAGTCTCGCCGTAAGTGAGACAGGGCCCTTGTACAGTTTAAAACCCTCGTTATAAAAGGACCCATGGGGGGTGGGAGTGCGTGTTACCCGTTACTGATGATTGTCCGTGAGATACAAGGAAACTGCAGAATAAAAATATTTTACAATGTATTGTAACAAAAGGTCATCAAACCGATGCATGAATTTTCGTTGATTTTTCTTTTTTTTTTTTTACCAGTTTTTAATTCTTACGCTAATGCCTTTCAATAAATTGTCTTTGCCTTGACCTGTTGTGAAACAGCCCTGCTAATGAGAAGGCACTGGCAGCATGCTGTGACAATAAAGAGAATGACGCGGATGCTCGATTTGCCTGAGGGAACACAAAAGGGGATTTTGGCCGATTCCCGCCGCACACGTGAGGAACATGTGTCAGCGGCTGTAGGGAAGCTACTGATTCACATGACTTGTTGGCTCCTCATCTATTGGATTAAGCCACAAATAGGGACAATAGGTGCAGCGAGCAAGGCCATTCGGTCCCTATCGAGACAGCAACACCATTCAATTGTGATCATGAATGATCATCCCAATCAAGTAACCCGTTCCTGCCCTTCTCCCCATAATCCCCTGACTCCGCTATCTTTAAGAGCTCCCTATCTTAGCTCTCTCTTGGAAAGTATCCAGAGAACCGTTGTCCCTCCACGCCGGCCCTCTGACGGCATAAAGAATTCTCTACCAGTGCTCTGACAACTCCTCTGTGAGGAACAAAAGTGTTTGCCTCATCTTCCGTTCTAAATGGCTTACCCCTGTATTCTTAGCTCCCTTGTGGCCCACCTTGGTTTCTGGACTCCCCCAACATCGGGGAACATGTTTCCTGCCTCTAGCGTGTGCCCAAACCTATTAACAATCTTATATGTTTCAATTTAAGATATCCTCTCATCCTCCCCTAAAACTCCAGAGTATACAAAGCCCCAGACGCTCCTCATTCTCTCTGCATATGACCAGTGTTCTTGCCATTTCTTGGGTGAATTAACCTTGTAATCCTACGCGCACAAATCGCTGTTCACCCTGCCTGGAATTGTGTAGGAAGGAACCGCAGATGCTGGTTCACACAGGAAGGGAGACACAAAATGCTGGAGCAAATACTCAGCGGGAACAGGCAGCATCTTGGAGAGATGGAAAGTGGTGGACGTTTTGGGTCGAGTGTCCTTCTTCAGACTGAAATGACCTACCACTTGTCCCTTCACCTCACCCTTCCATTCCTTTCAGGCGACCCTCCAAGCAGTCTTTCCAGGTCCGACAGAGGTTCTTCTTCCAAAGATCATGCTGTCTGCTGACTTACTCCAGCATTTTATGTTATCTCTCGGAAATTGCTTTACTTTTCAAGAAAGTGGGATTAAATACTTTTGCTAATCTAAATAGGTTTTAAAAATAAAAATATTTTCAATTAGATATACACATGCTCGGAAGCCAGGTCCCTGTTCGGCCAGACGTGTCTACGCCAAACAGCGAATCCCCAGCACACTAACACTCGTCCTTACACACTAGGGGACAGTTTACAATTAGACCAAGCCATATCAATCTACAAAACCTGTATCGTCTTGTGGTGAGGTAAAACCAACCGCAGTTCACAGGGTAAGAGGCAACACAGCACGTCATAGTCAGGATGGATCCTGCGCTCCCATAGGCGCTCTGATGGCCAGCAACTCTACTGGCGCGCCACTGTGCTACCCTTTTGTGATTAATGGCTTCTTTAAGGATATGAATTTAATTATTGTAATCCCTCCAACATTTCATGGATGACTTCACTTGTAGCTTTGCGGTGATGAATGGTTGTGGGGGGTCAGTGGTGTGTGTAAAGGCTTTTTGGAATGGTGACCTTCATCAATTATAAATAGATACATACTTGGTAAGGAACTGCGAGAATGCTGGAATTCTAGAGACAGTGCTGAAGAACTCAGCAGGTCCAGCAGCATCTGTGGAAGGTAGAATTGTTCCGACCCACAACAAAGGTCGCCTTCGCCTCTATCCTTTTCCTTCAACTGATGCTGGGCTTAAAGTGAGAGGGAAAATTTATTGGGAAATCTGCGAGCGTAGCCACTTTTTCAGCATTGAGGTGTGGTGGGTATATGGTGTAGCTGCCAGAGGGATGGTAGGGTACTATAACAGTAGTTTAAAAAAGCAAAAGACAGGTGTAACAGGATCATTGCCAACATGCAAAATGCGTGGCATGTTTAACTCAGGGGACAGGGCAGCATCTTGTGAGAGAAGGACTATGGGTGACGTTTTCTGTGGTCGGACCCTTCTTCAGACTTCTCCAGAGATGCCCTGCCCTGTTCCCTCTGAGGTTACTCCAGCAGTTTTTGTTGTCTCTCTGCGATTTTTTAAACCAAGCGTCTGCAGTTCCTTCCCTTTCACATCACGGTACATGGAATAGGTTTGGTGTGAGGGGTATGGGGCAAACGAGGCAGGTTGAGACTAATGTTTGATGGGGGCCGCCGATGCTGGTCGCATGGGCACGTTCGGGTCCGAACGGCCTGCACTCGGATGACTATTGACTAAGCCGCGTTATTCAGATGGAAATATGGAAAACGATTAATCATCGTAATGTACAGCATTTAACATAAAATGCAGAAACGGTTTATTTGTAACCTTAGAGTAAAAAAGATATTAGAGTAAATATTTAAAATTATGTCAATCTTAAAAAGTAGGCACCTTGATATTTATTTAATAATTAAATTCCATGAAATTCTAAAAAAATCAAATTGCAGAAAAACTTTGTGAGAAGTCAGCTTTTCTGCAGTTTGTCATGACATATTTCCCTGGGACTTTTGTTAGTGTAACATGTTAGCGCTCATCTAACAACCCGTTGCCGCTTGTTGGTGGGCACTGGCTCGTGACCAGTCCTTGCTGAATGATGGTGTGTAATGGGTTTGGCTATCAATGAGAGACCAATGGCCGAAAGTTGCCAACAATCTAAAAAGCCCCATGTCTATCTAGGGAGTTGCAGCGCAAGGTTCTCTTTCCCGGTGCATGCGCGGGACTGGTCATATGCTAGAGAGAAGGAGCGGCTGGTGCTTGTGTATCTCTGGAATTTATAAGGACACTGAGAGAGGGGATCTAATTGAAACATTTAAGATTATTAAGGGTTTGGACATGGTTTAGCACGCTGCAGGAATAACATGTTCCTGATGTTGGGGGATGTCGGAGCGGAGAACCAGGGGCCACAAAATTGCCAGACTCCTTCTTTTAACACTCCGCAGTTTAAAAGTAAGGAGTAAGCCCCCATTTAGGAACAGAGGATGAGCGGAAATACAGCTTTGTTCACACACAGGGACAGTTGTTGTGTCTGTTGGAATTTATCTTACCCGGTGGTGCCTAGGCCGGTTCTCTGGATACTTTCAATGAGAGAGCTAGATAGGGCTCTAATGATAGCGGCAGTCAATGTACCGTTCAGGGGTATTATGGGGAGGAAAGGCAGGATGGCGGGTATGCATTGGGGGATGTTCAGCCATGATCTATCGCGTGAATGGCGGGGGTGCTCGGCTCGAAGGGTCTGATTGGCCATTACTTCTTGCACCTATTGTCTATTGGTCTATTTGTCTGCCTCCCCTCCTTAGAGGGTGGCGGGTGCATGGACCCTACCGTGCTGCCAGAGAGGAGACAATTGAGGGATGGCAGGTGTTTGTGTTTAGTTTTGGTTTACTTATCGTCACGTATGACCGAGTAGAAGGTACAGTGAAAACGCTTTTCTGTTGCTTTGCGATTCCAGACAGATTCATCTAATATACCACACATGTATATATCTCGTCATAACTCAAGTATAATAGGTAGAGCAAGGGGGAAGATACAGTGCTCAGCATATAGTTCTCAGGCATTGTATACATAGTATAAGCTAGGAGCAGGGATTTGGAAAAGTCCGGGGAACTATCATAGGTTAAGAGAATTTTCAGATCGCTACATGGAAAAGAATAGATTCAGAGGGATTGGGTCAAACATTAGAAAACAAGATAATAGGGTGCAGGGCAGGCCCATTCAGCCCTCGTCTGAGCCAGCTCCGCCAGATTCAATATGACCGTGGCTGATCATCAAAAATCAGTTACCCCATTCCCCTCCATATCCCTTGATTCCTATTAGCCCTAAAGAGCTAAATTTAACTCTCAGGAAGGTGGGCGAGTGTAGTCAACGCAACAGGCAGGAGGGACTAGTGGTAGGTGGGGCATTTGTTGGCTTGGCATGGGCAAGTTGGGCCGAAGGGCCACACTCGTATGACTGTGAGTACATTACTCTGGTGGTTTATGGTGCCAACATCTGCAGTGACCCTGCGGTCTCCACATTCCTCTGGTCGTTGTAGTCAGGGCTTAAAGCTGGGAGATAGACACAATAAATTCGTGGAGTTACTCTGGCGGGTCAGGCAGCATAACTGGGAGAGACGGAGAAATATGGTAAACGTTTAAGTTCTGAGAAGGGTCTCAGACCCGAAAGTATCACTTTTCATTTTCTCTAGTGATGCTGCCATGACCCGTTGAGGTTTTACTCCAGCACCTTGGTGTCTTTCTTTGATACCATCATCTGCAATTCCTTCCTGCAGCGGCTACATATAGCTGGCAGAGACCGCTGGCCAATACTATTCTCTATGACG